>JAPKLW010000822.1:111272-173700 GCA_026898455.1 Plectranthus barbatus | reverse complement strand
CCATTACGGTTTACTCTTATTCATTTATTGCGCATTTACTATTCCGCTATACTTCAATTTAGTATTCTTATAAAAAAGTAATCTTCAAAATAAACGAGCATCAACAATATGTTTTTTAGATTTATTTCCCTAGTTTGATTAGGATTAGATTTGATTTTCTCCCTATAAATAGGGCTTCATATTTTCATTGTAATTCGGTTTTCAGTTTAATATTATTCGTGAGTTTATTTCTCCAATTCTGAAAGCTCTTGAATTTCTGTGGAGTACCTTGAAATTCAATATTGACTTATCAACCGGACTTTCACATCCGTTTGTGGCATCTTCACTACGTCCATCGTTGTTGAGGCGAGTTGCTTGTTGGTCGTAGGGGTTCGTTTTCGTCCTTGCCTACGGTTCTCTAAATATCGACTTCAAAGGTGTTGGATTTTCCCATCGTATCAAGTTATCACCTTGGCTGCTATCTAAACCTTCCGGTGAGGATCGTATCACCTTGTATAATCCTACCATATTACAACCCACTTAAATTTTATAAATACTCGTCTATTTTAGACTATTCAGTATCCCTTCTCAGGCACAATTTTGTAGTTTAGAGTTTTTTTAGCATTAGTTTAGATTTAATTTTGTACTTTGGAGAAGATATGAAGTTGGAATTGAAGACTTTGGTTAAGTTTCGTATCTCATTTATTTTAATGCAATTTTTTATTAAATTATGTCTTTTACTTTTTATTATGTCTAGCTAAATCAGATTCTGAGGTTTGTAACAAATATTCTGGATGCATACATAGGATTGATTGATTGATATATTTTCTAGCTGGTGATATATGATTCTATATATTTCTTAATTCTAGCTATTTATGGAAATTAATATTGATTTAAATGTCTAGCTATTGATTGAAGGATCAAGAGGTGAAAAATTGATCGTGGGAATACGAGTGCATGATATGATCTTTACCGTTCGACCAAAAAGTAATAGATTATAGGAATTTTGATATGATGATGATTTTAGATTAACTAATTGGTTGTTCCTTTTGAATTTTCAGCTTTACTCAATTTTTCATAATTGTCAGTAGATCAGTTATGGATGTAAGTCGGACTTGATCTTCTGTCCTCAGCTCTTCGAGTCTTTAGCATATAAAGCAAGAACTTACATAAAATACTTATTAAATTTTAAAACTATCAAGTCTAGTTAATTATATACAGTTGAGATAGATAATTGATTGTTTTTGATATATCAAAACAAAACAATAATTCGTAACAATATTAGTTTTTTATTGATATTTTTATTTAAACAATTAGAATTTTATTTTCTTACTATAATATTTTGAATTAAGCTAACTTTTAAAAATTTTAAAATATGTTGTGTTAAGCAGATTCACAAATTTCTAGATTTTAGAATTTTTTTAAAAAAATCAGCGAATTAACTTGAAAAAGTAAAAATTTTTGAGCTTATGAATCTCTTATCTCTCATTTTGAATCTCTTATGCTCTTTACAAAATTTTTGTATTCTTATCTTTCAGAGAGCTTATGAGAATTCTAATTATTTCTTTGAGCTTTTTTTTTCACATATCTTTTCACCACTAATTTATATTTTCTTATCTCCATCTCACAATCATTCCACCCCATATACCACAACTCAAGACATGAGCGAAACCAATACTTCTTCTTAATCTCATAGACAAGGAAGGAAAAATTTTGTATAGGCTCAAAAGTGGCTAACTAGGGAAAATTTAATGTGAAGGGACAATGTTTAGGGAATTGGGCTATCAAAGATGGCCTAAGATCATCTCCTAAACTTGTGCACACTATGCAGTCTCAACACAGAAAATAGGCAAGTTTTAGAGAAATCAAAACACACATGTGAATCTCACATCAAACGAATTAAAGGCTCAAAATTCTCACACAAGGGTTCAAAATTTTTTCTTCCACAGTCAATTTCAAATCAGCTCAATCAGCATGCAAGCATAAGTGTCAAGTCAATCCTATCATGCGGTATTCTACATTCATAGGCATCTAACCACAATCACAATCAATTCAAACTCAACCCTCAACCGATTCTAATCTTACCATCTCATTCGAGTTATTTCAAAACTTAAAATTTTTCCCCCACAAAATAGAATAAAATTAAAATTTAAGGCAAAAACTAAATGCGGAAAGCAGAAACAAATAAAAGATAGAAAAGCAGAAACAAATAAAAGATAGAACGTTCCATCTCTTGTCCACATCCCCCCAAACTTATTTCCAGCTCAAAGAGTAAAATAAGTTTGAAAATCAGACAAAAGAGGGAACGATACCTGGTAGTTGATCTCAGACATCAACTTTTTATCCCCCGGAGTCTTCGACATCGCACGACATGGAATAATTGCTGCTGGCACTTCGCGTCGATTGACGTGAAGCCTTCTTGCGAACCTCTCCTTTGATCAAGTGTATCGAGTCGGCCGGCCGCTCGGCGTTGATCGACGTCAGGCTGCATCGATTGACGTTAAGCCGATCTCCAATTTTTTTTTTAAAATTAAACTGCAAAATAACTGTTAACGCAAAAATAATAGAAATTCAAAACAAAAACGAAAGTTAAAAAGGAAGTACGGAAAAGGTTGGATTACCTCCCAACAAGTGCTTGATTTAACGTCGCAACTCGACGATACCTCAATTCACCGCCAGGGAGGTCGCGTCCAGACTCGCCAGCCTTTGGCATCCACCATGTAAACCTTACGGTCTTTGACAATGGTGGTGAGCTCAGAAAAAGGTGGTGTAGTTGCACTTTCACCCTTTCGTTTCCTCTCTCCCACTCAATGGCAACTGCTTCTTCCTCTTCAGATTTATCTCCTTCTTCAGTAGTGGAGACCGTATTGCACTCCGCTTTCTTCTTGCTCTTGTCAATCACAAAGGTGATTCTCTCATCGTTTGCTCGGAGTGTGATCTCGCCGCCTCGACAGTCAATGAGAGCGGTGCTAGTGTCAAAAAACTCACGCCCCAAGATCATGGGCATGTTCTCGTCCTCCTTTATCTCGTGCACCACAAAATCTGCAAGAAAAATGAGATGGCCCACATGAATGAGCACATCCTCTAGTATACCTTTTGGGTGGGACACAGACCGGTCCGCCATCTGTAGGGTGATCGTCGTGGGCCTCATCTCTCTGACGTTGAGACGCTTGTAGATGGAGTACAACATTAGGTTGATACTGGCCCCAGTATCACATAGTACTCTCTCGAATGTGTGTCCCCTAATCTTAACCGGAATAGAGAAGCATCCAAGATCGCTTCTCTTGATGGGCACCTGCTTTTGAAGTAGCAGGCTGCACTGCTCGTGGATCTTCACCGTCTCGTTCTCCACGAATTGTTTCTTTCCACTCATCAATTTCTGGAGGTACTTCATGTACCCCGGGATCTCCTTTAGTGCTTATGTTGGTTGCTGAGTGTGGTGGCAATCTGTCCAGGCTTATGTTGGTTGCTGAGTGTGGTGGCAATCTGGCTCAATTGTGTGTCCATCATCTGAAGGTGTTTCGTCATCAGCTGCATGTGGTTGGCCATCCCCTTCACCTCGGTTTCTACCTTCCCAAACCGGTTATCCGAGCTCTTGATGAATTTCTCGAGCGTCTCTTCCAGTATAGATTTCTTCCTTTCCACGATCTCTCATCCAGTACCTACATCAAAACTAGACGGAGGGTGTTCTGCAGTAGAAGGGTTAGAATAAGAAAAACCAGGGTGAGATCGCCCGTGGTTGTAATGATACCCCTGATTGCCTCGTAGTTATTGTGAAAACCACCGCCAATGTAGTTCACCTCCATCCCAGCAGTTCCAGACGAACTGCTTGCACCCCGGTTGATGTAGTCGGCCTCCACCGGAACAATAGCCATGCTTGGCTCTGCAACAGCTGCAGCTTGTGCTGTGCCCAGTTTTTCAATCTCTTCTCGGAGCTTTTTCACCTCAGCAACCACATCAATTTCTGGCTTGGCTTCCACAGCTTTGACCGAAATCTGTCTATCGGTCGACCATTGGTGGCTATTCAGCGCCATGTCTGCCAGCAACCTCATGCTGTCTGCACCACTCTTCTTCATCAGTATACCTCCAGCAGATGCATCAACCAACTCCTTCATGTGTGGATTCAAACCCTCATTGAAATGGCACACTTGCATCTCCAAATCGATGCCATGTCTAGGACAGAGTCATAGAAGCTCTATGTATCTCTTCCAGGCCTCGTAGAGTGACTTATCATACATCTGCTTGAAAGTAGTAATGACAGCCTTCCTCTTTAGAAGCAGGCTCGGTGGGAAGTAGTTGGTAAAGAACTCTGCTCGAAGCTCCTCCCATGTCCCGATTTGACTCTTATCCAGTCCAGCAAACCAAGACCGTGCCTCGTATTTGAGTGAGAACGAGAACAGTCTCATTCTGATTACATCTTGGGTTACTCCATTCTGCTTCACAGTGTTACACACCTCAATGAATTGGTTGAGGTGGGTATATGGATCTTCTACAGCTCTCCCCGCAAACTGATTTTGCTGCACCATCTGAATAAGGCCTGTGCGCAGCTCGAAGTTGTTGGCATCAATGCCAACTCTAAATTCGGCCTCCGCTTGCTGTGGAAGAAATCGATCCAAGATGGACCTTTGCGGGATCACAACTTGCATATCGTTCAACTCTGCCAGTCTTGCAGCTTGTTCCGCCTGAGTAGCCTGGGCTGCTTGCAGTTGTGCTCTCAGCTATTGTACTTCATTAACAAATTGCCTCTGCTCCTCGGGAGTCATATTTTGTAGAGGTGCTTCAGGATTCTCAGCCATCTCTCGCTGTTTTTCTTTTCCTTTCTTTTTTATTTTCCTGCAGGTTGCTTCAATTTAAGGGACAAAGGCCTCAAGTGTTTTTCCTTTGGCTTGCGTGTTCATGCACCTGCACAGGTAATAGGTAAATATCAGTTCAGCGTTGATCAACGTGGATGTCACATTGATCGATGCAAGAAAGTTGTTGGCATCGATCGACGTAAGGTGTTCGTCGATCGACGCAGCAAAGTGATCGACGTCGATCGATGCTAAGGGGAGTCGATCGACGTGGAATGCAGACACGAAAACTTACACACGCACATGTAAAGAAAAATAAAACTCAATCCAGCAAATCCTAGAACGAACTAGTAACAAGATAAAATCTAACGATTCCCCGAAAACGACGCCAATTTGATCACTGTAAAATCTACAGATTAATTATAGCAACAGTGGCAAATAAATTTGTAAGCCCTAAGGTTATCGAATCCAGGGGAATTGTGTGGGGAAACTATCCTATATACTAGCTATGATCCTAAGATTCATTGTTTGAGTGAATAGAAAATCAGGGTTTTGATTTGGAAAATAAAGATGACAATGCTGAAAATTAAAGATGTTTTGAAATCAAATTTAAAAGAACACAGATTCTAGGGAAGAATTCTTATTATGGATAACATGTAGAAATCAATTAATTTAACAGGTAGAATACTGCAACAATACTATATTTCCTTGTTTGGCAAATATAACCTAGATTATCAATTAGTGTTTGATCACTGTTATTTCTAACAGATTAACTATAGAAACAGTGGCAAATAAATTTGTAAACCCTAAGGTTATCGAATCCAGGGGAATTGTGTGGGGAAACTATCATATATACTAGCTATGATCCTAAGATTCATTGCTTGAGGAATTCTCAGGGTTTTGCCTTAGAAAATAAAGATGACAATGCTGAAAATTAAAGGGGTTTTGAAATAAAATTAAAGGAATACAAATTCTAGGGAAGAATTCTTATTATGGATAACATGTAGGAATCAATGAATTTAACAGGTGGAATACTGCAATAATGCTATATTTCCTTGTTTGGGAAATATAACCTAGATTACTAATTAGTGACTATCTCCGCTCGGTCTCAAGTATACCAAACTAGTCAATCTGATAAGCAAATCAGTTCAATTCCTACAGTCTAGTACATCTGTTTGGATAGTGTAGATTGTATCATGCATTCCTAATCCCACTATCAATATTCACCTCTCGGTCCTTCTATCAATAGCTAGACATCTAAATTAATCGTCACCTCTCGGTCCTTGAATTAAATTAGAATTAAAAATAAACACAGGAATCATGAACCTAATTAATTAATCCTAACATGCATCCATAATAATATCAAACCCTAGAACCCTCTAGGGTTTCTAGCCACTCATCGCAGATAGAAATCCAAAAGAAAACATATTAAATTGCATAAACATAAAGAACTTACAAGAAAAATAAAGGGTTTCGTGTTTCCAAACTCTCAAAACTCTAAAAACTGAAAAATATGATAATGCATATGATAGCTAATCCAAAAAAATGTATTTTCTAGGTTATTTATAGGGGTGGATGTGTATCCTATCAAATCTAGGGCTAAAGATATGAATAAATCCGATTTTCATCAAATTTCCCGCATCAGCAGACTCGCGTCGATTGTTGCTGATTGGCATCGATCGACGTGGCTTCCTGTTCGACGTCGATCGATGCTGATTGGCGTCGATTGATGTGGTCTCTCGCCCCTTTTGCGCGGTCTCACGGTTTTGGCCATAACTTCCTCTCCCGAACTCCGATTGACCCGATTCTAGTTGCGTTGGAGAGCTAACTCAAAGCTTCATCCATTTCCATGCGCCAATAGCCCGAATTCCACTTGTGGAAGAACTCTTCACTGCTACTCTTACACGTCACTGCTTTCAGAACGGTTTTCAAGTGATTTTAGGCCTAAAACCTGCAAAAACACCAAGATACGCTTAATAACACCTAATATAGACTCATGCATAATATATATATATATATATATAAATTCTATAAAATTACATAAAATAGTAGAAAATAATATAGATAATCGAGTCAAATAATGAGTTTATCAGAGACATAAGGGAAAATCAGATCAAGGGACTAATACTGTGAAATTTGTGGAGCTAAGGACATATGAAATTATGAATATCCTGGAGTTCCCTAGTGAAGATGGGTGGATTCTTGACTCGGGGTGTTTCTTCCATATGTGCCCAAGGAAGGAATGGTTTGTAGACTTAACATTGAAGGATATGGATATTGTGATGACCATATATGCAAGATTGAGGGTATTGGATTAGTTAGCATTCAAAACTATATGGGAGAAGTTAAAACTCTGTCAGCAGTGAGATATATCCCTCAATTCAGATGAACCTTATATCCTTGGGAACACTTGAAGCAAAAGGTTTCAAGTTCATTAGAGATGGAGGCACCATTATTGTATGTAAAGGAGGTGTTGAGATTCTGAAGGGAAAGAGACTAAACAACATATTTTACCAGTTTGCAGAGACAATTTGTGGAGAATCAGAAGCTATCAAAGTTGTAGATAACAAGCTATGGCATTTAAGGACTAGACGTGTTAGTCAAAGGGGCTTGAATGAGTTGAGAAGGCAAGGGTTAATCAACTATGAATCTGAACATGGCCTCAGTGGTTGTGAGGAATGTATCTTAGGCAAAAGTAAGAAGCTACCATTCAAATCAAGTCAAAAGAGAAGCAACCAACCTCTTGATTACATACATGCTGACTTATGGGACCATCTAGAACAAAAACACTAGGTGGAGGAAGATATTTCCTTTCTATCATTGATGATTACAGTAGAAAGGTTTGGGTTCACATTCTGAAATCAAAGCATGAAGAAACCCAGAAGTTCAGGGAGTGGACCTATCTAGTGGTGAATTAGAAGGGAAGGAATGTAAAATACCTAAGAACTAATAATGGCATGGAATTACTGAATGATGAATTTTATTACTTCTGCAGATAGAAAGGAACTAAAAGACACAAAACCACTCCATACAATCCACATCAAAATGGAGTGGTTGAAAGAATGAATAGAAACCTTTTGGAAAGGGTGAGATGCCTACTGCTGGGAGCTAGATTGTCAAAGGGATTTTGGGGTGAAGCCCTATCTACAACATGCTATCTGATAAACAAATCACCCTCTACTGCCTTGGAGTTAAAAACTCTAGATGAGTTTTGGTATAGCAAGAAACCAAACTACTCTTATTTGAGACCTTTTGGTTGTCTTGATTATGTTCATACTAAGCAAGATTTGGCCCCCAGAGCTTTGAAATGCATCATGTTTGGCTCCCCGACTCGAACAAAAGGAAATAGATTATGGAGCACAAAGCCAAATCAACAAAGGATTCATTACCAGCAGAGATGTCACCTTTAATGATAAGGTGATGCCTTACTTGGAGAAAAAATATAAGGGTGTAGTATCTTAAGATACATCTGAAACAACACATGATTCTGGGAAAGCCAAGTATGAACCTGAAATTTAGGAACCAGACCTGAAACTGATACTTCACCACAACCTGAAGTAAACCAACAACCACCACTCTCAAATTATTGGTTGGCCAAGGATAGAGTGAGGAGGGAGATCCATCCTCCTAGGAGATTCTCTTTAGCAGATGTCACCTTCCTAAGTTTAAATATTGCAGAGAAACTACAAAACCAAGAGCCAAAGACCTTTGAAGAAGCATGCACATGTCCATAAGGTGCATTGTGGCAGGAAGCTATGATTGAAGAGATGCAGTCACAAAGAAAGAATGAACCTGGATCCTTATAGATAAACCGATTTTTCAGTCAATAATTGGTTGCAAATGGGTGTTCAAAAAGAAGATTGGGAGCTCAGATCCACCACATGTGAGACATAAAGAAAGATTAGTTGCTAAAGGCTTTACTCAAAAGGAGGGAGTGGATTACACTGAAGTATTCTCCCCTGTTGTCAAGCATTGTTCAATCAGGATCATGTTAGCTATTGTGGTGCAAGACTATAAACTACACCAGTTGGATGTTGTTGGTCCCTGATCAGAGTTGTAATAAACAGCCGAAAGCTACTTTGCAAATGCAGCAGAATGATAAAGTAATCTTGCACTTAGTCTCTTTCACAAATGTTTAGCTTGAGGTAGGTGTTAGTATTGTTTCAGATATACTCTAGCAACTTGAGGTTGCTAGGTTTTAAAACAACAAGCAGAAACAATAAAACAGTAACAAGAACACAAGGTTTATAGTGGTTCGATCCATAAAGATCTACGTCCAATCCTCAGTTGAACACTGAGAATTCACTAAAAAGATATGTTCAAGTACATGAAATCGCCTATGTCCTGTAGCAGGTGGTGAGCTTTCGAGCCAGCCACTACAAAGCTATCCTCCGTTACTTGGATCTTTCGGTCTGCAGCTGTGGCTAAGTCAAGGGCGCACCTTCGTAAAACTTGGCCTTACTGCAATGGAAGCTTTATAGTTCCTTCCGAACTCTCCTGGGGGTTTTGGCAACAGCCCGTCTTAGTCAATCTCTTTTCAGAGATGTGACTACTGGATGCTTCCTAGGATGGAAGTTATCCCAATGATTGATCCTTGAATAGAGTCAAGGAATCCTCTTGAATGCAGTGTCAGATAATCAATGGTTGACACTTGCTATTGAGAGCTTAAGATTCTCCTTGTTGTTATTGTTCTCTCAACTGACTACTTTACTTTGCTTGTCAAAGGTATCTCTCAATAGTTGCCTTTGCGAATGTGGTTGAAGTGTTTGTTTTCGTAGGAATCTCTAAGTAGTCGTTGGGGGGATCTCTCTTGTTTGGACTTCTCTCTTATATCTGGAGATTCAAACTTTGAATCTTCAGACCCGTTAGACACAACGTCTCCTTTGTCCAAAAGAGCTACTTGATTTTTCATCCTTTCCGGCGTGTACAGTGCCTTTTTACCTACTTCGGGAAGGCTATTCGTCCTTGGTTGTACCTTTTGTCAGAACGGTAGTATTAGCAAGTATTTGCTAAATGTCTCCTTGCTTAGCATTCTCTCGGAGAATGCTGGGAGCATTCTGCTAAGTACTTCGACCTTTTGATAGCTGAACTCTTCTAGCAATCTGCTTTGTATCCAATTGTTAACTCCTCAGCAATTGTGTATTCAGCACTTGGGTCGATTCCTTATTGCTATTACTTCTAGCAATCTTCTGAGTGAATAGTGAATGCTAACTCCTTTAGCATTCTGCTATCTCTTTTCTTCCGATTGCTGAGTAAGTACTCCTAGCAGTCATTTCCTTCAGCATATGACTTCTAACACTTTAGCAGTCATTCTTCTAGCACTTGTCTGCTATCTCCTTAGCAGTCATCCTGTCTGCTGACTTCTCTAGCAATTGGCTTGACTGCTGAGAACGTTCCTAGCATCCAAAATTTTTGAAGTCTTCGTTTCAACTACTGAATCCTTCAGCAGTCTTCCACAAGCACTTCTAATCTATTACAACTCGAAATATTTCCTAAACAGGACATTACACAGAGTTGCTAGACTATCTAGATTTCAGCAATAATCGACCAAACTAACTAAGGCTTTGATTCAACAAAACCTTTACAATTTGATCCTAAAGGGAGATTTACAATATAAATCTTGGAATAATTCAAAATAATTCCCAACAGATGTCAAAACAATTTTCCTACATAGTGAATTGGAGGAAATTATTTATATGGATCTACCACCTGGGATTTGCTGAGCCAGGGAAGGAAGATCAGGTATGTTTGCTACATATATCACTATATGGGTTGAAGCGAAGCCCAAAAAGAATTTCTAGTCTTTGTGACAGTCAAAGTGCTTTGAATATATCAAAACATCCAGTCTTCCATAACAGATCCAAGCACATTGATGTCAAGTACCATTTTGTGTGGGATATAGTTGAAAAAGGACAGATAAAGCTGGAGAAAGCATCGACTAATGGCAATGCTGCAAATGCTCGAACAAAAGTGATTCCAAGACCTAAGTTTCAATATTGCTTGAAACTAATGGGAGTTTGATGATTCTTGTAATCAATCCTTGTGTTCTGTAGTGTAGCCAGTTGAGGGAAATGCTATGATAGATGGAAGTTTGGTGATTCGGGCCTACATGAATCCAAAAGGGAGATTTGAAATCCTGTGGCTTCATGAATGCAACATGGCGACATTTATGTTAAAGGGAGTAAAAAGCTCGACTATGGTGTGTTAAAGTTGCATTTTTGTTCTATTACGTTTCTTTAAGTTCTTCTCTTATCTGCCAACACGTGTCATCATCTGGGGAAATTGGTTAGTGTTGGTCCCAGATAAGAGTACGTATATTTTGCAGCAGAATTATGAAAATAGTTATTTGCACTCTTAAATGTGGGCAGTTCAGATTCAAACTTACGACTCAGTTTTTAAACAACAGTTTTAAAACGATAGTTTGTGTTAGCCAGTAGTTTAGGTAACCAGTTTATAGTTATATGAAGTCAAAAGTTATACACTTCAACACTTTCAGACAAGTGTTGATGGTATCAAAACACGATTGAAAGCTGTATGGTACATAAAGTAAATGAAACTGTAAATGATGCAGGATATTTATAGTGGTTCGGAGCCTTAAGTATACTGAAAGCATTGATTAAGTGTTTTGTACACTAGTCTTCATATATGTGCTACTACAACAATGCTTGCTGTCTGATGAAAAAAACATACAACGAACCATAATATCCTATTATCTCGCCTATAGGGATGATCATATGGTGTGTAGGAGATCACAGAGGATCATATGAGTCGTTTGACCTAGCGAGATATAAACAGTATCACAACTAAGACACTCCCTGGATAGGCTGTCGGTCTAAGCTGCGGCACATCGGTTCATAAGTGGGCTTATCCTAGCTACTTGATGTGTCGGTACATAGTTATGTATTGATGGGATCAAAAGTGGGATGTGCCATTCACATTGACATACGAATGAGCCAGATCCCTAACATACTTCCTATGATCTTAAACCTAACTGAAGGATAAGGGGCACACACAGATTGATCACACTTTGATTTACCATGGTGGCAAGTCTTACATGTACTCTAATACTCGTATTTTGGGTGTTAGCAATATGTGTGTGGCCTGCTTAGGTTGGACGTTTAGGTAAGCATATCCGTTTCAGTGCTGACATTCCCTAAGGAGCTCACAAGGTTCATTATGCTAAACCCTGCAGGTTGAATTATTTAATTCAGGCATAAGTGAAAAGGAGTGAGTGGTATTACTCAGGAAATAAGAGATTAATTAATTATGGCTGATTGTCATAAGCCAAATTAATTAATGAATGTCTAAAACCTTAAATATGTGGATCATGTTAGTTTGGTGCAACCCGTTCCAAATAATGTGGTAATAAAGGTGCGAGTCAGCATTGTTACCGTGGTGAAGGTAAAAACAATGTTTTATTAATTAATTATGTTTTGGGTTGAACAAGGAAGAATTAATTAATAAAGAGGGCCCACTTTATTATTTGCATCTGGTCCCTGGTCTGGCCCATGAACTGCTCAAGCCCATTAGGGTTAGGGTTTCTCAAAACCCTAACACTATATATAGGCCTTCTCTCTATCAGATCATTAATTGAATCAGTATATTGAGTAAAAAGAGAGAGAACGGCGGCGGCAATCCAGAGGGAGAAACTGGTCGATTTCTCCAGATCTAGGATCCAACTTGGTAGATAATCCTCACCAGATTTCCAAGAAGCAAGGGAACAGATCAGAAGATCAGATCTGTAGGAACAACTGTCTATCGCCATTGTTCAGATTCAGATCTAGATTTACTTCATCGTTTTATTCTCTGATCTAGATCTGTAGATCAAACGTTGAAGATCAGGTATTCCTAAATTCCATCATCTACAATTAATTTTATAGGAGCATGCATAGGTTAGCATGGTTTATTTAATTGAAATTTATTCCTGATACCCTAAGAACGATCCATGGCAAGAATTTAATTAATGGCAACTCGTGTTGTCCATCGTAGACTCAAACCCTACAACTGGTATCAGAGCCAGGTTGATATTCTTAGGCCCTATCTTGAATAAATTGAGATTAAATAAATATGTATGTTCATGGATGGATTTAAATTGTCGTAGATGTTTTGTGATAAACTCTCACTTTGTGCATTTTACTGATGTGGATTTGCTCACTTTTGACTTTAGATTGGATTATTACGTGGTGTTTTCATACATTATCTATATTCTTTTAGGAATTACTACGTTTGGTCTGGTTTGTGGTTGTTTATGCAGATTTCACGCACATTTGAGTTGTTTACAAGATTTGACCAAGTACCCTGGGGCCAATCGATGCTAGCTTGCACCGGGAAGAGGAAAGAGTCAGAAAATACTGAAGAGTTCGCCGAAATCATGTTCGAGATGGAATCGGCGACCCAAATGACACAACCGGCGATCGCCGGTCATGTAGATGGGTCGCCGATTGAGATTTCACGGCGCATGATCGGCGACCCAAATGACACAACCGGCGATCACCGGTCATGTAGATGGGTTGCCGATTCTGCGGAATTTCACACCAAGTTTCGACACACGATCGGCGACCCACATGCACAACCGGCGGTCGCCGATCGGGCAGCCCGAATCGCCGATTTTGTCACGATTTGACGTATTCTGACGAATCTGAAGCCCAAAACTATATCTTTTGGAGATTTAAAAAGCCCCAACTATAAATAGGACGTCCCTGAACCTAAATAAGGTTCCTTTTTCCAATTTTTGAGATTAGAGAGCTTAGAATTCACAGCAAAATCAGGGGAACTTGAAGAGCACACCAGGAATTGAAGATTGAAGACACCACGGGTTTTTAATTTCCATGATTTCTGTTCTTGTGACTCTTTATCCTTTTGTTTTTCTAAAACTTAGCATGATTGGCTAAGTTTATTCATGGATTCTGGGGTTTGAAACTTTGTAAATATCCATTCAACAATTTATGTGATTTAATGTTCCTGTTCCATTGATGTTCTGATTTCTTTGGGATTTTCATTAATTGCGAGATATTGGCCATTGATTGTGATTTGATTTGGTAGTTTTTGAACCGAGAGGTCTAGGTTATCAATTAAGACGCAAATAAATCAGATTTATTAGAACAATTGTCCGAGAGGAAATTGAACTTTTGAAGGGTTTTGAAATCTAAGGTTTTTAATCAAGAGTAAAAGTCTTTTGTATGTCCGAGAGGAATCACTTGATCTTTTATTTCCATGTTATGGTTTAGAGTCCGAGAGGATCACCTGATAACGCATTTGCGATTAACTCACATCTTTGGGAATTAAATTGGGATTGAATTACATAAAGAGTTGTTGGATAATTATTCAAAGTGGATTGCCCTGGAATCCTATTTTCTCATAAGTTTTCTAAAATCAGCTAAATTAGTTATTTACTTTACTTTGCTTTTAAATCATTGATAGTTTAAATAAACCAACTTCATTTTCTAATTCGCCTAGATAGTAGTACGGTGTCTATGCTTTAGTGCTTGATTATGCTTCGAGCCTGCAGTCCTTGAGTTCGATAAAATTATTACTTGCCCTCTGCAGTGGTCTGTACACTTGCAGCTATAGCGCGTTGCGAAACGCGCTATCATTTTGTTCTCGTGGCCTTCTCATTTTTGGATCTGTTTTTCACCACGAGAAAATCCGTGGTTAGATTTAATAGGGAAAATCATGTAATAGATTTAGATCTATTTTTGTATTTTTTATTTTTTTAAATCTGTAAAATTGGAGAATCTGAGATCCGGAAGAACGAAGAACAAAGAACAAGTTCATCAGTTTTGACATAAGCCTCACCGCAACACACAGCACTGGCGACGGCGCCGGCGACTTTCATGACGGCGGGTGGCGGCGGCGCGGCAGAATTCAGTTCTGCTGCATGGCTGGGCCACGCCCTGTCTTCTTGGCTGCTGCGCTCCTTTCCCGACGAGCTCTCAGTCTGGCGAGGGTGTTGGAGGCGGTGGACGAGACTGGCAGCGGCTAGGGTTCCGCCGCTGCCCTTCTTGCTCGCAGCATCTGCAAGCGACGGGGAAGACAACTGCGGCTGCTACGGCGACTGGGCTCGACTGTGCGCGGCTGCAGGCGTGTGTTCCGGCGTGGGTTGCGCCGGTGGGAGATATGTCATCGTTCTCTGCGCGCAGCGGTGCTGTGTTCCGGTGGTGCGGCTGCGGCTGCTTTTGGTTCGAACCACCGAGTGCTGTGACCGGCGATGGCGTCAGGAGGTAGCTGGGTTGTGGACGCGGCCGGCGGCGATAGCCGGGTTGCGAACTCCGGCCGCAGGTGGCGACCGGAAAGGCGGCGCGGCTGGCTGCAAGCAGCTAGCGACTGGTGCTGCAACTAGGGTTTCCAAAACCCTAGGGTTTGGCAGCCCGGGCCAGAAATTGGGTTTCTCAGCCCGGAGGCAGCCCGTAGTCTGAAACTAGGGTTTGACTCTCCCTTTTGGGCCTGAAACTCTAATTGAAGCCCAAATGTTGTTTTCCCAATCCAAATAAGATTTTAAGTGAAACGGAGGCCCTGTTTGAAGATCTGTAATGGAATTAAATCTTGTAATAGTTAGATTTAATTTATTTCCATGTAATCGCATCTGAGGGGCCATGAGAATTTATTTGTTTATTTATTTATTCTCGTATTGATGTGATTTATAATGTGCGCACTAGTAAATAATAGGAAAGCACGTTTACTTGCTTCAATTATTTACTGTTTAAGCATGTTGTAATTTTTTTTTAAAAATTATGAAGCATGCTTTATGTGATTTATTTTATGTTTTAAATTGTGTCTATAAATTCCAGGATTCATATTAATTTATGATGGAATTTTAGATATGATACAATTTATGGCAACATAAAATAATGTGTGCGCATGAAACTTTTAGATTTAAAAATACTAAGCTGGATTTTGGTTCTTTTCTAACCAAGATCATTAGACCTCCACAAATACGACTTCTCATTGGAAGTGGGGCATCTCGAAGCGTAAACGGTCTACTCGGGTAGCTTACGTTAGGGGTCCCTCACTAGTTCTAATGCGATGAGGTTTCCAAATAAAACATTTATTTTAAGATAAGAAGTGGGAGCCTCTAAGCAAACGTCTACTTGGGTAGCTTGCATTGAGACAACTCTCACAAGTCTCTAAGATTAATCAAAATGGGATAACAAAGGATGTAAAGGGCATGCAGTATGAGTCCAGTACGTATGCCAAATCGCATTTTATCATCCGGAGTTAGGATTGTGGTTTATCTGGCTTAGATGTTGCCTGGAGTATAACTCATTTGTGATGTCCCTGCTCTGGATAGGTGAACATGGTCTAAAGATCTCCAATATTAATTTCTTTTGCTTAAGATACCTGGCATGTTAAGAAATTAAAGGACATATTATGGTCTGGTTGAGCTTTTGTCGTAAACGGACTACTCGGGTAGCTTGCGACAAATTAGCTTGGGCAATTGGAGGAAACAAATTGCATTGTTTTATCCAAAGGTTCTATGCATATTTGTTTCAATTGTTTGTAGTATGTGCATACTTTAATTTGCTTATTTGTTTTCAGATATGTCTTTTATTGCATCGCTCATCAATTCAATCGTACACAATTCCTTGACTGGTCCGAATTTTCCTGGATGGAAAAGTGACATTGTCAAGCTCTTGGATTCATTTGGACATTTGTTTGTCCTGCAAAATCCCTGTCCGAGTTTGCCGACTGATACATCTTCCGATGAGGAGCGTGCACAGTATCACATGTGGATGTGGTCGAATGGCATTGCCAGACAATATATCTTGGCTGGTATGTCAGATGCACTACGTCCTCGTTATAGTGATGTATGGCTTGCACGTGACATTATGCAACGTCTTGACGTAGCATATGGCGGACTCGATGGACATGCTAGATCTAGTCTTATCAAGCGTATTGTAAGACAAAAAATGGGTCAGAACTGTTCGGTACGTGAACATGTGGAATCACTCATCCTACTCATTGATGAGTACACATTAATGGGTGGTCAAATTGACAATGATGTCAAAATTGACTTGATACTCAACACGTTACCGAAGTCATTTGATGACTTCAGAATTTCTATTGAGAAAAACAAGAGTGAGTATACTGTTCACAGTCTGCTCAAGGATCTTTTATCAACAGAAGCTTCTTCAGTTTTTTTTTGAGTCACTCTGATTTGATTTCGAGTCGAGAGTGATGTTAAAGAAAAGAGGAATGAAGGAAGCAGTGGGAGCAGTCTTGCCTTATCAGTTCATTCCAGATCTCTCGCTAAAAGTTCTTCTAAATCGCGTCATAATGACATGAAGAAGAAGAAGAATGGTAAAGGAGAGAACAAAGGAAAGAACGATAACAAGAAGGACAAATGTTTCAAGTGTGGCAAGAAGGGTCACTGGAAAGTAAATTGTCCAAGTTTGGTAACTAAGGGACAAGGTACGTCATATTTTGCATTGCTTGTTGAAACATGTTTAGTATCGGTTTTCTACTCCTTAGTGGGTAGTGGTAACTGAGGTCACTAATCGTGTTTGCTACACTTTGCAGGGAATCAAGCTTAAGGCTTGAAGATGGCGAGATTACTATCTCCAAGATTGATGCTGGAAGTTGCTACTTTAGCTGATGGAGATTTTACTTTGAGTTTTTGTTTAAAAATTCTGTTTTAATTCGAGTTTCTGAAGAGATGTTGCTTTGGTTTTGATAAACATATTTTTCATCTATTGGATTATCAGTTATTCCATAGAGTTTTTCTATCATAATGAATAACAGTGTTTTCTATTATGGATGATTGTCTCTTCATTACTTGATTACATAAACTATCAGTGTTCTAAGGTATAATTTAAAGAATCTCTATAGAGATAGGTTACATCAATCTAAGTAGTTTTAAGTAATTCATGGAATTATGGATTCAATCCAGGTTTTCATAAGAATGGTACTTATGACAACTAGTTAGAGGTATAAGATGGTAACCAGGCCTTTTAAAAGGCGATTGTATCTCCATAGGTTATTTCGTGCTTGCTCTGGTTTGCTGGTTTAAGTCTACTTCCGCAGTTGCCTTAACAGGCATTGA
Source organism: Plectranthus barbatus (assembly GCA_026898455.1). Lineage (NCBI taxonomy): Eukaryota > Viridiplantae > Streptophyta > Magnoliopsida > Lamiales > Lamiaceae > Plectranthus > Plectranthus barbatus. The sequence continues at coordinate 155,892 of JAPKLW010000822.1, read as the reverse complement.
TACTGTAATCATTTAAGATTTGGATATGTTTATCTAGTTCACTACAAGTCTTAGTCTCTTGCTTTCATCAAGAGCGTTCAAGACTAATGTAGAGAATAAGTTAAACAAGACCGTAAAAACATTATGGTTCATTAATAATGGTATATCTTAAGTGATGGGGTTTTACAGTATCTGGCAGAGCAAAGGGATTACATCCCAGTTAATTACACCTATTATCCCTCGATTGGGATAGTGTAGGTAAAACGAAATAAGATTCTTTAAAAGTTTATAAGTTATGCCAGCTTTGCCAAATTTTCGTTTTGGGAACAGCGCCAAAAACAGTTGTGTGTTTGCTTAATCTAGTGCCTTCTAAATCAGTTCCAAATACCCTAACATACCTTGACTATGCCAAAAGGGCAATGATGGGTAATTCGGCTGTTAAGCTGATATAGGAAACTGATTGTTTGGAAGAAAGGTTTAAGCTAGTACTGCTTTGTGGGCTATTCCACGTAAACGAAAAAGATGGTAGCTTTGTATATCCTAGATACAAGCAAGTTGTATAGGATTAAACCATGAATCCAAATGTGAAATTGTCCTCTAACGTTTTAGAGAAGACAATTCAAATCCATCAGGAAATACCCTGTGGCATATTGAGCATACCTTGGAAGGTATGGTACCAATTGCACGGTCACCTGTGTAAGGTGGTAAACCAAAAATTAATACACCATTAACTGACAAAGTAAAAGGAGCATCGTTGCAGTGGGAGGTTGCCTTAACAGGCTTATTGGTACTGGTTCGTGGAAACAGTCTCTGGACTTGTTCCTAGCTTAACAAACAACATCGTACTTATCCCTTAAAGCGCAACGAAGTTGTTAAGAAAAACGATGCAGTTTAATGACGTCAAGTCATGAATTCAGAAATGATTCAGTAAAGGTTATGGTTGTGTATCAGGATCAATGATTGCCAAATAGCTTTCCAGCTATAGGCAATTGATTGATATACAAAAGAAATGCCCGAATGGTAACCTAGTATGTTTTTGAAGGTCTAGGTTAGTGAGCAAGGTATGTTTCACAACAAGACCTTCTCACTGGTTGCAACTATTAAACCCATTCGAATTCTTTTAACCATAATAGGACATATGAATCTAAGTATCTGGAAGATAGATGATATCATCCATATTTTATAAATGAGTACCTTGATAAAAGGTGATGACATCTATGTGCAACAACCAGATAAGTTATGTCCGGTATGGTGAGAAGCATCGTGTGTGGAAGCCGAGGTAGTTCAAGTATGAACTTAAAGGAGCTTCAAAGTCATGAAACATACATTTTGATATTGTCCATCGAGAATGAGAGTTTCATGTACCAGTTATGTGTCAGCGGAAGCGTGGTTTTTCCTTGCACGTTATGTAGATTGTATTTTCACATTCGGAAATGGAGTGGAGATATTGTCAGGCATAACAAGATGGTTATCCGAAAATTATTAGAAGTAGGACTTATGAGATTTTGGAACATCTTTTGAATTAAATTCTTGTGTTGTCACAAGAAAAGGATGTACAGGTATCTCAAGTCGCTTAAATTGATTCTGTGGTGAATCGTTCATAGAAAGAAAGATTGTTGTATTTCCATATTGTAAATGAACGAAATTAGATATCTGTAATGCTATAAGCATGTTAAACAGATATCAGTTCAACTCTCGATAGGCACATTGGTTAATGAATGAGCCTTGTGAGTTGAATGACATCGGATATCCAGGAGGATCATAAGGAAAGGAAATCAACCTCTAACTATGTGTTGGCCTTGGAGGAGGAGTTATAGGAATCTAACACAAAAGTGTGTTGCGGATCCCGCTATGAAGGTCGAGTTTTTTACAGCTTCATTAGCTTCGGAAGAAGCAGTATAACTCTGATGTTATCCTCTAGAGGTGTGTGTTCTAAGTTTGCCAAATAAAATCACATGGAATTGTGATCATGTTGGTGCAATGACAAACTCGAGGGAACCCAAGACTCACAAGGTGGTGAAACACATAGGATGTGTGGTATCACATCATACGAGAAATCGTGACAAGAGGTGACGTGAATTCAGTGGGAGTGATTGACAGTATAGACACACTTAATACTTTGATAAAGCAATGCTATTATGCTATAAGTATAAGTGGGAGATTGTTGGGATTGTATACTGAAAGCATATATGATTAAGTGTTTTATACACTGGTCTTCATATATGTGATGCTACAACAATGCTCGCTGTCTGATGAAACAAACATACAACGAACCATAATATCCTATTATCTTGCCTATAGGGATGACCATATGGTGTGTAGGAGTTCACAGAGGATCATATGAGGCATTTGACCTAGCGAGATATAAACAGTATCACAACTGAGACACTCCCTGTATAGGCTGTCGGTCTATGCTGCGGCACATCGGTTCATAAGTGGGCTTATCCTAGCTACTTGATGTGTCGGTACATAGTTATGTATTGATGGGATCAAAAGTGGGATGTGCCATTCACATTGACATACGAATGAGCCAGATCCCTAACATACTTCCTATGATCTTAAACCTAACTGAAGGATAAAGGGCACACACAGATTGACCACACTTTGATTTACCATGGTGGTGAGTCTGACATGTACTCTAATACTCATGTTTTGGGTGTTGACAATTTGTGTGTGGCCTGCTTAGGCTGGACTTTAGGTAAGCATATCAGTTTCAGGATGGTGACATTCCCTGAGGAGCTCACAAGGTTCATTATGCTAAACCCTACAGGTTGAATTATTTAATTCAGGCATAAGTGAGAAGGAATGAGTGGTATTACTCTGGAAATAAGAGATTAATTAATTATAGCTGATTGTCATAAGCCAAATTAATTAATGAATATCTAAAACCTTAAATATGTGGATCATGTTAGTTTGGTGCGACCCGTCCTAATAACGTGATAATAAAGGGGCGAGTCAGCATTGTTACCGTGGTGAAGGTTAAAACAATGTTTTATTAATTAATTAATTGACAACTCTACGGTCTATACTTTGGTATATATTTTTAACACATCAAAACATCAATTTAAAGGAGGGATTTCTACATTCATACCTAACAATTTCCATATTTAACAATTTCCCCCTTTTGATGTTGTCAAAACCATACATTCTAAGTCGGAAAGAAGATGCAGTTGCTCTGAGTTTACAAAGTTTGACAATCTAATACTACTCAAAATTGTACTTCTTCTATCCTCGACCTACTCTAACTGATCTTCCCCCTGAATGGGAGAGATATTTCTGGATTAACATTAATCAGTTTAGAGCGATAAAAATGTTGATCACACTGGAATATGTGAATTCAGCTCAATATAAAGGTAAGTGGCAATGAGCAGTTATCTTAAAAGCAACAGTTCTAGACCTTTCATTATATGTGATTGTTATAGGTACATGAAAAGTTAAAAACTACAATAAAGGAAGATACAAAATAGTTCAGAACAGTCCAGTTATGCCTGAGATATGTCCTTGTCCTTGTCCTGATTTAAAGAGTCTGTGTTTTTTGGCTTTGAAGTAGCAGCAGAGGTCGAGGGTCCAGCTTGTATGGCAAAGCTCTTAGCTATGTCCATCATAATTTTCATCTCCTGATCTCTGGCTTGCTGCATTCACTCCATTTGAAATCTGATCTGCTCATTTAGCCTCTCCATCAACTGCAACTGCAGCTTCACTTGTTCATCTCTCATCTCTTCCCCCTTTTTGACAAAATAAAAAATTGTAAGGATCTGCTGATTCATCACCTGTCTCATAACATCACGGGTTAGATGAAATGCAGCCACAGAGATGGGGTCAGGAGACAATGGTTTTTCAGATGCGACGAGTGCTCTAGAGTCTCCGTCGGTTTGGCTCTGAGATGTAGCAGTAAATAGCTCTAGTTGAAGATGAGCTCTGCTGGTTTCTTTCTTTTCCTCTTTTTGCTTTGCTGCTGCTGCCTCATCATTTCTTGCCTTGTCGGCAATGGTCTCTGTGAAGTACGAAAATGCGAATATGTAAGTTTGACACACGGTTGTCAAACTTACTCGCATTGACAGGTTAGTGTCAAACCTTATATGCTTACAACTTTGACTCTTCAATGTCAAAGTTTCGAATCTGTTTGTTGCAACTAATTCCTACTTTTTAGGAAACTTATTTTTATCCGTTTAAAGACGTTTTTACTGATCCTATTTATTAGGATTTGTATATATTATACCTATTAATTATATCTTATTTATTATATAGTTTATTGGTTGTTATTTTAGTTCCTAAATAATAGGGAGCACCTCTACATCTTTATCTAACCCCCACGTGAGTTAGTGGGAGTTCATTTTCAGTGTATGAACAGGTAAAGACGTGGAAGAAGACACGATCCATTGCCAAGTAGTGGAAGAAGTGTTCGTGGGCTCCAAGTTCTATAAATACAAGACGACGAAGACTAGAGAAGGTGGGGATTAGAGGTTAGACACATATTCATACGAGCTCTAGGCTGAATCGTTTCACCAATCATTCATCAAGCGCACGAAGACTTCAATCAAGTTGTGGAATCCATCTCCGGAGAGTGAATCCTACGGTGGAGGAGCAGTTGGGTTGTATCGTGTGTTTTTGGGTTTGATTGTTTCGTAGAATTTCTTCAAGGGAGTGAACCAAGAAGAAATTCTATATTGTTTTGGTAGGAATTTTTCTAAGGAGTGAACTTAGGAAAATTTCTATCTTGTTTAGTATTTCGTTCTTCACTTGTAAAAACCTTGTTTTGAAAAGTGAAAACTATTTGCCGTGTGGCTCTCGAGGGTTTATTATTTATAAACCTTCGAACAATTAATTCCGCTGTGTCAAACTCTTTAAGCTTCCGCGTGTGTTTAAAATACTCTGTTTTGTGTGTGTCAAACTTTTGAGTTTTTACTATCTTTGACACCATTGTGTTAAACTCGGGCACTAAATTATATCAGTCTCTTCTTCTGATCTTTTGCTTACAGCAACTGCTGCTTCTTCTTCTTTCCTTCTCAGTTCATGTTGGGAAAATATTCCTTGATTTATGTTGTAAATCTCTCTTTAGGATCAACTTGTTAAGGTTTTGTTGAATCAAAGCCTTAGTTAGTTTGGTCGATCATTGCTGAATTCTAGATTGTCTAGCAACTCTGTGTAATGTCCTGTTTAGGAAATTATTCGAGTTGTAATAGATTATAAGTGCTTGCGGAAGACTGCTGAAGGATTCAGCAGTTGAAACGAAGACTTCAGAGATTTTGGATGCTAGGAACGTTCTCAGCAGTCAAGCCGATTGCTACAGACGTCAACAGACAGGATGACTACTAAGGAGATAGAAGACAAAGTGCTAAGAAGAATGATTGCTAAAGTGCTTGCAATCATATGCTGAAAGAAGCGACTGCTACGAATACTTACTAAGTAGTCAGCAGTAAAGAGAGAGCGGATTGCTGAAGGAGTCAACATTCAGAAATCAAGACTCAAGTGCTGAGTACGCAACTGCTGAGGAGTCAGTAGATTGAAAAAGAGACTGCTAGAAGCATTCAACAGTCAAATGAGTCTAAGGACTTGGCAGACCGTTCCCAGCATTTTCTAATAGAATGCTAAGCCAATAAACACATAGTAATGACTGCTAAGACGCCCGTTCTGACAATGGTACAACCAAGGACGATAAGTTTTCCCGAAGTAGATGATAAAGCACTGTACCACGCCAGATAGGCCGATAAAGTAGACACTCTTTTGGATGAAAAAGATTGTTGTGTCTAACGGGTAGGGAGATTCAAGTTTTGAATCTCCTGATATTAAAGAGAAGTCCAAACATAGAGAAGAACTACTGCTCTACTACAAGACACAACTGCAAATCGCAAGAGTTACCTTTTACAAGCGAACAAAAACAAAAAGAGAGTAGTCATTTGAGAGCTCCTTAAAAAGAAGAATTCAAAGCTCTCAACAACCGTAGTGTCCCCCTCATTGAATATCTGACACTACATTGAAGAGATTCCTTGACTTTGCTCAAGAATCTAATCATTGGGATAACTTCCATCCTAGGAAGCATCCAGTAGTCACATCTCTGAAAAGAGATTGACTAAGACGGGCTGTTGCCAAAATCCCCAGGAGAGATCGGAAGGAACTATAAAGCTTCCATTACAGTAAGGCCAAGTTTTACGAAGGTGCGCCCTTGACTTAGCCGCTTCTACCGACTGAAAGATCCAAGTAATGGAGGATAGCTTTGTAGTGGCTGGCTCGAAAGCTCACCACCCGCTACAGGAGATAGGCGAATCCTTGTACTTGAACATATCTTTTTAGTGAATTCTCAGTGTTCGTCTAAGGAGTGGACGCAGATATTTAAGGATCGAACCATTATAAACCTTGTGTTCTTGTTACTGTTTTATTGTTTCTGCTTGCTGCTTTGAAACCTAGCAACCTCAAGTTGCTAGAGTGTATCTGAAACAATCTAACACCTACTTCGAGCTAAATATTTGTGAAGAAACTAAGTGCAAGATAACTTTAACATTCTGCTGCATTTGCTAAGTAGCTTTTGGCTGCTTATCACGACTCTGATCAGGGACCAACAAGTTGTATCAGAGAAGGAGGTCGTAAGACTTACTGCTTCTGAGTCGCTTTTGACCAGATCTACATTTTCCTTGCACTGTTTTTTGTTGTTTAGCTCAGGAACACATAGCTTGCAAAGATGAACCATACTCTTCCAAAGTATAACAAGGAGAAGTTCAACTCATGGCAGAAGATGGCCACCATCCAGCTCCAAAGTATGCATCCGGAGATGGTGGATGTTCTCTCTAAAGGGCCCATAAAGATCATGAAGCCTAACATCTTCGTTGGTCCAGTTTCTGAGGGGCAACCAAGACCACCTCTGATGGTCGAGAAGATGTTCGATGAATGGATGGTCGAGGAAAAGAAAAGAGTTCAGCTAGAGTATCTAGCAAAGAAGCTCATACTAGACTGTCTACCCATGTTGATGGCAGACAAAGCTTTAGATTTTGACACAGCAAAGGAGATGTGGGACTTTGTGTGTGCATCTTCCCAGGAGACAGACCAAATGAAGCAAAATAAACTCCAGGTAGCTGTTGATAAATATGAGTCTTTCTCTATGCTTGCAGGTGAATCCAAACAAGCGATGGAAGAAAGATTCAACACCATCGTTGGAGAGGTCCGGAACTTGGAAAAGACATATGACAATGGAGAAATGAACAACAAGATCATTTCCAAACTCTTTCCAAGGAGTGATTGGTTTGTGAAGATGACAAGTCTGAGCGAGAAAGACCTCAGGAAAATGTCTACATCTGAGGTATTTGCTCAACTTAAAGCTCATGAGTTTATAATACAACAATTGAAAAAGAACAAAGTAGCTGCTGCTCAAACTTTGTCATCAAACGCTGTAAACTCAGAGGACTTAGCATATTTTGCTAAGAAAGATGCTGGAAGGTGGAAGTCGAGGAAGCCCTTCCATAACAATGAGAGATCAGCACCAGCTTCACCAGCAAAGGAGGTTGCCTCAAGCTCAAGCTCACAGCATGTAGATCTCAAGATCAGTGAGCTCGAAGAGCAGATGAAAAAGCTTCAAAAGCTCATGCTGGAAGCTAAAGCAGAGAAGGAAGCCAAATAAGCTAAGCTCACATCCTCCTCCTGATCAGCTGAAAGAAAGCCCAGGACGTGCTTCAAACGAAATTTGCCAGATCATCTGAAGCACGAGTGTCCAAAGGTGAGTAGGTAGGAAAGAGAGCGCCTGAAGCAAAGGTTTGAGAGGAGAGCTGTCAAAGTAGTCACCAGAGCGCTGCTGACAAGGACACAAGTGCCCGACATCCCTGACAATGATGAGGAGTACTATTCATTAGAAGAGGACGATGAGGAGGCTATGATGGTCTTGATGGAAAATATTGTTGATAATCAGGATGCTGAAGCTGAGCAGAATGCTGAGTCAGCTCTAGCAGTCGATGCTCAGGAGGTAAATTCTACTAGCATTTCTAATTCAGCAATCATGCTTCAATCGGAGGATTCTTCTTTAGATTCCGAGGATGATTATCTCACAAAGCTTTCAATAGAGTTTTCAAAAATGTACGAGATATAAAATGCTATTGTGGGAGAGAATACCTCACTGAAACTCAAAGTTACATCTTTGACCGAGGAAGTCAAAAGACTAAGGTCTGATAGTGATGAACTTTTGAAACTCAAAACTAATTGCTCCAAGCTTGCTGAAAATTTTCAAATTATTGAAAAAGAGAATCTAGCTTTGAAGAATTAACCTAAGGAGGATTGCATTTATGCTTACAGATCCAACAATGCAGTTCTAAGTGCCATTGTTAGCCAACAAAGAAAACATTCTGATAAATCAGGATTAGGTCTTGGTTGTGTTGAAGCCGCAGGAAAATCCTCTAAGGAAGTTTTGAGTAGAAATGCTAAATTTTCTAAGTAGAAATTTTTTTATTCGTTTCTGTTGGAAAAGTCAATGCTGAGAAAGGAAAGACAATTGCTGAGTCATCAACTGCTAAGCAGAACGATTGGCGTAGCAAGCATAAAACTCCTGGATCTCAGCAGAATACCCAGAGAATGCCTACTAAGCATGCATTTGTTGGATCTCAGCAGAGTACCCAGAGAGTGCCTGCTAGGCCACACTCAGAAGTGTCAAGGATGAATGCTGAGCATTGTGCATCCAATGCTAGGATAGCAAATCCTTCCTTTAATAGGGGCAAGCAGGGTGCATACCATGCTGTAAGACCACAGTATCCTAAGTAAACACCACATAGGAGGAACACCTATGTGAGGCCTGAGTCCAACCATTTTCCTTTCAAAAGGACTAGGAAGGATAAGCACACTACTCCACCTCGTTCTAATTATGCGAAGTTTGCTTATCCAACGAATGTCGAGAAGGTTGTTAAGAGTGATGTCAAGAAGAAAATCTTTAAGATCACCAAGATGTGGGTTCCAAAAGGGACCATGATCCACGCTAATCCAGCAGGACTCGATGCTAAGCGGGTACCTAAACAAAATTGTTGATTTTTACAGGAACAGGATCCAAGAGCTAAGACATCAGGAATGTCAAATGAATGGATCCGAGATAGTGGCTGCTTAGGCCACATGACGGGGCGAGAAGAATTATTCTCAGAACTTCAAAAAATTTATGGTCCCACAGTCATGTTTGGCGACAATAGCAAAGGTTGAGTGATTGGAAGAGGATGCATAGAGAAAGATGGAATGAGAATCATCAACGTTGCTCTCATCTCCAACCTCAAGCACAACCTACTGAGCATTTGCCAGCTATGCGAAAATGGGTACAATGTATATTTCATTAATACTTGAAGGAAGCAGTGCAGTTGATGCTAGCCGACTCTGGTCTGAGTGGAAAGTATTGGGGCGAAGCAGTCATGATTGCCTGCTACACTCAAAATAGGAGTGCAATCAATGGAAGATTCAACAAAACTCCTTATGAAGTGTACAATGGTCGTAAGCCTTCTCTGACTCATCTTCGTGCATTTGGTTCGACATGTTATATTCATACAATGGGAAGTCGAAGCTTAACAATTTTTCACCTAAGTCTAATGAAGGTGTGTTCCTTGGATATGGACATCCTTCTCACAAAGGTTATAGAGTGTTAAACAAGACAACTTAAGTTGTGGAAATAACATGCAATGTTATTTTTGATGATCTACTCTAGTGCGCAGGATTATTAGAGAGAAAAAGGATAACAATCATGAGACTAATGATGTCCATGGTCAATCTATCTTGAATTCTTTTGAAAATATGCAGACTGATCCGACAAAGTCGATGAGTGATTGTAATCCAACACAAGCGCATTCATCAGGTGATCAAACTGCTGAACCGGTCGATGATGCTAATGATCATGCTGAGGCCACCAACCAAATTTATCTTAATGATAATTTGGAGATTCTGGTGTTGGTCCCTAAGATCAGAGTCGTCGTGATTAAGATAAGACTCTCACACGAATTGCAGCGGAATATTTAATCGTTCACTTGCACTTTTAAGTTATTTTCAAAGAGTATTTAGCTCAACTAGAATTAGGTTTTCTTGTAGATATACACTAGCAACTCTGTTGCTAGGTTTAAAAACACAATTCAATCGTTAAGCAATAAAACAGTAAAACAAGATAACGACACCAAGTTTATAGTGGTTCGATCAAAAGATCTATGTCCACTCCTTAGCCGAAACACTAAGAATTCACTAAGAAAGTATACAAAGTACAAGGTATCGTCTTTCCCGTGTAATAGGACAGTGAGCTTTCGAGCTGGCTACTCCACAACTATCCTCCGTTACTTCGCAATCCTTAGTCAGATCCAGCTACAGTCAAGTCAAGGCGACACCTTCATAAAACTTGACTTTTGCTGATAGTGATGGGAGATTTTAGAGTTCTCTCCTGAACTTATCTGTTTTTGGCAAGATGCCCGTTGTAGTCAGATCTTGTTAGAAATGACTGTTGGATGCTTCCAAGATTGGAAGGAATCCCAATGAATGAACCTTAAAAAGGATTCAATGAACCACTTGAGTGTCAGATCTTGAATGTGGGGGACACTCGGTGGTTGAGAGCTTTAAAGATTCTTCTTGTCTTGTTAATGATCTCGTGACTACTTTTCACTTTATTTGTCTGAGGAATCTCTTGAGTATGAGTTCGTGAGTAGAGAGTGAATGAAGCAGTAGTTGTCTCTCACTTGTGGACTTGGCTTTTATACCCGGAGATTCAATCTTTGAATCTCCATATCCGTTAGACACAACGGTTCCTTTGTCCAAGAGTGGTTCGACTTTTTCTGTTCTTTCTGGCATCGTACAGTGCTTTCCGAACTACTTCGGGAAGGCTTTTGTCCTTTGTATGTACTTGTATCAGAACGGCAGTATAGCGGTCTTGTTGGTTGTCTTGCCTTTGCTAAGCTTCTTCCGAACGGTTTGCAACCTTCCTTAGCAATCTGAGAGTTGAATATTGAATTGCTGACTCCTTAGCAATTACTTACGTTATCTTCGATTCCTTAGCAATCTGCTATGTTCTAGCAAGCTCTATCTTCTTAGCAGTCTGCTAGCACCATCTAGTGTTCTGTTGATTTTCTTATCTTCGACTGCTGAGAAAGACCCTTAGCAGTCTCTTCACTCGATTGCTAATGCCTTAGCAATCTCCTTCTTCGTACTTGTTTGCTAGCTTCTTTAGCAGTCTCTTCCATTTACTAGGAAGTCTTCTAGTACTCTAATATATTACAACTCAATATTTAACCTATACAGGACATTACAAGAGTTGCTAGACTATGCTAGAATTCAGCAGTGCTCGACCAAATGCAAAGGCTTTGATTCAACAAAACCTATTACAAGTTGATCATAAAGGGAGAATTACAACATAATTCCCTACATCTGGGATTGCTCGAAGAAGAAGATGAAGATATCCCAGATCCAGGATAGATTGCTGAAAAAAGATTGGGTGTTGCTGAGGTGATCACCAAGGAAGATGTTGAGACTCCAGATGCTGAGATGCCGAATGCTGAAGTTCATAATGCTGAGATTCCTGTTGCTGAGATGCCGAATGCTGAGGTACCAAATGCTGAACCTCAGGTGATTGTTGAGGAGAATGTTCTAGCAGAGAACGATCCAGTAGGCGATGCTAGCAATGCAACCCCAGCAACCAGCAATCCAAGACCGAGATGGTTACGAGATCACCACCTCGATGCTGTCATTGATGACGTCAATGATCCAGTAAGGACGCGACAAGGCAATGAGATGCTAGCGTGTTATATATCGCATGAAGAGCCTATGAAGGTTGAAGACGCTCTACAATCTCTAGATTGTGTGAATGCTATGCAGAAGGAGCTAGCAGAATTCACGCGCAATCATGTCTAGGATCTTGTAGACAGACCCGAGCATCAAAGTGTTATTGGTACGAAGTGGTTCTTCAAGAACAAGAAGGATGAATCTAGAACAGTTATCCGAAATAAAATGTGTCTAGTAGCCAAAGGATACATGCAATGCGAGGGAGTTGATTATGATGAAACGTTTGCTCCAGTAGCCTGACTGAAAGCAATAAGGTTGTTTCTCGCATATGCTGCCCATAATGAGTTTTAAGTCCTGCAGATGGATGTGAAAATTGCCTTTCTTAATGGTTAGCTCAAAGAAGAAGTGTATGTTGAGCAACCACCGGGCTTCGAACAAGGAAACCAAGTTTATAGGCTAAGGAAAGCATTATATGGTTTGATGCAGTCACCGAGGGCATGGTATGGAACCTTGTCTAAGTTCCTGCTGGACAATGGTTTCAAGTAAGGGAAGATCGATCAGACTCTCTTTTGCATTAAGGATGAAGGAAGCATATTACTTGTGTAGATATATGTCGATGACATTATCTTTGGCTCTAAGAATCCAGTGCTATGTGAGAAGTTCTCAGAGCTAATGCAAAGTAACTTCCAGATGAGCATGATGGGGAAGATGTCCTACTTTCTCGGACTTCAAGTGCAGCAATCGAGTGAAGGGATCTTTATTCATCAGAGGAAGTATTCAAGAGATCTCATTGCTAAGTATAGTCCAGAGAAGACGAAGAGTTTAAGGATTCCCATAAGCATAAGCTGCCAGATTTCTCTTGATGAAGGAGGAGAACCTGTGAATCCTACTCTTTACAGGGGTATTATCGGATCGTTGCTATATCTTACAGCTAGAAGACCAGATATTTCCTATGTCGTAGGAGTCTGCGCACGATATCAAGCCAATCTAAAGAAGTTGCATTTGGATACTGCTAAGAGGATTATCCGGTACCTCAAGTGCACCGAAGGTCTAGGAATTTGGTATCTAAGGTCTGATGGGCTAGCACTCAGTAGTTATTTAGACTCAAACTTTGGAGGGTGCAAGATTGATCGGAAAAGCACGAGCGACACCTGCCAATTCCTTGGACACAAGCTAATAAGTTGGTTTAACTAGAAACAACACTCTGTGGCGACGTCTACAACCGAAGCAGAATATGTAGTAGCCGCAACTTGTTGTGCGCAAGTTTTGTGGATTCGGTAGCAATTACAAGATTATGACATTGCTCCAGAATGCGTGCCGATCTACTGCGACAACAACAATCCTAGGTACATTACAAAAAATCATGTTCATCATTCCAGGACGAAACACATTGACATCCGACATCATTTCATAAGAGATCACCAAGAGAAGAAGTATCGATGTTCAATACATATACACCGAAGATTAGTTTGCTGATATCTTCACTAAACCGCTTGTTGAGGCCAGATTTAAAGAATTATGTCTGAATTTAGGCCTCATGGAATTAGAAAAGAATGGGGATGAATGAGTTCAAACTCTCATTCTTTTTGGATTTCATGGATTTTCGGAAAAGATGGAGAGAAACGTATCCCAGCTTACGTTTTTAGATGCTGAATCTTTGTTGCTGAGATATGGTTGCTAAGCAATTGAATACTGAGTCCAAGCTCTCCGCAGTTCCTAAGGAGTGCAATATTATAACAAGTGGATCAGACGTTTGCTAGATGTCGAATGCTGAGTCCAAGCTCTTAGCATTTCGTCAGAATGCTACGTTATAATATTCAGCAAGTAGCAATAAGTGGTACAAACTGATGCTAGAGATTGGTTGCTGAGTCCGCGCCGTCAGCAGTCAACATATATGAATGCTAGGATTTGAATGTTGAGTCCAAGCTCTCAGCAGTTAATGCGCTTGCTAAGGATCCCAATGCTAGCAGTTTGCTGAGTCCAAGCTCTCAGCATTCTCCGAAATTTAAAATGCGATCTTTTTGAATTTCAAATCCTCTAAGTGTATGTGATACGATGCATTTAATGCGTGCAACAGACGACGACGAACCAGGAGCCGACACGTCAAAAGCACTCGAGCATTTTAGGGCGTGGGACGTCATACGAACTATCTCAGACTTTTTGAACCGTTGATTGAATTCGAAGCGGTGTGCCCCCAATCGTCAGATCCAGCACTCAAAAGGTATATTAATCGCACTTCGTCAAATTTTCAAACCTTTTGAACTTTGAATATTTGAATCCCTAGCTTCATTCTCTCTCAAAAAACTCTCAAAATCTCCCATGTCTCTCAAAAATGACTACCAACCCTGAATCTCCCGCTCAATCTCACATGTCGGATTCATCTACTGAATCCCCCACTCATTCCCAAGCTACTATTGCTGCGCCTCTCCACGAAAGGCATCTACAAGAGTTTACTGGGATTGTCAAGAAAGAAGATGTTAAGGATGAGATTTCGTATGCGCAGCTGGTTACACTCGCAAGAAAGAAGTAGCAGTCAGGCCTTACCAACTCTCTGAGGAGGGCCGCTCAGATTATGAAGGATCGTATCGTTTATACACCACTTGCCGCTTCTTATCTTCCAATCTAGGTGATAGACACCCTAGCTAAGGAGCAGGTCGTTGAATATCTGTCCGCTGAACCATTGAGGTTTCACCCCCATATGGTTTCAGAATTTTACGCCAGGGCTGTTATAGCCGAGGAGAATCAGAAGTCTTTTAAGACCTCTATATTTGGTAGGTTCATCAAGGTAAGTGCCAAGGTTCCGGTAAAGAAGTTCGGACTTCCAAACTCCGGAGAGCGGGTTGCAAGCCACAAGGTGAACGACATAGAAGGGATGAAGGCTCGATGGAATTTATGGAGGAAGCACGACTTAAGCAAGGATATCCCCTAGAAGGTAGCCACTCCAATTAATCAGTTTCAGGATGAGTATCGAGTTCTGGCTGAACTCGTGATTAAAATGTTCCAATGCGACATGGGGTCGTATTCGGAACTATCTGCGAAGAAATGTGCCGTGATGATGTCATTGGCAGATGGGATAAAAGGAAACTGGGCGGAGTTTTTATTTGAGCGTTGGTTGGATCACACTAAGAAAAACTTGAAGATCAAGAATGAGGGAATCTTCACATCTAATGTGAACTTTGGGCTGAAGATCAGCAGGTTCATCGAGATGTATTTTCATAAGTCGAAGCTTGACTGGGGCGAGTCCTTTTTGCCTACAGACTTCATTCCACAAACAAAGAAGAAGCCGACCCCTGCCGATATGTCCCGCCCACTCATGTTGAAAGGGAAATCCAATGTCGACCCCAACATTCCTACCTCTCCTGATGACATTCATCTAGCAGAGCTAGCCGTTCAACAATTGGAGCAAGCATTTCCCATGACTATTGAGGAGATTGTTGCTGCCAAGAAGGCCGCGAAGACCGAGAGATGTTTTCAAGATCTCGCTGACATCGAGAAGCTTGGAGATCTGCCTGCAGAGAAGATTGAAGAAGTTCTTGCAAAGAAGCAAGAAGAGCAACCTACTCAGATTTTGGGTCAGCTTGCTGCTGCGATTCCCAAAAGGAAGAGAACAGATGTTGCTTCTCCTGAAAAGAAGAAGTGGACACGAAGGAGGCTTGTCGAAACTGCTGAGAAAGAAGCCGCTGAGAAAGAAGCTTCTGAGAAAACTCCTGCTGCTGAGGAACAAGGGAACATAAGTCCACTTTCTGCTAAGCCTCTATCTGAAAGATTGAAAGCTATAAGGGAGAGATACAGGAAGAGGGAGTTGAACCAGCAGGTGCAGGAGAGGAAGAAGTACAAGAAAGAAATGGAAAGGATCACTTTTGAGGAAAGAGATAGAAATTTTGAACAAGTGAAGGCCGCTGCTGATGAGCTAGCAGCGAAGAAGGCTGCTGATGAACTACCTGCTAAGGAAGCTACCCAACTGCTAGAGCGAGCAGCACAGGAAGCTACTGTGTTAGCAGCAGAGCATGAAGCTCAGGAGGCTGCTAAGAGAAAAGGGAAACAAGTTGTTCAGGTTCCCACCACCACTCCTTTGCCAGAGCACGATGCCTTGTCCGACAAAGACTTACATACATTGTTGGAGGCAGGAGTCTTTGATGCTCCAGAGCATCCTGAAGGTTAAGAAGGAGTTATTATTCGGGAGCCTACTGCTCAACCTGCTCAGAATGTAGATGTTGGAACTTTCGGATCAGGTCAGAATGCTGAGCAAATTGCTAGCACTTCACTGAATGCTGAGGAGAGGGCCAGCAGTGGAGGAGCAGAGTGTCCGAGTGCTGACTAGGAGCCTTGCACTACTATTCCCACATCTGCTGAGCAAAGGCAAGAGACTGAAAATGATGAAGGATTTTTAGCCTCATGTTATTCGGATTCTGATTCCGACGGCGAATCTGAAGATGTCTACATGCAATATTCCTAAGGAAGATTCCGATCAGGACCAATGAAGCGCTCAGAATTCCCTTCAAAGGACTCCCAGGGTGCAGATTCAAGACAAGGCGTGTAGCGCAATGGTGTGCGTCCGTCTTTCTTGAAGAAAAGGTAAATTCAGACCTCTTTTCTATGTTTTCTAAAATTGAAGAATTTATTTTGGCTGAGATAGAGCGAGACGTTTCTAATGTCTTCTATGTTGAGTTGGATGAGACGACCAAGGAAAGGAAGTTGTTGAGCACTTAGTTTAGGTATTGGAAATTCTTTGATTATGTCATGCATCAACTCTGTTTTGAAGAGAGAATGCTGGTCATAAAAACCAAGGGGCTCCACTTCTGGAGGAAGGAAGAGAAGTGGGCAAACGATTAGATCGATCAAGTGCCCGAGACTAAGCAATTTTCTAATAAGCACGTCCTTGCAAGACTTCAAGCTATACGCGTTCATCGTATGTTTTCTACTTCTCAATCTTTGTCGAAGTCAAGCTTTGCTCCAGATGGTCATTCTAATGCTTGTATTGAGCTGTCTAAGCGCCAGGCCAAAGCTGCAGTAGAATATAGATGCGCCAGGCCGAGTATGAAGCTCAGAAGAAGGAAAGGCTGATGGTCAGGATGGCTGCTGCTAGAGAGCAAGAGGAGCTAGCACAGAACCAGAGCCATGAGCTGACCAGAGCGGAGAACATGCTTGCACTTTTCTTGGAAGATAACATCTTGGAAGTGGCTAGAGGTACACGAGCGGCTTAAGTAACAGAAGCAAAGGCAGCCCAAATTGCTAAGGCCATGGAGGAGGTATGGAGGATTGAGGATGCCGAGTGCATGGCAAAGGAGGCTTAGTACTTGGCGGCTCAAATTGAAGAAACACACACTGCCAAACTTGCTGAGGCTATGGAGAAAGTCTAGAACATTGAGGAGGCCGAGCGCATACACGAAGAAGCTATGTACATGGCGGCCCAAGGCGAAGTTGACATTCAAATGGAAGAAGCTGAGTCTATTACAAGAGGTAAATTGTTGCTAGCAACTTCTTCCTTGGATGCCTTGCCTGTACGTTCTGTAAGTTCTACTGACTTTCACTCCTATGTTCATGCTTGATCGCAAAATTATTTTATCAGCGATTTAGCTAAGCTAATAATAAAGCGGCAAATAAATTATCGAATCCCATGGGGAAGAAATAACAAAATATCTTAAATACTAAAACATAAGTTCTCAAAATACTGGTTAGGAAAGAAAATAAACTTTTGGTTTTGTTCCAAACTAATCTTGCAACTTAAAATTAAACAGAAAAATAAAAGACTTTTGATGCAAGCATATATGAGAAGTACAGATTCCAGGGATATCTACCTATCAAGTATGACATGTATGAATGAATTGTTTAATTCCCAATTTAATTACTCTTCGTAGTGAAACATCAGAAAGGTATTATGAACTTCTTTGTTGGACAATTCATAAAGTAGATTAGTCAATTCCCTATCTCCGCTCGGTCTCAAGATGAATTAAATAACTCCAAAAGTCAACAGATTTATTCCTTTAGTCTATCTCCTTCTGCTTAGACAAGAAATCAAATTATATTGTGAAAACTCTTTCCATTGAAAACTATTACAATTACGTCTCAAGTTCTCAACTAATTAATCCTAAGATATGGCCAGCAAACTCAAGATTACGAATAAGCACAAATTTCACAAATTACGATGGAAAAGGGAAAATAATTCAATTAATCAAACACGCATACATTGATAGTTCGAAACCCTAGAATCTGAGAAGAGATTTATTTACACATATTCATGAATAAAATCATTAGAGGTAAAGAAAAACATGAATTGCATAAAACTTGGGTGTAGATGTCTTCCCACAAAAACCTGTCTTCAATCATAAGACCTAAAAACTCTTGGAAACCTCTAAAATCTTCAACTCTAAAATTCTCCAAATTCTCCACAGATTTCCACACTAATTTTCGAATTTTACATGGCCTTTTATAGTAGTGATAGATGTATCAAACAGTATCTAGGATTAGATATGTCTCTATCTTCAAATCAGGAACATATAGGAATTCCCGACGCCGCGTCGATCGACATCCTTTAAGGACCTGCATCGATCAACGCACATCCTGCGTCGATCGACATGGACCTGGTCTTCATGTCTTGCATCGATCTCCCTTCAATCCTCTTCCTCGATCATCCTCTCGAACGCCTGTGTCGATCAACGTGCCTTGGGCGTCGATTGACGTGGACCTAAAACTTCGAGCAATTTCTGATTCTTCCCTATTTTCGACTAAAAACCTGGATAATTCACCAATCACGACATTATGAGCACAAAAGCCAATCAATGCACAAAAAGACACGTAAAACAATCTAAACATCACCCAATTAGTCACAGAACAAAGAGAAAAGTTGGTAAAAATACTAACTTATCAACTCCTCCAAACTTTAAACCATTGATCGTCCTCGATCAATTCGCAGACAAGAAATCGAATCAAATGCAGATACAAGTGTGCCATGCCTCACAAGCTTCTTTTGCAATCTAAGTATCACTTATTCATATAGATCATACAAACCAAACAAACTCTCATTGTTAAACTATTGAGGAGGAACCTCACCGGGCAGTGTTTGCACTCATCGCTCAAGAAGTAAAGGGTTTGTGCTTCACTCACTCAAGGTTTTAGTTTACCTCACCATAAGTTTGACAAATTTCTCATCTCTCCATTGCTTATTAGTGTGGCTTTTTAGGGAATCAGAAAGGTCTTATTTTGGTTGTAATGAGGCTTACCTAAAAGGCGGGATATATTTGGCTAAGTGACTCAAAATATTGCAATTAAACCTAAAGACCCAAGCATATCATAACAACATAATTTTTCTCTTCTTATGCACAATCTTGTTCCTTCTCTTTTCCTTATAATTTTCAGGGTCCCTTAGAACTTGTTTCAAACTTTCGTGAACTAACGAACATATGAATTTTTCTCGTTCTTCTCTTTTTCTTTCACCAATGTTCACCCCTTTTTTTTTCTTAACTTACCCATGGGAACCCTTATTTTTGCACATGGCCACATCACAATCCCACAATTCACACCTTCCAATAAATCAAAATTGTCTTATTCATCAATCCTTCTAATTAAAGAAAATTTATTCAAGGCTTAAAGGGGGTACAAGTGGAAATTAAAGGTTAGTGTATGGGAGATGAGCTCCGAAAGAACATGCCTAAAATCATTTTCACCCTATTTCCACACTTAATGCAATCTCAAGAGAGAAATTTGTCAAATACTAGGAAGTACGTCTAAAAACCTTGTCACTCATCAAACGAAAAGTAAGGCTCAAATTTTTACACAGGGTTAAAAATTTTATTACTCATAAAAAATTACCCAATTTGAATAGTTATCATGCAAAAATTTATATTTCTAAGATCAACTCATCAAGCAAAACAACTCCTATCATCGGCTACTCTATCACACGGATTTTCATTCTCAATCAGCAAATATCTCAATCATTTATCAACAATTCTCATTCGAGGAAAGACAAGTCATATTTCCCAACACCAACATAATTAAAATAGTTCCGACTGCCCTATGTTCAAAAGCTCCTAAAATAATTCTCAAGACTATCCAATTCAGAACTAGTACCACAAATCAAGAATTCAAAATACTAAATTGAGTGAAAAGCCTTACAGAGAGCAATTGATCACATTGAATCAAAAGAACAACGATGGTGATGGTTCAGAAAAAACAAAAAAAAACAAAAAGAAAAAAAAATAAAGTAGTAAATAAATAAAAATACAAACGATTCCCTTTTCCGATCCTCATCCCCCAAACTTGTTTCACTCTAAGGAGTGGATAAGTTTGCAAGTTAGATGGGAAAAGAGAAACGGTACCTCATTTCTCCTCCGGAGGATCCTCCATAACCACATCGGTGGAAGGCCAAGTGGGAAGTCTCCGACGGCGATCCTGGCGCTCACGCTGGCGGCGGAGGTAGACGGAGTCAAGCTGGATGTTCTGAAGGAGGCGCTGCATTTGACTGTCGAGGGTGTCGAGCCTCGTGGTCACATGCTGGCGAAACTCGGCCTACCGGGTGTGCTCTGCTGCATGCAAAGCAGCCTGTTGCTGCATGAACTGGTAGATCATCGCCAGATCCATCCCGGAAGAAGAAGACCCACCCGCAAAGTGGCTAGACGAGGCTCCATCGGTCCTGCCCGGAATCTCCTGTGCTTATCCATCGTGCTCCTCATCCTCTGGCTCCTCATCCTCGTGCTCCTCATCCCCTACGTCCTCTGGTCCGGCTGTGTCTGTGATCGGTGAAGGAGTCTGGAGGTGCCAGCTCCCCCACAGGATCGAACCATCAGCCTCATGTGGGCGGGTGTGCTCATCAGCCAGTTATCACAGAAGTGATAATCGATGACGTGCATGAGTGCCCTCTGCGGAAGTGGAAACTTGTCCCCATTGGACATCCTCAAAGACCAGCCACCCTCTCGGGGTGAGAGCATCAACATCCTATCCAGGTGCGAGGTGCTGAGTCCTTGGCTGTCCTCAAGCACCTCAATGTTGGCCAAGTCGATCCCCAAGTATTCCGCAATCAGGGTAATCAATCCCCCGCTCCAAATGTTTCCCTTTGAGGCCTTGACTTGGTGCCTCCAGTGGTCCATGATCAACGCCGCGAAGCTGAACTCCTCTCCTGTCAGCATGCAATAGATGGCGTAGAGCTCCCCCACTCTCATTTTGGCGCTTTCGTGCCAGCCGGTGATAGACACCCCCATGCACCGCTGAAGATAACGGAACATGGTGTTGTCGATGGAGGATGCCTTCATGTTTCCCGAATTGAACTCTCGCACATCCTCCTTTGCCTCAGCCGCAATTTGGCTCCAAAACCGGGCCATGTCAAAACTCGACATGGGCCAGAAAATTGCGTCGATCGACGTGAGTCTGGCATCGATCGACGCAGACCTTAACAGAGCACTGAACTAAAAAAATTACTGAAAAACAATCTTAATTCCTATTTACTCAACACGACTAAATTAAAATAACGGAAGTAAGAAAAAAAATAGTAAACTATTGGGTTACCTCCCAACCAGTGCTTGGTTTTATGTCGTTAGCTCGACAATACCTTACTTTTATTGGCGATTCAAGTAGTACTTATCCACCGCTGCGATTTGAAGTGGGGTGTAGTACGGTTTGAGGTTCTGCCCATTGACTTTGAAGTTGTTTCCATGTTGACCAGCCAATTCGACTACACCGTTCAGAAATTGACAGACTACGGTGTATGGTCCAGCCCACTCTGACTGCAACTTTCCGGGCATGAAGCCGAGACGGGATTTGAAGAGGAGAACTTTGTCACCTGATTGAAAAACATGTGAGCGAATCCGCTTGTCGTGGAATCTCTTTGCTCGCTTCTTGTATATGACGTTGTTCTCGTAGGCTTCATCCCTAAAGTCTTCCAGCTCGTTTAATTCCATGGCACGCTCTTCTGCAACCGTCTTCCAATCCAGATTCAGCTCTTTCACTGCTCTCCAAGCTTTGTGCTCCATCTCGACGGGGAGGTGACTTGACTTCCCAAAAATTAGCTGATATGGAAACGTCCCAATGGGCATTTTGAAGGCGGTGCGGTATGCCCATAGTGCATCGTCAAGTATTGCTGCCCAATCTTTGCTTTGCTTCACCATCTTCTCCAAGATTTGCTTGATTTCTCGGTTGGATAGCTCTGTCAGCCCGTTCCCTTGAGGATGATATGGGGTGGTAATGCGGTGCTTGACTCCATACCTAGCAAGAATAGAGGCAAGCCATTTGTTACAAAAGTGGGATCCTCCGTCGCTTACCAAGGCTCTTGGCGTTCCAAATCTTGTCATGAGCTTCTGAAGGAGCTTGATGACGACTTTGGAATCATTGGTGACTGTTGGAATGACTTCAACCCATCGTAACACGTAATCCACCACCAGAAGAATGTATGAGAACCCTTGGGATGGCGGAAAGGGAACCATGAAGTCGATCCCCCATACGTAAAAGATTTCAACTTCAATCACCGGAGTCTGTGGCATCTCATTCCTCCGCGAAATATTGCCGGTCCTTTGGCAACAATCACAGCTCGTAATAGATCTCATAGATGGATAGCCATTAGAATCCGCTCGCTAGGATTTTGAATGCCGTCCGGTTGGCTGAATGATGACCGCCGCTAATAGATGAATGACAGGCTTAAAAAATCTCTTGCCACTCGGATTGAGGCACACAACGGCGAATGACGCCGTTAGTGCATCTTCACCAAAGGTAGGAATCCTCCTAATAGTAGAATCTGACATCATGCAGAAACTTCTTCTTTGCATATGGGGAAGAGTCCGGTGGAAGAACGTCGGCCACCAGATAGTTGGCAAAATCTACATACCATGGTGTCTTTGACTCGTACGTCTCCCTCAAATCCTTAATAGCATAGATCTGCTCATTGGGGAACATCTCTTGGATCCTCATCTGCTGATCATCTCCTTCGAATGGTGGCTCAAGTCATGATAAGTGGTCGACGATCACATTCTCGCTCCCTTTTCTATCCTTGATCTCCAAATCAAACTCTTGAAGCAACAGTATCCACCTGATCAATCTGGGCTTGGCATCTTGCTTCGTGAACAGGTATCTGATGGCTGCATGGTCGGTGTAGACAATCATCTTCGAACCTATCAGATAGGATCAAAACTTGTCAAATGCATACACAACCGCTAACATCTCCTTTTCTGTGGTGGTATAGTTGCATTGAGCCGGATTCATGCTCTTGCTGGTGTAATGAATCACATGAAAGAGCCTTCCTTTCAGTTGCCCCAAGGCTGCCCCAACTGCATAGTCGCTGGCGTCGCACATGAGAATGAATGGCTCGCTCCAGTCCTTAGAAGTCAACACTGGTGCCGTCACTAATGCCTTTTTCAGCATTTCAAAGGCCTGTAGGAAGTCGTCGTCGAAGACAAATGACACATCCTTCTCCAACTAGTTGCATAAGGGCCGCGATATCTTTGAGATGTCTTTGGTGAATCTTCTGTAGAATTCGGCATGACCAAGAAAACTTCTGACTGCTTTGACACTTTTTGGCGGTGGCATCTTTTCAATGGCTGTCACTTTGGCTCGGTCTAATTCTAGTCCTTCAGCTAATACTCGATGTCACATCACAATTCCTTCTTGCACCATGAAGTGGCATTTCTCCTAATCGAGGCATAGGTTTTTCTCGGTGCATCTCTCAAGTACGGTAGCCAGATTCTGCAAACAAACATCAAATGAGCTACCGAAAACTGAGAAATCATCCATAAATACCTCCATGACATCTTCGATCAAGTCGTGGAAGATTGCCATCATGCATCTTTGGAAGGTCGCCGGTGCATTGCATAATCCAAATGGCATCCGTCGGTAGGCGAACACTCTGTAAGGACAGGTGAATGCAGTCTTGTGGTGATCTTCTAGCGCCACAGCTATCTGGTTATACCCTGAGTAACCATCAAGAAAACAATAGAAATGGTAATCGGATAATCTATCAAGCATTTGATCAATAAAAGAAAGATGAAAATGATCCTTGCACGTGGCGGTGTTCAAGGCTCGATAGTCAATGCAAAATCGTCATCCCGTGACCGATCTTGTCGCAACTTCCTCTCCATCGTCATTCTTTACTATCTGCATCCCCCCTTTCTTGGCTACTACTTAAGTAGGGCTTACCCATTTGCTGTCGGAAATCGGATATATCATGCCATGGTCTAGGAGTTTGAGAACCTCCTTCTTTATGGCTTCTTGCATGATAGGGTTCAGTCGTCACTGTGCTTGTCTATTTGGTGTGGCGTCCTCTTCAAGGATGATTTTGTGCATGCAAAGCAAAGGACTGATCCCTTTGGTATCCCCCAAAGTCCATCCAATGGCAGACTTGTATTTCCGTAGAAGTCGTAGTAATTTCTCCAACTCCCCCTGTGTAAGATAGGCAGAGACAATAACAGGGTAAGTGTCATTAGAACCCAGAAAAACGTACCTGAGGTGTGCCGGAAGCATCCTGAATTCCAGATTCGGCGGATCAGAGTTGGATGACTACATTTCCAGGTCTACATCGATCAACGTGCCTTGGGCGTCGATCGACATGGGTGAAATTGCAGCAATCCCTTTTCTAGGTTGCACTGCTTCTGTCGATGAAAACTCTGTATCTAGCTTCCTTCGTGTGTTGATTGACATGAAATTCACGTCAATCGACATGGATTCAAGGCGGCGTCGATCGACGAGCTGATGGTGTCGATCGACGTGGACTGTCCCCCACTTTTTTCTGGTTTGTTCCAGCAGTATCGGCTTGGTAGTTGCTCTCTCTTGTTCTCCTTTTCCCGAGTTATCTCCTCGAACACATCTAGCTCCATGACCAGATCCAAAATCTCCTCCTCTGCCTCTTCTAGATTTGTTGATGAGAACAACGAGTGCTGTAGACAGTTTTCCAGAAAATCCGGCTCACTTTTGAGAGAGGCGAAGGGAGAAGACATCACAGGGTTAAAGTAGTTGATCATGTGGCATTCTTCCTGGTAGCTCCCTTCGTTGTGCTTTTGCATTGCCTTATAGATTGAGGATGTGACTGACTCATTATTAACCCGGAATGTCAGTTTGCCGTCTCGAATATCGATCAACGCCCCTCCGATCTTCAAGAATGGTCGTCCCAGGATCAGAGGAATGTTCTGATCCTCTTCCATGATGAGCACCACGAAATCGGTTGGGATAATGAAATCCTTCACCTTCACTAGCACATCTTCCACGATACCTGTCGGGTAAGACACTGATCGATCGACCATCTTAAGTGATATGGTTGTGGGCTTAATGTTTCTGATCTCCAACCGCTGGAAGATCGACAATGGCATCAGATTGATCGATGCTCCGAAATCATAGAGAACTTTTCCAAAGGTCCCCCCTCCGATTACGTAAGAGATCGTGAAGGAGCCCGGGTCCTCTCTTTTGATCAGCATCTTCTTTTGAATTATGGCGCCACATTCTTCGAAGAGGTTGACTGTCTCGTGCTCCAGGAAAGGTGTTTTCTGAGAGACCATGTCTTAGAGAAATTTGATGTATCGAGGCATCTCTTGCAGGGCTTCAACCAATGGAATATTGATGTGCACCTTCTTCATATTTTCCAAGAAGCGTGCATACCTCTCGTTCATCTTTGTTTTGGCAAACCGCTGCGAAAATGGCAAAGTAGGTTTTTTTTGGCGGCGGACTGGGAACTGGCATCGATCGACGTGGATCAGTGTCAATTGATGGGGCCTTTGGAGCTGCGTCGATCGATGTAGATCCCACGTCGATCGACGGGGCTTCGTTTGCGATGGCTTCTTTGACCTGCTCGGCTTCTTCGTCCTTCCGGGTATCTTTCCCCGCCTGCTGTGGCCCTTCATATGATTTTCCCCCTCTCAGAGTGATGGCATTCACTTGGTTCCTCTGATTCTGATTCTTGGGGTTAACCTGAGTGTTGCTCGGAAGTTGTCCCGGCTTGTGTTGAGCTCCGAGGGCATCGACAATCTGGCTGACCTAGTTTTCTATAATTTGCACATGCTTCTGCACCTGATCCACTTTAGTATTCACGCCTGAGATTTCTTGCTCCAATTTGCTCACTTTATCAGTGGACCCTTGCATGAACTTAGCCAAAATCTCCTCGAGATTTGGCTTCTTCTTCTCCACCACTACTCCATCTTGCACCGCAAATCCAGGTGTTGGCTATTCTGTAGCTTTAGGGTTAGCATAGGAAAATTCAGTGTGATTCCTAGCATGATTGTAGTTGTAGGGCTGATTATGCTGCTGATATCCTCCACGGTAATTGTTTTGATAACCGCTCCTTTGGACAAAATTCACATTGGCACAATCTCCTTCCATTGGAGCTTGTACTGGCTCTATCACAGCAACATCAAATTCACATCGGCACAATCCTCTTGAAATTTCTTCACCTCGGCTGCCCAATCAGGTTCTTCAGCGGCCTTTTTCTCCACTACTTTCTCAACAGCCTTCACAGGGTGACTTCGACTCGAGGACCAGCGTTGATTGTTGTTGGCCATCTTTTGGAAAAATTCCATAGCCTTCTTCCCACTTTTCGTCATAATGGTGTCACCCAGTGTGGTATCCACCAACTCAACGGTCCTCTCATTGAGCCCTTCATAGAATGCTTATGCTTGCTCGCCCGGAGGTAGGCCATATCCTGGGCAAGATCTCAGTAACTCCTTGTAGCGCTCCCACGCTTCATAGAAGCTTTCATCTGGTCTTTGAGCAAACCGGATTATCTCCTTCCTTCTCTGTCTGATAACGTTTAGAGGAAAGAAGTTTTCCAGGAATTCATTCCGTAATTCCGTCCATGTTCTGATGCTTTCTTTATCCAGTGCAGTAAACCATGACTATGCCTTATCCCGCAGAGAGAATGCGAACAGAAGCATTCGGATGGCACTCTTGCTAACCCCTCCGATTTTGACAGTATTGCAGAGCATCAGAAATTTGTCGAGATGTGCATATGGATCCTCAGTCGCTCTTCCGCCGAATTGATTTTGTTGCACCATTTGCACCAATCTGGTTTTCAGCTCAATGTTTTTGGCATTGATGTCAATCCTGAAGTCTTTCTCTTTGAATTGAGGTCGATACCGCGCTTGCATAGCTTCTTCTTCTTCATCGTCATCTGATTCCTCGGGCGGATCCTGATCTTCTTCATCTTCGTCCCTTGGAATATCTTCAAAGAGTGGATTGGGGCGAATGCGCCGGTTGTTCCGATTGTTCCTCTCAAGATTCCTCTCGAGAGTCAGCTGCTGAAGTTGTGCCCTCATGGCATGGACTTCTTGAAACAGTGTTGTTTGCTCCTCTAGAGTCAGCATCTGAGGAGGTGGCTACTGGTCAATCGGCTCGGGTTGGACGACCGGCTGCGGCACATGGTCCGGTGCTGGTACATTGTCTGCCATTGTTTGATCAGTCAAACTTTCTTGGGAATGCTTATTCCTTTGGATCTTTTTGCACGTGGCTTCGATGTTCGGGTAATAGTAGAGTGGGTCCTTTCCTTTAGCTTTTGTACTCATGCACTACCTGTAAAGTAAAGGAAGTAGTGAAATGAAACTGGAAATAAACTAAAACAACTAAGACCGAAACTGAAATTCTGAAAAGAAAAGACAATAGCGTCGATCGACGAAGAATTGGCATCGATCGACGCAGACACAATTACTGCGTCGATCGACGTGAACAACGAAAACTCATGAAAATTCAAATAAAAGTAAGAAAATTACAACCTAAATTAGTATTTCGATCACAAAATCAATAGTAAGACTATTTCTATTCTTTCCCTAGCAACGGTGCCAAAATTTAATCGCAAAATTATTTTTTCAGCGAATTAGCTAAGCTAATAATAAAGCGGCAAATAAATTATCGAATCCCATGGGGAAGAAATAACAAAAATCTTAAATACTAAAACATAAGTTCTCAAAATACTGGTTAGGAAAGAAAATAAACTTTTGGTTTTGTTCCAAACTAATCTTGCAACTTAAAATTAAACATAAAAATAAAAGACTTTTGATGCAAGCACATATTAGAAGTACAGATTCCAAGGATATCTACCTATCAAGTATGACATGTATGAATGAATTGATTAATTCCCAATTTAATTCCACTTCGTAGTGAAACATCAGAAAGGTATTATGAACTTCTTTGTTGAACAATTCATAAAGTAGATTAGTCAATTCCCTATCTCCGCTTCGTCTCAAGATGAATTAACTAACTCCAAAAATCAACAAATTTATTCCTATAATCTATCTCCTTCTGCTCAGACAAGAAATCAAATTATATTGTGAAAAATCTTTCCATTGAAAACTATTACAGTTATGTCTCAAGTACTCAACTAATTAATACTAAGATGTGGCCAGCAAACTCAAGATTATGAATAAGCACAAATTTCACGAACTACGATGGAAAAGGGAAAATAATTCAATTAATCAAACATGCATACATTGATAGTTCGAAACCCTAGAATCTGAGAAGAGATTTAGTTACATATATTCATGAATAGAATCATCAGAGGTAAAGAAAAACATGAATTGCATAAAACTTGGGTGTAGATGTCTTCCCACTAAAACCTGTCTTCAATCATAAGACTTAAAAACTCTTAGAAACATCTAAAATCTCCAACTCTAAAATTCTCCTAATTCTCCACAGATTTCCACACTAATTTTTGAATTTTACATGGCCTTTTATAGTAGTGATAGATGTATCAAACAATATCTAGGATTAGATATGTCTCTATGTTCAAATCAGGAACATATTAGGATTTCCCGATGCCGCGTCGATCGATGGAGAAATCGCATCGATCGACGGCCTTAAAGGACCCACGTCGATCGACGCACATCCTGGATCGATCGACATGGACCTGGTCTTTCGTCTTGCGTCGATCTCCCTTCAATCCTCTTCGTCGATCATCCTCTCGAACGCCTGCGTCGATCGACGTGCCTTGTGCGTCGATCGATGTGGACCTAAAACTTCGAGCAATTTTTTATTCTTCTCTGTTTCCGACTAAGAACCTACATAATTCACCAATCATGAGATTACAAGCAAAAAATCCAATCCATGCACAAAAAGACACGTAAAAAAATCTAAACATCATCCAATTAGTCAAAGAACAAAGAGATAAGTTGGTAAAAATACTAACTTATCAATGCTGCTGTTCAATCTGCGCTTCAACATGCCCTATCCACTACAATTCCCATAGCCATTGCTGAGAAAGTGGCTATGGAGGTTGCTGATGTAAGGAGAGAAGTGGAGGATGTGCGAAGTGTAGTATGCGAAGTACGAGGAGCAGTAGCAGAGGTGAAAGGAGATGTATCTGGTGTAAAGACCGATATGGCAGTGATGAATGAAGAAGTAGCTGATTCTCAGCAGAAGCTTGTGCAAAGTGTTCAATCCTTTTCTTCTACCTTTTTTGCTGCAATCAAAGAGGGGGAACGGAGAATTGCTGAAGCTGAGAAAAGGAAGCAAGAAGAAGATGAAATTGCTGCTGCTGAAGAAGAAAGGAGACTTGCTGAGGAGGAGCTAAAAAAGAAGGAGATATAGCTAAAGCTAAGGAAGATAGAGATGGAGAACGAAAAACTTGCTGAAAAATTAGAGAGGGAGACTGTAGATCGTGAAGCAAACAAAGCACTATACGAGAAGTTCATGCAGATGGCCATGAGCAAATTTGATGAGTATGACAAGAAGCCTGCTCCCGACTCCTGAGCCAAATTGATAAGTTAGCAAGATTTCTTGTAATCTCTTTTTTGTCTTTTTCAATTTCGATGTACTTGTACAATCTCTCAATCATGAATGAAAGTGAATCAGACTTAGACAATTACTCATTGTCCACTTCTGATCTTTTTGCGTGTTTTAGTTGATATACACTATTCGTGTATTCAATGAAATTGCATGTGGATGCTGAGTTATTTTGTCGTGTGATTGGCAGTAAATGCTTGCTGCTTGAATTGGATGCTAGATTCTCTAGCATATTGCTAAGAAGTATTTTACTTATGTTTTAATCGAGAATATTTCCCAGCATTTATTGAGGGGGAATTTATTT
The DNA here is from genome assembly GCA_026898455.1 of Plectranthus barbatus. Lineage (NCBI taxonomy): Eukaryota > Viridiplantae > Streptophyta > Magnoliopsida > Lamiales > Lamiaceae > Plectranthus > Plectranthus barbatus. Next base: position 126,233 of record JAPKLW010000822.1, on the reverse strand, counting down.
AAAACCAATCCCTGCTAGAACTAAGTTGGTTAAATTCCGAGTTAGATTGCTAGATTAGTTCTGATACTTAGAATTTCTTGTATATTCAGAAATTTTTCCTCTTAGATTCAACAATTGATAGAAGGCTTTGATCGCACCAAAAAGGGGGAAATTGTTAGGAAAATATTCCTTGATTTATGTTGTAAATCTCTCTTTAGGATCAAACTGTAAAGGTTTTGTTGAATTAAAGCCTCAGTTAGTTTGGTCGATCATTGATAAATTCTAGATAGTCTAGCAACTCTGTGTAATGTCCTGTTTAGGAAATATTTTGAGTTGTAATATATTAGAAGTGCTTGCGGAAGAGTGCTGAAGGATCCAGCAGTTGAAACAAAAACTTCGGAGTTTCTGGATGCTAGGAACGTTCTCAGCAGTCAAGCCGATTGCTAGAGATGTCAGCAGACAAGATGACTGCTAAGGAGATAGCAGACAAAGTGCTAAGAAGAATGATTGCTAAAGTGCTAGCAATCATATGTTGAAAGAAGCGATTCCTAGGAATACTTACTAAGCAGTCAGCAATAAAGAGATAGCGGAATGCTGAAGGAGTCAACATTCACTATTACGGAGGAGATTGCTAGAAGATATAGCAATCAGGAACAAAGACTCAAGTGCTGAGTACACAACTGCTGAAGAGTCAGTAGATTAAAAAAGAGACTGCTTGAAGCATTCAGCAGTCAAAAGAGTTTAAGGACTTAGCAGACCATTCCCAGCATTCTCGGATAGAATGTTAAGCAAAGAAACACCTAGCAACGACTGCTAAGACGCCCGGTCTGACAAAGGTACAACCAACGATGATAAGATTTCCCGAAGTAGGTGAGAAAGCACTGTACCAAGCGAGAAAGGACGATAAAGTAGACACTCTTTCGGACGAAGAAGACCGTTGTGTCTAACGGGTATGCAGATTCAAGTTTTGAATCTCCTGATATTAAAGAGAAGTCCAAACAGAGAGAAGAACTACTGCTCTACTACAAGACACAACTGCAAATCGCAACAGTTACCTTTTACAAGCGAACAAAAACAAAAAGAGAGTAGTCATTTGAGAGCTCCTGAAAAAGAAGAATTCAAAGCTCTCAACAACCGTAGTGTCCCCCTCATTGAATATCTGACACTACATTGAAGAGATTCCTTGACTTTGCTCAAGAATCCAATCATTGGGATAACTTCCATCCTAGGAAGCATCCAGCAGTCACATCTCTGAAAAGAGATTGACTTAGATGGGCTGTTTCCAAAACCCCTAGGAGAGTTCGGAAGGGACTATAAAGCTTCCATAGCAGTAAGGCCACGTTTTACGAAGGTGCGCCCTTGACTTAGCCACTGCTGCCGACTGAAAGATCCAAGTAACGGAGGATAGCTTTGTAGTGGCTGGCTCGAAAGCTCACCACCTGCTACAGGAGATAGGCGAATCCTTGTACTTGAACATATCTTTTTAGTGAATTCTCAGTGTTCGACTGAGGAGTGGATGTAGATCTTTAAGGATCGAACCAATATAAACCTTGTGTTCATGTTACTGTTTTATTGTTTCTGCTTGCTTCTTTGAAACCTCGCAACCTCAAGTTGCTAGAGTATATCTAAAATAATCTAACACTTACCTCGAGCTAAATATTTGTGAAGAAACTAAGTGCAACATAACTTTAACATTTCGCTGCATTTGCTAAGTAGCTTTCGGCTGCTTATCACGACTCTTATCAGGGACCAACAGTTCAGCTGCTGCTTCTTCTTCTTGCTTTCATTTAAGCTCAGCAGTTTTGATTCGGAATACTCTCCAGCAGATTTGATTTGGAATAATAGCTGAAATTTTTGTTCAAGAAGCATTTTATGGGTTTTGTATACTGAAAGCATTTATTACAATTATACAACGGTTTATTTCTCCTATCTATCAAACAAAGTTACATGTATGTAACAATGATATCCTTTTGTCTCACCGATAGGGATGATCATACAGCGTGTAGTAGATCGCAGAAGACAGTATGATCACTTGACCTAGTGAGACATAAACCTGATCACAGCCGAGACAGCGTATGAGGATACGTCCGTCCGGATGGCTACGACATTGTCGGAATAAGTAGTCTATCTTGGTTACTTGACATGCTGGTACGCAAGGGTGGCGTATTGATGGACCGCAGTGAGATGTATTCGACTGTCTGACATCAGCGAATACAAGATCTCGTTCTTGATTGAGTCCAAACCCTAACGAAGGTTCAGGGGTTTGCACTGACTGACTGTTGCTTTGACTTGCCATGGTGGTGAGCCTAAGTAACGTGCACGTATATCCGCATCTTGGGTAACAACAGTTCATGTATTACCGCCTGAGACTAGGTTTAGGTAATCATATCCAAGTAATAGGATGGGGACATTCCTTGAGGTGCTCAATGACATTCATCGTGCCAAAGTCCTACAGGCTGATTAAGTTCAGACACGAGTAATAAGGATTGAGTCGTACTACTCAGGAATAATAAGATATAAATTAATTGTAGATAGAGCATGTCAGAAGCTCCGATTAATTAATGAATGTCCGGAAAACTTAAATATGGGGATTCTCAATTAAATGCAGTCGTTCTCATAATGTGGTAATAAAGGGGTAGGTTAGTATTAAATTTGTGGTGAAAAAGAATTAATATTAATTAATTATTTGTATCCTGGGTTGTCGACATGGGAATTAATTAATTTATAGGTCTACTTTATTATTTGCATTAGGTCCTAGGTCTGGCCCAAAGTAAATATGCTGAATTGAGCCCAGCAGCCCATTAGGGTTAAAACATCTCTCTCTCTCAGAAACCCTAGCCACCTTGAATACAATTCAAATCAGTGAAACCCAAGAGAGAGAGGAGAGTGGGCGACGGCTATCAGTGCAGAGGGAGGAGAATTTCGATTCTGGCCTTGTACAACTACAGATCTGTGGAGTCCTAACGAGTAGCAGATCTGAACAACATTGGGATACAACCCTGAAGATCTAATCTAGAGAACATATTCCTCTTCTTTCTTTTTCTTTAATTAAATCTTGAAATCAGAATCCATCTATTTTTTGTTTCCGCAGATTTAATTAATTCGTGTGGTGGATTCAAGTTTTGGAATTCAAACGCGAAAGATCGGTACAGAGACTACGGAATTAAGTTAATCTCTATTATCCACGCATTAAATTCATATGAGCATGCTAGGGTCTGTGAATTGGTATTGTGTACAATAAACCATAAATCGATCCGATTTATTTGGATTTTGTGATTCGGTTCACGGATAAATCCCTACAATTGGTATCATTGCCAGGTTTCTGATTTATGGCTTGGCTGTTCATAATAAATTCATTGATGCATGTATGAAATTTATTTTGTCGTGGATGGATTTTGTTCCTCGTGGCAACCCGTTTGATTCAGCCCGCGATGGTTTATCCGTGATTAGATTATATTTAATAGAAAATTGTAATAAAAGAGATTCTGTAATTTTTTATTCAAATCTTTAATTGGACGGGTCGAGACGAAGAACAAGACAAATCCGATGAACTGGGAGGCGGCGGCAAGAGGCCCAGCGCGCGTGCGGCCGTAGGAGGATGGCAGCGCGGCGGCGGGCCGCGGCTGCAGGCGGCAACATACGGCAGCCGCGCGGCGCGACAGGGCGGCAGGCGGCGGGCGGCCAGGCGGGCGACGCGCGCGAGGGCGGACGGCGCTGTGCGCGCGGTGGCGGCGGCGGCAGTGCTGTCATCGACGGCTGATGTCCCATCATGGTGGTTTGCAATTTGGTGGCTGATGCAATCCTGTGTAATCCCTAGGTTTGCATTAGGGTTTGGGGCCAATAATCAAATCACAAAACCCTAAATCCCAAAAGATTTTGTGGTTGAAGATTTGGAGGGCCAGGAAGAATTGATGAAGATTTGAAAAGATTTGGATTTATCCAAATAAATTCAAATTTCAAATTGTAATAGATAGGATTTTATTTCCTGTTTTGTGGGCCCACGAGGAATTTTTGTTTGCCTTAATTGTCCTCGTATGGTATGTGATTTGTTATGTGCGCATTTAAGCATGTGTAGATAATAGGAAAAGCATGGTTTACTGCTTTTATTATTTACAGCTTTCCAAGCATGCTTATGTGATTAATTTCTTGTTGGATTATATTTTGAGAATTTTTGGGCTTGTTTAATTACATGCAAAAATTTGGAAAATATAATGACAAAGAAATTATCTGTGCGCATATAAGAAATCTTTTTGAAAGAAAAATACTAAGCGGATTTTTTTAATTAAAATCAATAGACCTCCACAAAGCGGTCCTAGGCTGTAAGTGTATCTCTCGCTCTAGTAAACGTCTAAGAGTGTAGCTTGCTAGTTCTTGGAGGTGCATGGGTACAGTTGTTGGGTTTTCTAGACAAACAATTTAAATCATGTGAATAGTGGGAGGGTTTTGCGTAATCGTCTACGAGTGTAGCTTGCGTAGATCTCTTTCTTAAGTATTATAGGATTGATTTAAATTATAGATAACAAAAGCTTTAAGGGCTCTTTGGTATGGTTACGTGCCATGCTAATATCTCTCTTTTGACCAGAGTTAAATTTGTGGTTAATCGCTTAGAAGAATCTTTGGATATAATGCAGTTGTTGCTTCCCTGTCCTTGAGAGATGGCTTAGTCTAAGGTTTTCACTAATTATTAATTTCTAGTGTCGAAAGGTTCTGACATGGTAGTGAAATTAAAGAACTGGGGCTTAAAACCCACAGTTCTGGTTGAGGGTGACATCGTAAACGTCTACAAGTGTAGCTTGCGGTGGGAACTCTTGGACAATTAGTGGAAAACATGTGTATTTGATTTATGAAAAGGTTTTTAATGCATTTATTTTCGAAGTTCTGCATGTATGTTCTTATTTAAGATTCTTTACTGTTTTAGATATGTCTATGTCATATTCTTGCTCACAATCCTTTAACTAGTCCGAACTTCCCTGAATGGAGTTTTTGCATCAAACACGTCCTTTATCTGAAAAATTAAGCACATGTTCTTTTCTTGGAGCCACTTGTGCCTGGCTATGATGGGGTTTGTGAACTTGAGCTTGAGTTTTATGAAAGATGGGAGGATGCTGATGATTTCGCCTATTGGCTTATCATGGCTAGCCTATCTAGAGAATTAAAGCACAAGTATGAGAACTTCAATAGGGCTGGAGAGATCTGGAAAGATCTCTTGACTACTTATGACAATGCGGAGCGGACTATTAACTATAGACTTGCGCATGATCTTATGTGCAAGTAGATGGTTGAAGATAGTTCGGTAACAGCGCACATGATATCTATGATTGAGCTCATGAGACAGTTCACTGTGCGGGGTGGTAATATCAGTGCGCAAGGCAAAATTGATACCATCCTGAATTCTCTATCGGAATCTTATTATAACTTTAAGGTAGTTGCTCCGCATGAGCTACTTGAGGACCTTGTAGTGGAGCAATCTTCCTTGCGAGCACGGAAACCTGTTCTGACTGTTTCTGGTACTAGTTCGACAACCTCTAAGGTTGGAGATGATGGTGCTGAAAGCAAGTTCGGAAAAGCAGGAAGTGAAAGCAAGTCAAAGAAGGTGAAGAGAGTCAAGGTCACTCCAAAGAAGAACAGGTGCGTTGGGTGCGGAAAGGTGGATTGTCCAAATGATAAAGGATAAGTTACCTCATTTGCATTTGTAACGGAAACATGTTTAGCATCGGTTTCTACTCATTCGTTGGTAGTGGATACTGGAGCTACTGATCATGTTTGTTACATTTTGCAGGGGTTCACACCGAGGAGGGTGTTGAAGAATGACAAGGTTACCATCTCGATGGGGAATGCAGCACAAGTGAGTGCAGCTGCCATTGGAGATTTCACCTTGTACTTTGATGATTTTGTTTTGACTTTGAGAGATGTTTTGTACGTGCCGGATATTCGGTGGAACCTCATTTTAGTTTCCAAACTTTATGTTGATGGATATTCAGTTATTTTTGTTAGTGGTGTTTCTATCATAGGTAATAACGGTGTTATCTGTCGTGGGATGCTGAATAATTCTCTCTATGTTATTAACTGCAATCATAAGTCTTCCGCAAGTATTGCATGTAATTCATCCAAAATTGATAATCCTAGAAAGAGAAAACTTAATTCTTCTGATGAGGATCTGACATATCTCTGGCACTTGAGATTGGGTCACTTCAGCTTGAAGCGGATTCAACGACTTGCAGATGATGGTACATTGGACTTAGTCCGAGTTGTACCTTATCAAGTCTGCGAATCCTGCCTCGAGGGCAAGATGTCAACTAGGCCTTTTAAAGCTAGTCAATCTCGAGCAGAGGAAGTGTTGGAATTGATCCATTCTGACTTATGTGGACCCATGTCCACACAGTCTCGTGGAGGGTACGAGCACTTCGTCACTTTCATTGACGATTACTCAAGTTACGGATACGTTTACCTGCTTCACTACAAGTTTGAATGCTTTCAGAAATTCAAAGAGTTCAAGGTTGAGGTAGAAAACATGGTCGGGAAAACTATCAAGTCACTGCGATCTGACCACGGTGGCGTGCGGTGGCGAATACCTCGATAACGAGTTCCTGTAGTATTTGTTAGACAAAGGGATTACATCCCAGTGGACTGCACCGGGTACTCCCCAGCAAAACAGTGTAGCTGAAAGAAGGAATAGGACTCTTCTAGAGATGGTAAGATCAATGATGAGTTATGCAAACTTACCAATTTCGTTTGGGGCTATGCATTGGAAAAAACTGCTTACGTGTTAAATGTCGTGCCTTCTAAATCAGTTTCTAAGATGCCTTCTAAGCTCTTCCTTGGTCGCAAACCAAGTTAGTACAAGTTGAGAGTATGGGGCTGTCCGGCTCACGTACTGTCGAAGGAACCTGATAAGTTAGAAAGCAGGTCAATGGTAATGCTGTTTATAGGGTATCCCAGACAAACAAAAGGTGGTTACTTTTACTGTCCTGAGAGTCAGAGAGTCGTTGTTAGAACCAACGCTAGATTCTTGGAGGACGAGTATGTAAGGAACCACAGGTCAAGGAGTGATATCGTTCTTCAAGAAGTTGAAAATGAGAATGCAATTCCAAGGGAAGGGGAACGTGCAAACGTGGGTGCACCTATGAGAGGTTCAGCACCACAGACACATTCTTCAGTGCAAGGTGCAGAACCACAAGTTACTGCACCTATTGCTGACGCGGCACCGATGCCTCATTGTAGTGGGAGAGTTATTTTCCAGCAAGAAAAGTACATGTTCGTGGGTGAGTCTTTGGACTTGAGGACTCTGACCCACTTACTTACGAAGAGGCAGTGCAAGACAAGGATGTTGATAAATGGCGTGTCACATGGATTCCAAAATTGAATCCATAACTGCTATGGATGTGTACTAGAAAACTGAATTGCCGGATGGCTTTAGGGCCATAAGGTGAAAATGGGTATACAAGAGAAAGAAAGGGGCAGATGGATAAATTACGGCTTTTAAAGCCAGGCTGGTGGCAAAGGGTTATAGTCAGAAAAAGGGCATAGACTATGACGAAACCTTTTCACCCGTAGCCATGCTCAAATCCATCTGGATACTCCTTGCAATAGCTTCGCACATGGACCTCGAGATTTGGCAGATGAATGTCAAAACTGCTTTTCTAAACAGTTACCTTGAAGAAGGTAGGGACATCTATATGCGGAAACCTGAGGGCTACGTGTGCAAAGCCGAAGAACATCTTGTCTGGAAGATTAAGAAGTCCTTGTATGGACTTAAGCAAGCTTCAAGGTCGTGGAACTTACGTTTTCACAGCTGGAAAATGAAAGTCGTTTATACCGACTTTGTGTCAGTGGGAGTGTGTTTTTCCTTGCACTATACGTTGATGACATACTCACCAAGAAAGGCTTGCTACTTTTCAGACATGGCGTTCGTCTTTCTAGTGGGCAGTGTCCTGAGACACAGCGGGAGAAAGATGAGATGAGTCTTGTACCATACGCTTCAGCGGTGGGTAGCTTCATGTATGCGATGCTGTGTACCAGGACAGATATCTATTATGTCGTTGGCATGGTAGCAAGATATCAGTCTAACCTGGACAGGCGCATTGGACTACGGTAAAGCACATCCTCAAGTATTTGAAGAGAACTAGGAATTGCTGCCTAGTTTATCAAAGTGAGGATTTGTGCCCTGTGGGTTATACAGACTCGGATTTCCAAAGGGACCAGGATGAGAAGAAATTGACCTCGGGATATGTGTTTACCTTGGGAGGTGGAGCTGTATCTTGGAGGAGCTCAAAGCAGAAATGCATTGCTGACTCCACCATGGAGGCGGAATATGTCGCCGCCTCCGAAGTTTGCTGAGGAGCATCACAGTTTATTGTGATAACTCTGGTGAAGTGGCGAACACAAAGGAACCGCGGTCTCACAGGGCAAGCAAACACATAGAGAGAAAGTACCATATCATACGAGAGATCGTATCGAGGGGTGATGTGCTGATCAAGAAGATTGACACTACAGACAACCTAGCTGATCCATTTACAAAGAGCTTGCCGCAGAAAGTTAAAGAAAGACATATTCATGAGTTGGGTTTGAGGTGGATGTCGACCACTGACAGTGGTTAACAAGATAGCTGGCTAGATAGATGCACTGTATACTCTATAATAGCTTAGTTATGCTTTAAGTATAAGTGGGAGATTGATGGGTTTTGTATACAGAAAGCATTTATTACAATGAGTATACAACGGTTTATTTCTCCTATCTCTCAAACAAACTTACATGTATGTAACAATGATATCCTCTTGTCTCACCGATAGGGACGATCATACGGTGTGTAGTAGATCGTAGAAGACAGTATGATCACTTGACCTAGTGAGACATAAACATGATCACTACCGAGACAGCGTATGAGAATACATCTGTCCGGATGGCTGCGACATTGTCGGAATAAGTAGTTTGTCTAGGTTACTTGACATGCTGGTACACAAGGGTGGCGTATTGATGGACCGCAGTGAGATGTATTCGACTGTCTGACATCAGCGAATACAAGATCTTGTTCTTGATTGAGTCCAAACCCTAATGAAGGTTCAGGGGTTTGCACGGATTGACTGTTACTTTGACTTGCCATGGTGGAGAGCCTAAGTAACGTGCTCGTATATCTGCATCTTGGGTAACAGCAGTTCGTGTAATAGGATGGGGACATTCCCTGAGGAGCTCAATGACATTCATCGTGCCAAAGTCATGCAGGCTGATTAAGTTCAGGCACGAGTGATAAAGATTGAATGGTACTACTCAGGAATAATAAGATATTAATTAATTTTATATAGAGCTTGTCAGAAGCTCCGATTAATTAATGAATGTCCGGTAACCTTAAATATGGGGATTTTCAATTAAATGCAGCCCATTCTCATAACGTGGTAATAAAGGGGTAGGTCAATATTAATTTTGTGGTGAAAAAGAATTAATATTAATTAATTAATTGTGTCCTGGGTTGTGGACATGAGAATTAATTAATTTATAGGCCTACTTTATTATTTGCATTAGGTCCCAGGTCTGGCCCAAAGTAAATATGCTGAATTGAGCCCAGCAGCCCATTAGGGTTAAAATCCTAGGTCTATAAATAGACATCTCTCTCTCTCAGAAAACCTAGCCACCTTGAATATAATTCAAATTAGTGAAACCCTAGAGAGAGAGGAGAGTGGCGACTGCTATTAGTGTAGAGGGAGGAGAATTTCGATTCTGGCCTTGCCCAACTACAGATCTGTGGAGTCCTCACCAGTAGCAGATCTGAACAACATTGGGATACAGCCCTGAAGATCTAATCTGGAGAACAGATTCCTCTTCTTTCTTTTTCTTTAATTAAATCTTGAAATTAGAATCCATCTAATTTTTGTTTCCGTAGATTTAGTTAATTCGTGTGATTGATTCAAGTTTTGGAATTCAAACGCGAAAGATCGGTACAGAGACTACGGAATTAAGGTAATCTCTATTATCCACGCATTAAATTCATAGGAGCATGCTAGGGTTTGTGAATTGGTATTGTGAACAATAAACCATAAATCGATTCGGCTTATTTGGATTTTGTGATTCGGTTCATGGATAAATCCCTTCAGCAATTTCAATTGTCGTTTATGAATGAGCTAAACAGCTTTCTCACAGTTTATGCAAGAGTTATAGCACGAGAGATTAGGATTGCTTGAGCCAGAGCTTCTTCGTCTTCTTTTCTCCTTTGATTTTCTAGCTCCACTTCTTCTTCTTTTTCTAGCTGGAAGAGACGTGTCCTGAACATTTGCTCTTTTTCATTTAGTTTTTGTCGTTGTTCATTCCACTGCGTTAGATTCTCCATTATGAGTTTCGTGGCGAGCTCTGTAGCAATCGCCTCGTCTGATGTGATTGAGACAAACTTCCTCCAATTGAAGATCTTCTCTTTTATGACTTGCGATGCCCAGAGCTGTTGGTTGGTGAGGCCGTAAGCATCTACAATTTAAAATAAATCATCTTGTGAAGTCTCCTTAGTGACTATGAATGGCTCAGGGTTATCGAAGGTGCTGGTACCTTAGATTTGAGTCTTCTCTCTCGGCATGATTTGGAGATGAAATGTGGATGATTTAGAAGACTTGGATTAGAGACCTTTACAATTCAGAAGATTGACTTGCAGAAAGTAGAATGTTCAAATGAGAATGTCGAAGATGACGATACAAAAGGTTTAAGAGATTTTGGTAGTCAATCATCTAACTAAATCATAGGCTGAGATTAAAGCCTCTTTTGGCATTGAACGACTGAGATAGATGCTGATGTAGGTGGTTGTTCATATCTTCTGGCACGCTGTTCAAGAGCGCATGGGAGGATCAAAGTGGCTCCGAGTAATACCATTTTGAGTTGTCCGTATTTAATGCGACGTGTAGCCGAAGACTTCGTCGAATTCGAAAATTCACGCCTTTGACTAAGGCGATTTTCTATACCCCATGTCTTCATAAAGCTGCTTAAGACAGTTTAAAACTGTCCTTATAACGAAAAATTTGAGCAACTATATCTCTTAGTTGCCCGTTAGAAACTATCTTTTCTTCCGATAGATAAACTATGACCTTGACAGTTTCTTCGCGCAGTTTCCAATCAGTTCTTCAACTCCGTTCTTAGACTTTAATGTGAAGTCTGAGAATCGGTATGATTGTGATTTTGACCCTTTTTCTGACTTTGATATCATAGCCTTCTGATCTAATACCTATGTATCCATTATGTATGGCTCGATGAGGTTTATGGGCATTGAATGTTGACTCATCGGTTTCTGATTCAGAACTGCGAGGAGTCGTATCCTGCATTTAAGTGATTTGCCACCTTTTCAATTGATGCACAAAATCACCTATAAATGCCCCTTTTGCGAGGTAGGAAATCCACACAATCCATCCTCTTTCAGAAATCCAAAATACATTCGACCTTCCAAAAAATATGTCTTCATCATTATCATCATCTTCTTCTTCGTCTTCTTCTTCTCCAGAGGAATAAGAATCTGGATGATAAAAGACTTAGTGCATAGTACTGGAGAACTCCAGAAGATCACGACGGGGTGATAGAAAACTTGAGGGCACATGATCTTGAGCGTTTTGTAACAATAACACCTAATTCCTACATGCAGATGTGCTCAAGTTGGTGACTGACAATGCCAAGGTCTCCTATGAGGAGATCTACTGCAACATCAATGGGGAGGAATTCTTCTGGTCAGCTGATTATTTTGCAGATGTAGTGGAACATCGGTTTTGTAGTATCGATGGGAGGAGACGACACAAGAATGGTCAGCATGGCAAGATTGGAGAGTGTGGGATATTGATTTCCTCCCAACTGTGTCGAGTGGGTTTCTCAAGCCGTGCTACAGGGTATCCTACGGCATCATCAACCAGATGGTGGTCTGCAATTCTCCCGATGAAACTGACTTCATGCTGTCTGTCTGGAAGGCAATGTTGGCATTTGAGGACCAAGCTTCGGTGGACTGGGCAGGATTCATCTTCGATCATCTGCAGAGCGCCCTGATGAAACTGCCTGAAGTCACTGTCCCCTATGGCATGCAGCTGAGCTGACTCATTGAGATACAAATCCTATACTTCAAGGAAGGTCCGTCGAATTTGGTTGGATCTGACTACTACCCTACCAGTGGATGCCCAACCCCTGACTGCCTCCAGAAAAAAAAATCTTTATGAACTTTTGTATCCCTCTTTTTTAATTTTGCTTGTACATGTATCACCTCCCTACTAAATGAATGAAAATAGTCATTTTCCCTTCGAATTAATCATTGAGTAAACAGTTCTACGAATAACGCAACTAACTTAACTGTACACGTCATACAGTTTGACATGGCGCAGTTTTGTGAACTCTCAGTTTCTGAGCTCCTTCCTTAGGAATTAATGAGAGATATGGGAGATCGTAACCGTACATCAACGGTTTGACTAATCACTGAGTCAGCACCCTTAGCCTTCTGTGTTCTTTGCCTTCATGTCCATTCAGGAGTGGTGCGATGCAGTAGTTGGCATTTAATTATGACTCATCGGCTTTTGGCTCTAAGCTGCAAGGAGTCGCGTCCTTCATTAAATTGATTTGCCACCTTTTCTATCGCCGCACAAAAATCTCCTATAAATACATTTTCACGAAGCAATATATGCCACCTCATATCAACGTTTGCTTCTTTGCTTCATGCATTATCTTTGAAGAAAATGAATTCTCCACCTAACATTGTGAAATAATTTGCAAGGATCTCCATCCAAAGGAACAAAATTCTGGATTTATGTGGGTTCCATCGACAAAACTGGAGAACTCCTGTCGTCTTTGATGAGGTGATGGAAAAACTACAGGCCAACGGGCTTGAATCCTTTGTGATCAAGCAGCCCCATTCCTTCCACAAGGATTTATTGAAGGTGTTTGCCTATAATTCCACTGTCATGGAGAAAGAAATCTTCTTCAATCTTAATATGGAGGATTTCTTTCTGTCTACTGACTATCTCGCTGTTGAATTCGAGCTTAGACGCAACGGTATCCCGGTCACGGACTATCTCAAGGATGACACGGCACCTAAGTGGTCGGCGTGGCAGCGGTGGAGAGTAGCGGGGATCGAGTTCCATCCAACTGTGACTAGCGAGTTCCTCAAGCCGCGCTATAGAGCGACTTTTGACATTATTAACCAGATGGTTGTTTGCAACACCCTTCTGGATACAGACTTTTCGCCGCTAGTCTGGAATGCATTAAAGGCATTTGAGGACCAGGCTGAAGTAGACTGGGCAACTTTCATCTTGGACCGCCTGATGATGGCCTTTCGGGATCTGCCTGAGGTCACCGTGTCATACGTCATGCAACTGAGCTGGCTCATTGAGAAGAGGGTCCCCCTCTTTACTGAAGTTAGGCCAAACTTGGTTGCCATCGACTACTACCCATCAAGATGTATGTCCACCAGCTTGCTGTAAATGTAGATTCTTTTTGTTTTGCTTGGACATTGTATCATCCTCCTTTTCTGATGAATGAAAATAGTTCTTCTTTATTGCTTTTACTGATAAGCAAACTTTCTTTATAATAAATTGCAACTAACTTAACTAATAAGCCAAACATTTTTGCACGCTCAGTTTAATAGAATTGCACCGATCAGCAGTCATCTCTTTCTCTGAAAATTTCATCAAACTCTAGAAGACCTAGTTTGATACATAACTCTTTGAATCATGCCTCAGGTAGCGGTTTGGTGAAGATGTCCTTTAACTGGTCCTCCGTTCTAATAGATTCCACCGAGATATCCTCATTATCAACATGATCTCGAATAAAATGATGACGAATATCAATGTGCTTCGTCCTGGAGTGTAGAACTGGATTATTCGAAATACAAACTGCACTGTTATTGTCACAGTAAATAGGGACACATCCAGTTTCTATTCCATAATCCTTAAGCTGCTTCTTTATCCAAAGCACTTGAGCACAACAGCTGGCTGCTGCTACATAGTCAGCCTCTGTAGTTGACGTAGCCACCAAATGCTGCTTCTTGTTGAACCAGCTAATCAGTTTATGACCTAAAAACTGACATATTCCACTTGTTCTCTTTCTATCAATTATGCACCCTCCAAAATCTGAATCGGAGAATCCATTCAGCATGATTCTATCGGTTTTGGGATACCAGATACCTAAAGTCTCATTCTTCTTAAGATATTTTACAACCCTCTTAGCTGCTTCCATGTGGGACTTCTTACGATTCGCCTGGAATCTTGCACACACTCCCACAGCATAAGATATATCGTGTCTACTGGCAGTTATATACAGTAGTGACACAATGACCCCTCTATAAGCAGTCGGATCGATAGGTTCTCCTTCTTCATCAAGAGTGATCTGAGAACTGGTGCTCATAGGAATCCTTAGAGACTTCATCTTCTCTGGACATAATTTGTTGATTAAGTCTTGAGCATACTTCTTCTTACTTTTGAAAATCCCTTCCTCATACTAATCAACTTGCAAACCAAGAAAATATGTCATCTTGCCCATCATACTCATTTGAAATTTATTCTGCATCAACTGGGCAAACTTCTCACATAGCTTGGTGTTTTTGTTGCCGAAGATGATGTCGTCCACATAGATTTGAACAAGAAGGATGTCCTCTCCATCATTTATCTTGAACAAGGTTCAATTGATTGCACCCTTTCCCAATCCATTCTTGCGCAGAAAATGGGAGAGAGTTTCATACTATGCTCTAGGTGCTTGCACAAAACCATACAAAGTTTTCCTTAGCTTGAAGACTTGGTTTTCTTACTCAAAACATGGGGGCTATTTGACGTAGACCTCTTCCGTTAATTATCCATTAAGGAAGGCACTCTTCACATCCATTTTAAGAACTGTGAAGTTGTGGTAAGCTGCATACTGATAAGCTCGGATTTTGACTCACTTATCTTATTGTTATTTATTTAGTTTTATTGAGTTTACTTTTATATTTTGAGCATCAGTCATGTTTATGGGGTATTATGCTTGCTATGGTGTGTTTTTGCAGATTTTAGG
>JAPKLW010000822.1:31508-111262 GCA_026898455.1 Plectranthus barbatus | reverse complement strand
TCGGACTTAGGGAGTGAAAGTTAGGGCCAAAACCGTGAGATTGCGCAGAAGGATCGAAAGGGGAAAAAGGTCTTTGTTTCGACCGATGTTAAGGCAACGTCGACTGACGCAAGGGTATCTGCATCAACCGACACAAGCTCCGTGTCGACCGAGACAGACCCAGAAAAAGGAATTTTCGAGATTCTTATGGTTAAATCATATTTTTGGCCTTAGATCCCAACTTATACACCTCTACCTCTATAAATACTTGTTTTGCTCGAGTTTGAGTGTTCTTTCCTTTAGTTTTCTCTTAGTTTTTCTCTTGGAGAGTTGGACTTTTTGAAGATTTAATTATTTTGGAGAGGATTCAACTTTACTTTTTATTGCAAGTTTTATTATACAATTTAATAATGTGTTTCTTGGATTTCTATTCATCATGAGTGGCTAGAAGCCCTAGCGGGTTCTAGGGCTATGTGTAATTAATCATGTTAGATTAATCAACTCAAATTGCATGGTTTCCATTCCTGATTTAATTGATAGAATTTAGGATTGGTGATAGATCGAGAGATGAAATTGATTCTATATTCATAATTGTTAATTGAAAGACCGAGAGGAGAAAATTAATAACAGGAAGAGGAATTGAATATAATTGGTTTACTGTCTCAAAAGAAAGATTAATCAATTCTAGGAAATTAAATCTATTATTGTGGTTTCTAATTATTGTGTTCTTGAGGCCAACAAAGCATATACAGTCACATGATAGTAACCTACGTTAAAATTGCCCAACAAAGGAATTTTAATATTATATTTGATTTCCCACCATTGTAGAGTTGATTATCTTACATGTATTCTGATTGATTATTTACCCTAGAATCTGTGTTCTTTATTATTGCTTTTAAAACCCTTTAAATTGAAGTCTTGTCATCTTTATTTTCCAAAACCAAAACCCAATTTCTGATTTACTCAAACAATAAATCTTAAAACTATAGTTAGTACATGAGATAGTGTTGTTGCACAATTCCTCTGGGTTCGACTACCTTTGGGTATTTTTAAATTTATTTGCCAACGCAGAGTGCCAGAAGCCAAAAATCTCACGCCGAGCAATTTTTGAAGGTTCCGGGATAAAAAGTTGATTTTTGAGATCAGTTACCGCTCTCTCTCTTGTCTGATTTTCAAACTTTTTCCACTCTTCGAGTTGGAAATAAGTTTGGGGGGATGTGGACAAGAATTGGAACGTTCTATCTTTTATTTATTCTGCTTTCTGCAATTAATTTTTGCCTAGATTAATTTTTTTTATGCTATTTTGAGAGAAAAATTTTGAGTATTGCTGCAAACCGAATGAGATTGTGAGATAGAATCGATTGGTGGATGAGTTTGGATTGATTGTGACTGTGGTTAATTGCCAATGAAAGTAGAATACCGCATGATAGGATTGATTTGAAACTTACACTTGCATGATGATTGAGTTGAATTGAAGTTCACCGTGGAAGAATATCTTAAACCCTTGTGTGAGAATTTGAGCCATATATTCATTTGATGTGAGATTCTCATGTATGATTTTATTTCTCTAGAACTTGCTTATTTTTTGTTTCAAGACTGCATAGTGTGCACAAGTTTAGGAGATGATATTAGGCCATCTTTGTTAACCCTATATCCTACACATTGTCCCTTCACAATTAAATTGTCCCTAGTTAGCCACGTTGAGCCTTTACAATTCTTTCCTTGTCTATGAGCTTAAGAATGTGATGGTTTCACTCTTGTCTTGAGTTGTGGTTTGTATGGGGAAGATTGATGTGAATTGGAGATAAGAAATATTAAATTAGTGGTTGATGTAATGTTGGGTATTAAAATAACTCAAAAGATGAAATTTGAATTCTCATAAGCCCTTTGAGAAAAAAACAAATATGTGTGCAATCTATTGAAGGGGTATAAGAGATTCAAAAGAGCTAGGAAAAAGAAATAAAAATGAAAAAATGAAAAAAATAAAGAAAAGAAAAAATTGATGAATTTGTTGATGTATCTAAGGAGATGAGGATGATCTTAGAAAGTGCTTTTATTTTGTTGAGTTGGCCAGCTCGATGAATTTTAGTCACTTGACCAAATTTCCCTACCTTGTCACAAAAAGCCTATATTACAACCTGTTGAGAGTCCTTTTTGATCCAACACTTGTGTGCACATTTTAGCAGTGGAGATATTAGAGAATTTGCAAGCCTATGGTAGAAATTTCTTCATACATGTGTTGAGTGCTTTCATCTTAACCTAAACACTTGAGAGTTGAGCGATACACTTCCCGTGAGTTCTTCTACAGTTGATGGATAGTCTATCGCTTTCAAATTGTTTGTGTAAGTGGATTTTTAGTTCTTAATTGTGACGAATCTTGTGAGACATTGCACATTAACTACATGATCTTCTGATTTCTTTCTTGCCTATTGATTGAAGACAATCAAACGTTCAAGTTTAGGGGGTTTGATAAGCTCGGATTTTGACTCACTTATCTTATTATTTTCAAGTATATTATTTATTTTTATTGAGTTTACTTTTATATTTTGAGCATGAGTCAAGTTTATGGGGTATTATGCTTGGCATGGTGTGTTTTTGTAGGTTTTAGGCCGAATGCAATGAAAACCCATATCGACAATAGGAGATGTTCCAAGAAACAATCACAACTTCTTCCACAGATGGAATTTGAGCCTATGGATCATGGCACTTGAAAGATCTTTGAGTTATTTTTCCAATGCAACTAGAATCGGGTCAATCGGACTTTGGGAGTGAAAGTTATGGCCAAAATCGTGAGATTGCGCAGAATGATCGAAAGGGGGAAAAAGGTCTCTGTTTCGACCGATGTGAAGGCC
This sequence comes from Plectranthus barbatus, assembly GCA_026898455.1. Classification (NCBI taxonomy): domain Eukaryota; kingdom Viridiplantae; phylum Streptophyta; class Magnoliopsida; order Lamiales; family Lamiaceae; genus Plectranthus; species Plectranthus barbatus. The sequence continues at coordinate 108,431 of JAPKLW010000822.1, read as the reverse complement.
ACGTCGACCGATGCAAGGGGATCCACATCGACTGACGCAAGCTCCGTGTCGACCAAGACAGACCCAGAAAAAAGAATTTTTGAGATTTTTATGGTTAAATCATATTTTTGGCCCTAGATCCCAATTTATACACCTCTACCACTATAAATACTTGTTTTTGCTCGAGTTTTGATTGTTCTTTCCCTTAGTTTTCTCTTAGTTTTTCTCTTGGAGAGTTGGAGTTTTTTAAGATTTAATTATTTTGGAGAGGATTCAGCTTTATTTTTTATTGTAAGTTTTATTATGCAATTTAATAATATGTTTCTTGGATTTCTATTCATCATGAGTGGCTAAAAACACTAACGGGTTCTAGGGCTATGTGTAATTAATCATGTTTGCATGTTAGATTAATCAACTGAAATTGCATGGTTTCAATTCCTGATTTAATTGATAGAATTTAGGATTGATGATGGATCGAGAGAAGAAATTGATTCTATATTCATAGTTGTTAATTGAAAGATCGAGAGGAGAAAATTAATAACAGAAAGAGGAATTGAATATAATTGATTTTTTGTCTCAAAAGGAAGATTAGTCAATTGTAGGGAATTAAATCTATATTTTTATTGTGGTTTATTATTATTGTGTTCTTGAGGCCAACAAAGCATATATAGTCACATGATAGTAACCTATGTTAAAATTGTCCAACAAAGGATTTTAATATTATATTTGATTTCCCACCATTGTAGAATTGATTATCTCTTATTGATTATTTACCCTAGAATCTGTGTTCTTTATTATTGCATATAAAACCCTTTAAATTTCAGTCTTGTCATCTTTATTTTCCAAAACCAAAACCCAATTTCTGATTTATTCAAACAATAAATCTTAAAACTATAGTTAGTACATGAGATAGTTTCGTTGCACAATTCATTTGGGTTCAACTACCTTTGGGTATTTATAAATTTATTTGCCACTGTGTTTGCAATTAATCTGCGAGTTTTGCAGTGATCACATACGGCAAGAATAGACGAATAGCTTCCAATCTGACAACTGTTGCGAATGTCTCATCAAAGTCTATCCCTTCGCATTGTGCGTACCCCTTAGCAACCAATCTTGCTTTGTTTCGAACGATGTTACCAGTCTCATCTCACGTATTCTAGAAGACCCACTTCGTACCAATCATGGACTGATGTGTAGGTCGATCCATTGGATTCCACACATTGTTGCAAGTGAACTCTCCTAATTCTTCTTGCATCGAATTAATCCAATCCGTTGATTAAAGAGCTTCATCAATCTTCACAGGTTCGATCTGAGTTATGAAGCAAGACATCAATGCACTGCCTTGTCTGGTTAGAAAAGGATTTCCAATATCATCCAGGATGGCTTCAATGGTATGATCTCTTAGCCTAATAGGCTTCTTCACAGGCACGGCTTCAGCGGGAGCAGCTGGAGTCTCAGATGGTTTACCTCTAAGTTCTGGAGCTGTTTCACCTCCTTGTTCTGGAAATGCATTTTGAGCAGCAACTCGATTGTGAACTGCAGTTGGCTCGACAGTTGGAGCTGCTTCCTCAGCGGCCTCAAGGTTGACTTCCTTGGTATCATGTTGCTCCACTTCCAAAACCGTTGTATTGGCTTCAGGGGGCTTCTCTTCACTTTGATTTTCGATGTTAATGAACTTTAAGGCCTCAGCAATGACATTACCATCATTGTTCCTTTCGACTGCTTAGGGTTCAGCCGAGGCAATTGGAGTCTCGGAGACATCATTCATAGATCTAGTCAGAGGAGACATCATTCATAAATCTAGAGTAGCTTCATCAAAAACAACATGACATGTTATTTCCACAAGCTGGGTTGTCTTATTAAATACCATATATCCCTTATATGAAGGATGTCCATACCTAAGGACCACCCCTTCATCAACCTTAGGGCTGAAAGTATTCAATTTAGACTTTCCATTATTGTGAATATAACATGGAGAACAGAAAGCACGAAGATGAGCTATAGAAGACTTACGACCATTGTAGATCTCGTAGGGAGTCTTGTGCAGCTACGTGTTGAATGCACTTCGATTTTGCGTGTAGCATGCTGTCATCAAGGCTTCTCCCCAAAATCTTTTTCCAAGTTTGGTCTTGGCCATCATGGTCCTCACTGCTTCTTTAAGTGTTTTGTTCCTTCACTCATCAAGGCAATTATGTTGAGTAGTTCTTGGAGTAGACTTCTCATGCCTGATTTCGATTTCAGCGCAGAAGTCCATGAGGGGTCCATTGCAAAACTCTGTTCCATTATCGGACCTTAGCCTCTTAACAGTCACCCTTTTGTCATTCTGAAGACAGGTAATCAGTTCTAGCAGCTGAATTTTGAGTTCGACTTTGGATTTGAGCAGCACCACCCACGTATATCTTGAGTAGTCATCAACAACTACTAATGTATACTTTCTTCCTCCAATTGTGAGCGGAGTAACTGGACCAAACAAATCCATGTGGAGCAGTTCCAAGATTCGGTCCGTGCTTGCTGTAACTAGCCTGTTCTTGAATGAGGCTCTTGTCTGCTTCCCTAGCTGGCAAGGTTTACAGACTCCTTATTTTTGGAACTTCTTCTGTGGCAACCCTTCAACTAGATTGTGCTTTGCCAGATGTCTGATAGAGTTGAAGTTCATGTGACTTAATCTTTTGTGCCACAACCAGTTTACTCCATCTGAGGAACTGTGAGCCAGGAGGCCGGTTCCCTCTTCTCCATTGGACCAATCTACTACGTAAAGACCTCCTTTTCTGATTCCTCTAATCTTGGTCTCGTTGGTCTGCTCTTCTATGATGTGGAACTTCAATTTTTTAAAACTGACAACGTAGCCACTCTCACTCAACTAGCTGATGCTTAGAAGATTATGCTTCAGGTTGGTGACTAAGGAAAAGTTGTGAATGATGATTCCCTTGTGCTCTACGCATCCTTTTCCAACTACTCTACCCTGAGTTTTGTTCCCAAAAGTGATAGACGGTCCTCTACACATCACAAGATTCTTGAGAAGATCCATCTCTCCGGTCATGTGTGCTGAGCACCCGCTATCCAAGATCCATGATCTAGCTTTCTTCTGAGAACTTTGTCCCTGCAAGACAGAAAATTTCAATTAGGTCCCCGTATTCTTTCGTGTCCTACAAAGTCAGTTTTCTAGATCCAACCTTTTGGTATCCAGATCTGTTTCACTCTTACAGTTCGTGAAACCAAATCACTCTTTAGTGATTGATTAACCTTTTTTCTAATGTAATGTATACTGTTTGATTGCATGTTAGGAAAGGTTGTGGTGTGTGAACTCTTTCTGAAACTGTTGTTCTAGAAAGAGTCTCGAAAAACTATTCTCGGGTGACTAGCCATCACAATATTTTGAGAATAAAACTGTCTCGACTCAGGCCTCGAATATGTTTTCCTCCTATTCGGATAACTGTTATAATAGAACTGAGTTCTATCATAACCTCTTGGATTTCTATCTGATTGTCGAACTGACTTCCTTGCAACATTTACATGTTGCTTAGTCCTTCTTGTTGGTAAAACCGGATTCCTTGCATATGGAACATTACGCTTGTCCTGTTTTGAAGAAAAGTCATTTTTCCTCTCAACAGTTTGTTTGTACAGTTTACGAACTGTGTTAACTCTCTGTCGAGGTGCCAGTTTTGGGTCAGTTTTTTACCAACATTTGATCTTGACATTTTGCTTAACTGGCCCTTTGGACGTGACATTTCCTTTCTCCAACACATGAATTTCTTTATAAAAATTGTCTTGATAGTTGAAAATAGTCGTTGAGAGAGTTAGTTGAGAGAGTTAGTTGAGAGCAGTTTTCTTCGTCACCTTCATTCGACTTTTTTTCAGTTAAGATCAGAGAGTTAGAGAGCTCAATTTTTTGTTTTTCAGTGTGTACGATTCTTGTAAACAAGATCTATCCATCAATAATATCGAGTGTAACCCTCCATGGGCGTAGGTGATTTTTCCAAACCATGTATATCGGTGTGTTCTTAATTTTGTTTGGTTTTATTTTATTACTTTGGTTGATTCAAATAGTCTCTTGTTTTTAGAACTCATTAGCATAAAAACATAGTATTTTTACATCGGTTTATGTTAACAAAATGCTAAGGAACTAAAAAACAAGAGACGTAAGCTAGCAAATAGATAATTCTTAGTGGGATGTTTGATAGCTGACTTACAATCAATTTAACTGATAAACTCACTGTTGGTCCCTGATCTGAGTTTAAATAATTGTGCAGCAGAAATTTTACTAAGCGGTTGCACTCTAAAACTGGGGGGGTCAGTTTCCCATTTTCGGATTTATAAAAACTATTTTAGCCGAAAGTTTAAGTATTCAGTTTACATATATAAATTTCAACACTTTAGAGAAGTGTTGAAGGTTTCAAAACTCAGTTGAAAATTGTGTAATGAGTAAAATAATGAAAACTATAATGAGACAGGATATTATAGTGGTTCGGATCCTTAAGTCCTGCATCCACTCTTCAGAAATTAATCCAGTAATTCACTAACTAATTAAGTATACACTCCTCACAATCTATAGCCAATCACCGTGAGAACCACTGTCCACAGTAAACAGGATCACTCGCCCAGGTAGATGATCTTCACTCCTTCTTCAGTTCCTCGAAGGCAAGTAGGCACCTCGAAGTCTTCTCGGAACTAGCGATCATCGGAAATGGATTGAGGACAACCCTCCCTTATCCTTCTCCATTAAGTGGATGGGTGCGTTCTTCCCAGAACAATCGAGAGTCGGCAATGGCCCGTAATAACCTGTTCCTCGTCTGAGAAATAGGTTGCTATGTTCTTACTCGAAAATTAAGAACACCAACAAGAAATACTAAATTGTTTAGGCTTAGTCCTCGTGTATAGACCACACGGTGAATCACAAATGATTCAGTAAGCAAAGTAGCCTCGTGTTCAAGTAATGACACACGTAGTAAATCTTGTTCACTTATGAGCTTTGAATGCTATGAGCTTTAAATTCAGCAGAGTAATGATGCTTTTAATTCAGATGTTCGGTTAGGTTCTGTAAAGTATCTCTCTGGTCCTTCTGCTATTTATAGTTGAATCTCTGAAAGTAGCCGGTAGAAACAATTGGAATGATGTCCAATCAATGGCCATTCTTTTCTGTTGGTGCAGACCTGCTCCACTGCCTTTTCTGAACACTGCCATGCTTTTGCAGAGGCAGTTTTGTCTCATATGTGTCAGACTTTGAACAACATTGTACTGCAGTCATAAATGTGTGTATCTTTGTTCCTTATCATTGAGTCATCAATGCTCTTTATGACTGCTTGGCCCCTTGCTTTTAACGTGTTTTCTTTGACATAAAAATGTGCTAGTCTGAAACTGTGAGCTCTTCTCGATAGTTTCTCTATAAAAACTGTGTCCACAGTTTTCATCGCTATTTCATCCTTGACAATTTGAAAATGTATGCACAGTTTTCTCGCATGTTGCTTGTTGAACTGTCGTCACAGTTTTCTTCGGTCTTTCTGTTCGGACAACTCTATCTTCAACAAATGTTCCACAATTTTTGGCCATTTGCTTTTCCTAAACTGTTACAACTCGATCATCCTATACAGTGATTACATGAAGTAGTAACTCTAAGACCTAAATCTTGGCATATAGTTTTGACACATCAAAACATCAAATTAAAGGTAAGATTTCTACATCAGCATCTAACAATTCCCCCCTTTTAGATGTTGTCAAAACTATACCATCTAAGTTGGAAAGAGGATGCAGTTGCTCTTAGTTTACAAGGTATAAAATTCTAACACTAATCAGAATTGTGCTTCCTCTAAACACAACCTACTCTAATTGATCTTCCCCCTGAATCGGAGAGATATTACTCGATTAATATAAATCAAATTAGAGCGAAAAGCAATGTGCTGATTACACTGGAAAATGGAATTCAGCTAAATAATAAGTATCTAAGGTAAGAAACAATGACAAGTTGTCTTCAAACCAGCGGTTTTTAACCATTCATTATATGTGATCGTTACAAGTACATGAAAAGTGAAAAACTACACAAAAGATTCCAAAAAAAAAATCTACCAAATCACTCCTTAGATTTGTCTTTGTCCTTCGATTTGTCTGGAGTGGAGGAGGATGAAGTTCCAGTTTGCATGCCTAGATTCTTGGCCATTTCCATCATCAATCTCATCTGCTCTTCTCTGGTTTCTTTCATCATTTGCATCTGCATCCTCATTTGCTCATCCCTCACCTCTTCCCCCTTTTTGACAATATCAATAAGAGTAGCCATGGATGTCTGGACCTGATGACGTACTTCTTATCTGATTGCGTCTCGTACTATATCGTCCATGGTTAAGGTGGGAACTCCAATTGAGATAGGATTTGGAAACAGGGTTTCTCCAGGGACAATTGTCTGTTCAGCAATAGGAACAACTGCCCTAGTTTCTCCTTCATCGTGAGTATTTGCCATCTCTAGTTGATGTGAGTGAGAAGTTTCGGCTACTGCCTCCTCCTCTCTTCTTCTATGTTCAGCTGCTGCCTTTTCATCTTGTCTTTTCTTTTCTGCTTCCTCTGCCTCCCGCCTTTCCCTTTCTGCGGTTGCTGCAGCTTCGTCCTCCTGTCTTTCCTTTTTAGCAGCTGCTGCAGCTTCTTCTTCATCTTTCTTTCTCTGCTCAGCTGCTTCTATTCTCCTCTATTCAGCTGCTCGTTCTAGCCTTAGCATCTCTCCCTCTGGTTCTCAGATTTTCTGAGCCTTCTTCGCAGAGTACCCTTCAGTAGATTTGCATCCATACAAAATCTAAAGTTGTTTTAGGAGAAGATTATGCAGTGTGCACTCACGAATGATTTCGCGGGCTCTCTCGGCAGTTGCTTGAATGGTTAGGGTGTGAGAGAGTTGGGTAGCTTGTGCCAGAGCGGCTTCCTCTTCCTTCCTCTGTCTCTCCTCTTCCTCCATTCTCAACCTTTCAATTACCCTTTCTTTCTCTTCTTCAAGCTGAGATATATTCATCTTGATTTCTTCAGCCTTTGCATTCAGTTTGATTTAAAGAACGTATAGTCTTTCGAGAGTTGCGTTGTTTTCATCAATCTTCTTTTGATTAACTCCAATGCAGTTTCTTTTTTTTCGTCAGTGGCAGCTTCTAGATTAATTCCCCCTATTTCCTTGAGGGGCTAGAGAATTGCACCTTGTTCATCTGTGGGGTGATAAGTTAGTGTTTTTACCAATTTATCTAGTTGTTCTTTGACTGATTGAGTGATGTTTAGATTGTTTTTAGTGTCTTTTTCGTGCATGGATTGGCTTTTGTGCTCGTAATATCGTACTTGGTGAATCATGCAGGTTTTTTGTCAAAAATAGGGAAGAATCGGAAAAGTGCTCGAAGGTCTACATCGATCGACGCCAGGGAACGTCGATCGACACAGACATCGGGGTGGAGCGATCGACGAAGAGGAAAGAGAGATCGACGTGTGGAAACAAAGCTTACGTCAATTGATGCAAGGTGTGCATCGATCGACAAGGGTGTTCCAAGGGCGTCGATCGACGCTGATTTCCCACGATCGACTCGACTGTGGGATTTCCTAATCTGAACCTGATTTGAAGATAGAGCCATATCTAATCCTAGATGTTGTTTGATACATCTTTCATTATTATAAATAGCCATGTAAAATTCGAATTTTAAGGGTGGATATCAATATAGCAATTAACAGATTTTAGAGTTGAAGAATTTAGAAGATTTTCAAGAGTTTTTAGAGTTTATGTTTGAAGACAAAATTTTGTGGAAAGACATTCAGACCCAAGTTTTTATGCAATTCAGGTTTTATTTTTCTATGATGAATATTACTATGAATATGTGTAGCCAAATTTCTCTTCAGATTCTAGGGTTTCGAATTATCAATGTATGCATGTTTGATTAATTGAATTATTTTCCCTTTCCTTTCGTAGTTTGTGAAATCTGTGTTTAATCAGAATCTTGAGTTTGCTGGCCACATCTTAGGATTAATTAGTTGATTACTTGAGACTTAACTGTAATGGTTTTCAATGGAAAGAGATTTTCACAATATAATTTGATTTCTTGTCGTAACTGAAGGAGATAAGTTATATGAATAGATCTGTAGAATTATGGAGTTAATTAGTTCATCTTGAGACCGAGCGGAGATAGGTAATTAATTAATCTACTTTATGAATTGTCCAACAAAGAAGTTCATAATACTTTTTCTGATGTTTCACTACGAAGAGGAATTAAATTGGGAATTAATCAATTTATTCATTCATGTCATACTTGATAGGTAGATATCCCTTGAATCTGTACTTCTCATAATCTTTCATCAAAAGTATTTCAATTTCCTGTTTAATTTTATTTTGCAAGTATTACGATTTTCGAAATAAACAAAACCCAAAATTTGACTTTTCCTAACCAGTATTTTGAGAACTTCTAATTTAGTACTTAAGGTTTTTCGTTACTTCTTTCCCCTGGGATTCGATAATTTTATTTGCCACTATATTATTAGCTTTGCTAAGTCACTGTTAAATAAATTTTAGTGATCACGGGGCTGGATGCTTCTTGTTCATTGGAGTTTGATTCCGATGCAGTTCAGTCGTCCTTGGGAGTAGATTGGTGGTGTTCCTACCTTTGAGACATAGTCTCTTTAGAATTTGAGCTCCTCATGTCAATATTATCCACCTGCTCATTTGTTGGATAGAATCCAAGTGCCTCAAGATGTTGGCGGTTGAAAGCTTCAGCAGACATGAGGTCAATTTTCTGAACTGACTCATGTGGAAAAGAAGATTGTCCAGTTTCACCAACTGGATCAAGGAACTGCAGTTGCCTGGCAACGTCCATCATTGATACATCAAAATCATCATCTTTTCTCTTCTTTGGTCTGTCAACAACAGTCTGTTTGCCTTTCTTGGCACGATGCATTTCCTTTTCCATGATAACTTCCATTTGCCTCTTGTTCTTCTTTTTCCTCTTTTCAATTTCTTCATGAGTTTGCAACAGAACAATTTTCTTCTTGCCTAGAACTGAGGTGGCAGTTCCTTTCGGCTTTTTGGCACTTTGGGCAGTTTGAACTGGAGGTATCGTTGCGAGACTGTTAGCTGTCTCAGGGTCGACCACTTTGTCATCAAAATTGTACCGCGAATCATCATCTCCATTGTCTCCATCATCTCTATTATTTCCTTGTACTGATCAGCAGACGGGGTTCCTCGGAGGAATGAAATTAGACGGGAGAAGGTCTTCTCCCTCTTGGTGAAGGCCAATCAGTTTCTCAATGAGATAACTGACCTTGAGCCCAAAACTGACACTTGTTGAAAATATCTTGTCTTTTCTAATTCCATTATTCTTCTTGGCATTCTCAAGCAATCGTCCATAGATATATTCTACCAAGTTTCCCCCTGGACCATCATCAAGTACCATCATAACTGCATACTTTGGTTGGCTTAATTCTGAGAAAGATCCAACCCCACAATACAACATTCTTAGTGAAACCTCCCTGATTGTCTTGTAGAAGGGTGTTGTGTGCTATAGTATACCTATAGAACATATGCGCAAGTATACGCAATCTACAAGTAATACAGTCAAGTGAGACCAGTTATCGTACCCAAGGGAGTGAGTTTTAAATCGTGCACTAAGGATTGCTTGTAAACAAAGGGAGGTTTGTGACAAACTTCTACTCAAAACATAAATATGTATAAACTATAATTCCAAACAAGACTAAAATCAGTAATACTTCCTCGTTCCAAAGAATAAACATATAACATATAAATTGGTTCACAAATAATAAAAAGGGCACATTCGGGTCATGGAATACAATTCACTTTTACTTTCTTATATGCTAGAGCTTCTGTCTCGCATGCAACAAACCTTAGAACTTTTCTAAATCTGCCTAGCAAACTGTCGTTCTACTAGATCTACACTGTCCTACCGGGCCTCATATGTCAATGCCTACCACAGTATTTAAGCGATGACATCAATAAATCCAGTCCTCTTAAGTTGTATTTTCTCATATGTCTATGGGATTAATACAATTGTCTAGATCTCCTCGGCCTATTTCACCTTTCGGTCTCCATAGGTGATGGATTTCTCTTCACTGTCGTGCTCAAGAAACAAGTGTAAACAAGATCAAATACAAGATCAAGCATACAAAACATGTTTCTAACATATAATCAAGCTTAAGTGATTTTCTCCACAACCCAAGTGTTAAATGAAATTAGCTCATGCCTGCGAAGAGAATAAAGTAAGATAGAAAATCATTCATCCTCATATACAACTCAAAATCTAAAATCAAACTATTGATGATGATCTCTCTACCTTCAATGGCTTCTCATCCAAGCTTGCTACTCGATCTCTTTCCGTTCGTGTGTTTTCTCTGCGTGTGTGTTCTCGATAATGTTATCCGATGTCCTCCTTCCAAAAGTGCTTTTTCTCTTGATATTTTCGAATCTTCTTGCAACACCATTGATCTTCCTTCTATTTCCAGGATCCTTCCACGTGGATAAGTGTCATTGTTCCTTCGAGACAAGAGTTTGACTTCAAATGTGACACCTGTCCTCCCAGCAGACAAGATCAAAAAGGAGCTTTAGTCTTGTCTTCAAGTAGTCCCGGAGAGAGAATATCTTCTTCCTTCTGTCCATTTTGCATTTCCCATGCTCGAGCATAACTTCTGACCAACATGCGGCAGGAAAGCTCTAGCATTCCGAACCTGATCAAAACTTCACTAAAAAGCTTGCAAAAACTTATTAACACTTGCATTAGATAAAATAACTTGCCACAATTACAAAGATGTAAAAACAACTAAAAAGAACTATGATTAATAACAATCTTATTCAAAACAACACCTAAAGTTTATAAGAAGAGACCAAAAGATAACTCTTTATGAGAGTTATCACCCCCCCCCCCAAACTTAAGATGTTGCTTGTCCTCAAGCAACCAAAATAAACCAAAATGACTCAAACCAAGGCTTAGAAGTAATAAGATAGAAAAGTTAATCTCCTCTTCAAAAGTCCCTCAGCAAAAATTTAAAAAGAAAGCATGAATGATAATTCTCTTGATTGTCAAACTTTAGTCCTCATCGTTTGCAAAGTTTAACAATATACATTCATCTACTCTTGCAATTTAAAATTCACAAAGGAAAACAGTTTTCAAGATTGCCAAATTATAGCTGAGCTTAACCTTAACTACTTATTCAAGCCTCGATGCTCATCAATGCCACTTTTCTTTTTCTACCTGTTCATTCCTTCTTGTTCTCCACTAATAGGCTTCACATTCCACCTAGATCAAAAGGACTTTCACAGCTTCTAATGTTAGGCCAAGGTTAAGGTGAGAAAATTTGGATAAAGTGACTTGAATCTAGAGGAGTTGTCCTTCCTGTTCCAAAATTGGGTTTATTCTATTCTCATTTTTCAACTTTCTCTTCTTATTTTTTTTCAGCACATTGCTATATCAAATGGCTACGTTGACACACCCTGTAAATATCAACCTTATTTTGCATATTCAGTTCTCTCTTTTTTTTTTTTCAGGCTAAAATACTTGCCTATTCTTTCATCATTTTCATTCTTTTGTAAGGTAGGCTACAAAAAGAACACTTCGAATAGAAGTGGTACCCCCCCAAACTTTGAACACAACATTGTTCTCAATGTTAACGGAGAATTAAGTCAGGACAATCCTCTAGACTAGGACGTGTATGGGATTCGGCTAACAATATGTAGGTGTAACAAACAAGAAGGCTCAAACTCAAGATCTAGGTGCAAAGGGATATTCCATTAAAGCCAAGAAACATCTGAAGGCACAAAGATCAAGCAATGGCCTTAATCATTTCTAAGTGTAAAGTTTATTCCTATTTCGTTTTGACCAAGATTAAACTCAGGGTAGGTGACACTTCACAATCAGAAATTCATTATTAGGACCAGCTAAGCTCAAGCACATGTCTAGCATATCAGGTTTTTCAAAAACAAAGACAATGGAGTACTTTGTTTAGCAGACCAGATTCTCACGTACAAAGCTAAACATCGAAAGTGAATGTGGATTAACTCTCAACAACTAAGATTATTACCAATCATGCACAGGAAAGAATGAGAAAAATTGAAACATCACAGGGCCAGAGGAGATATAACTACTAGACTTAAAACTATTATTAAAACAACCTAAACAAACTTCATGCTTTAACATGAAACGAGCATGAAGTTCAAATACGGACCAACAAAAGCTAAACACTCAAAGCATATAACAGTCATAAACATAAACTAAATAGGAAATTGTTTTTGCAGAATCTAAATAAGTTCAGAAAAGACCCTGTTCGTCATGCAGAACCTCCAGCAGCCTTCTTTTCTTTCAGACGGTGACGTTTCTTCTTCAGCAGCTTGGCAGTCTGGGACTTGACCTTCAGCAACACCTTGTGCATGAGTTTGAATCCTTTCAACAGCTTAGCCTGCTTCTCTTTGATCGCCAGCAGCTCGCTCTGCAAATTCTCCAATGCTTCACCATCTTCAGCAGGTTCCTCGCCTCAAGCTCTGGCTTGCGCCTGGGCATGCCTTTTCGTCAAATATGGGATGTTGAAATAGCTCTTTGCAATGCTTCTTGGGTCTTCAGGATGGAAAGGAACGCCAGCTCTCTTGCATAGTTCTAAAATCAGTGAGGGACAGACAAGCGGCCAGCCCTTTTTGAAATTTGAAAGGCTATAGAGTCGATGATGAAAGGTGCAATGTCGACCGGGTCTCCTTTGACAATTACAGTCACCATCAAGATTCTGTCCTGGCCCACCAAGGTATTGTGGGTTGTAGAGTTGATCTTGTTCCGCAGAAAGTGAATCCAGACATTAGCATCATTAATTAGGAAACTTGCAAGGACAGAAAGATTGTCTTTCATCTCGTCGACCCACTGGGCACCAGGTATTGCCACCACACATAAGGCCTCATCAAGTTGTTCCTTTGTGGCAGAGTTCAGCAAATCCATGAAATTATCCGGCTGTGGTGGGTGCGTGCCATAAACTGCGTGTACAGTTTTGGGATTCAGAACAACCTTCTTTCCTCTCACCGTTGCTCTGAGCTCATAATCAACGTCCGTGGCCTGCTCACAATTCGCATAGAATTCCTGGATAGGAGCAATAACCGGTTCTGGTTGCATCACCACAAAGGGCTCCCACCCTTGATTTTCAACACTCTTCATCATTCCCTCAGGCAGCTTGGATAAGTCCTTGAATCCTCGCTCCAGTGTGAACTTTCGGCTGGCTAAAGCTTGCATCCTTTCCTTGTGTAATTGAGACGAGAATTTTGGAATTTTGTCAATTTCTTCAGCTGAAAATTCCACCACTTTAGCCTTGCCCCGCTTTATCTCTCTTTTCTTCGACTTGGTTACAGTTTTCTTGGAACTCTCTCCTACCTCCTTTACTGCTACCATCTTCACTAGCTTTCATGTTTCCTGATTTCTCAAAATACCCTTTGTATCTTCCAAAATATCGGCTTGCTTTCTCTTCTTGCCTCTTGTGCTTTTCTTCGACTCAGCAACATCTCTTTTCACAACCTCTGGTTGTTTATCAGTTTCGATTTCAGGCTCTTCGGATGTTGTAGCATTAGCCTTATCTGGCTCCTCCATATTTTCAGGAGCATCCTCCTCTTTCTCTTTGTTATCCTCAGCTGGTGATTCATATTCTTCTGTCACAGGAGGATGCTGCTCCTCAACATTCTCTTGTTCAGCATCCGCATTCTCTTAATTCTCCGATTCATGCTCTGTCTCCAGCTCTTCAGACTGGCCTTTTGCGGTCTCCTCATCATTCTCATCCGCTTCTTCAGATTGTTCAGGTTCTTGATCAATTTGCGGTCTCCTCATCACTCAAATTTGCTTCCTCTGATTGTGCCTGTTCACTACTGGCGGTATCTCTCTTCTCATCAGCCTTTTCCAAAGGCTTGGGCTCAGAACCAGTAGTAGCAGCTTCAACTAAATCAATCAGATTTCCCTTCCTGGGCTTTACGCTTACAGTTCTAGGCTTCTTTGTGAGTTCATACGGGATCTCCACCGGGTTTTCTGCACTTGTGGGTGGTAGCTTGGCATTCCTCTGGGCCATGATTGAAACAACGGCTCTGCTCGATCTTCTCAGCCCCTGGGCAGTTTCTGGCTTCTTGGTCTTCGGCTTAGGCTTTGGTTTTGGTGAAACTGGGTTGGCTTTCTCCAGGATATCCTCAGGAGATTCAACATCCATTCCCGGTCATTTTTTGCCACTTTGCTTTGTTCTCATATTCGGATTTGCACAAAAGTTAGGTTTAGAGTAACCTTATCTGCTGCAACAAGGCATGTTGTTGACAAATTTTCTCACATTCAACAGTTTTAAATATCCAGCACACAATTATCTACCCTCCCCCAAACTTTTAAGTTCTTTCATCATTCATCACAAGGAAAAAGAACCAAAGATTATAGACAATAAAGCACATTGAAATCCCTAGCACAAAGATTGTCAGAACTTCCTTGTCTGAACTACTGCATATGACTCGCACTGATCAACATAAACCAAAAAAAAATTCTACATGCAGAAACTGAAATTCACAAGTTTATGAATCATGCCCACAAAGTCAAAACTACAACCCAGAAAAAGTTCAACCCCACAAGAGAAGAAACAAAACTTCACAAACATACCCACCATTTCAATTCGCAAGAGATACCGTCTCTCTCTAATTTTCTTCTTTTACTAACACAGTTCTTGCGGTATTTAAAGACGTGAATAAAAATTTGAACAAGAGATTGAATGGGAAAGAGGAGTTCACACCTGCTTCGTGACAACACTCTGATTTTCACCACAAAATTTGACCAACTTTTCCTGTCTGAATGCTAAAGAAGGAGGTAGTTTTATTCGATCTTCACAATATGTACAATATATATATACACCTACTTTAAGCATTAACCGGCACGAGGAATAAGGAAACTTTTCGACATCCCCTGATTAGACACCTTCTTTCCTTTCAAAAATTAAAAAGAGGGTTACTAAAACCGTCATTCCTAGGGGTAGGGGTAACTGACGTCACCGTTCTCTCTCCTCTCAACGGCTATATGCCAGCCACTCCTCCCTTAGCACTATTTTTTTTAACCCCACTTACCATCCTAAAATTTCTTTCCCTTGTATTTTTTAGTACGAATAATAGACTCGGTAAAATTAAAACATTGAAGGAACTCCTAATTTATTTTAAGTAAAATCTATTCTACCTCATGCTTATGCTACTCACAGACTGTAGCATTCAATTTTCAGAGACTAAATCAAAAAAGTCTAAATTAACTAGGAAGAAAAATAAAATGCAGAATCTAAAATGAACATCCTAAGCTATCACCACATGTTTCATCTATCCTTATGATAGCTTAGGTTACCTAGATCTTTAGGGCTCATGTACTTGGGTAGAAGCCTTGGTTTTCTCCCAGCTCCCCCCATGATAATGTTTCACCCTCTGTCCATTAACCTTGAAAGTACTTCTTGAGCTTTTATCCTTGAGTTCCACGGCTCTATGAGGATAGACTTTAACCAAAGTGAACGGTCCTGACCACTGAGACTTAAGCTTGCCAGGAAACAACCTCAATCTGGTATTAAAAAGTAGGAGTTGTTGTCCCTCTTCCAACTTTCTATCTTCAATCCTGCTGTCATACCATATTTTTACTTTGTCCTTGTAAATCTTGGCATTTTCATAACTTTGCAGCCTCAGTTCTTCAAGTTCATTGAGTTGCAGTATTCTCTTTTCTCCACTCGCTTTAGGATCAAAATTAAGCTTCCTAGTGGCCATATATGCTTTGTGCTCCATCTCTAAAGGTAAGGGGTAGGCTTTCCCAAAAACAAGCCTGTAAGGAGACATCCCCAAAGGTGTTTTTTAAGCTGTTCTGTAAGCCCATAAAGAGTCATCCAAATGTTTAGACCAGTCCTTCCTTGTAGTATTCACCACTTTTTTCCAGCACACTCTTCACCTCTCTGTTTGACAGCTCAACCAACCCATTGGTCTGTGGGTGATACGCGGTTGAAACCTTGTGATTAATGTTGTATTTGGCTAGCAAAGCAGACAAGCTCTTATTGATAAAATGTGTACCCTCATCACTTATTATTGCCCTTGGAGTTCCAAACCATGTGAAGATATTCTTATGCAAAACTTTTATGACTGTAGCAGCATCATTATGAGAACAAGCACACGCTTCCACCCATCTAGACACATAGTCAACAGCCAACAGATGTACTCATTACCAAAAGGGGATGGGAATGGCCCCGTGAAGTCCATTCCCCAAACATCGAATAATTCTACTTCCACAATATTATTCAGAGGCATAACATTCTTGGCTGGTAGATTCCCCACTCTTTGGCATCTGTCACAGTTCTTAACAAACTCAAATGCATCCTTAAAGATTCCTGGCCAATAAAATCCTGACTTCAACACTTTAGCTGATGTCCTATGTCCACCAAAATGCCCTCCATATGCTGAAGCATGACATTCACTCAAAGCATATGGAATTTTGTAGTCTGGGACACATATCCTAAAAATCTGATCAGGGCCCAGCCTATACAAAGTTGGATCATCCCAATAATAGAACTTGGCATCATGTAGGAACCTCTTCAATTTCTGTCCATGCAGCCCATATGGTTTTCTGCCAATTGCAAGGTAATTTGCAAAATCTGCATACCAAGGTGTTTCTTCCTTGCATGCCATGAGTTGCTCATCTGGAAAATCATCATTGATCTGGATTGTGTCATCCACTCCGAATGGGTTTTCTAACTTTGATAGATGATCAGCAACTTGATTTTCTGTTCCTTTCCTATCTTTGATTTCTAGATCAAACTCTTGAAAAAGAAGTATCCATCTGATGAGCCTTGGCTTTGCATCTTTCTTAGCCATTAAGTATTTGATTGCAGAGTAATCTGTAAACACAATCACCTTAGCTCCAGATAGGATCTGAACTTATCAAAAGCAAACACTACTGCCAATAGTTCCTTTTTCTATAGTAGTGTAGTTCCTCTGTGCCCCATACATTGTCTTACTTGCATAATAGATAGATCTGAAGATTTTATCCTTTCTCTGTCCTAACACTGCTCCCACTGCTTAGTTACTTGCATCACACATTAGCTCAAGAGGTTCATCCCAGCTTGGTGGTTGCATTACAGGAGCTATGACAAGTGCAGCTTTTAATTTAGTAAATGATGTCATACATTCACTGCTAAAAATCAAACTTCTGGTCTTGTTCCAGCAGTTCTGAAAGTGGCTTGGCTATCTTGGAAAAATCCTTGATAAACCGTCTTTAAAAACCAGCATGGCCCAGAAAACTTCTAACTGCTTTTACTGAGCTTGGAATTGGCATCTTGTCAATAACTTCGATTTTAAGACCAGTTGTGACTTCTCACAAAGTTGCAAAACCTTTTCTAGATTTCCTAGACAAGTGTTAAAGTCCTTCCCAAAGACTGAGAAGTAATCCATGAACACCTCTAACCCATTCTCAATCATTTCAGAAAAAATTGAGATCATGCATCGCTGGAAAGTTACTGGAGCATTGCAAAGGCCGATTGTCATCCTTCTAAATGCAAATGTTCCATAAGGGCAGGTGAAGGTGGTCATGCTCTGAATCTCTGGGGCTATTGCTATCTGATGGTAACCGGAATACCCATCTAGGAAATAGTAATAATCTTGACTAGCCTATCTGTCCAGCATTTGGTCTACAAATGGTAGTGGGAAGTGATCCTTTCTGGTGGCATCATTTAACTTCCTGTAGTCTATACAAATCCTCCACCCAAAGACTGTCCTTGTAGCTATCATTTCTTTGTTCTCATTCTGCACAACAGTGACTCCTCCTTTCTTACGTACACACTGCACTGGACTCACCCAAGAGCTGTCTGAAATAGGAAATATGATTCCTGCATCCAACCATTTGATTATCTCTTTCTTTACAACTTCCTTCATGTTAGGATTGAGCCTCCTCTGTGGCTGTACTGAATTCTTGCTACCATCCTCTAGCAATATCTTATGCATACAAATGGTGGGGTTGATTCCCTTAATATCTGATATGGTCCACCCAATTGCCTGTTTGTGCTTCCTGAGCATATGCATCAACTTCTGTTCATCCTCCTCTTTCAAATTCGAGGCAATTATCACAGGTCAAGTTTCTGCTTCCCCCAAATACACATATTTCAGATGATCGGGCAGAGGCTTAAGTACTAGTTCAGGAGGTTCTTCAAGGGAAGACTTTGATTCCTTATGTTCCCTGCTCATGAGAACCAACGACTCGAAGTTAGGTTTGTACCCCCCAAAAATTTGTACCATACTCTACCCATGCTACAACATTTTCTTCAGATACTTCTTCATTCTCATATTCTTCATGTTGCAAATCAACAATATGCTCCTCTATTACTGATTCCAAGATTCCAATTGTGAAGCAATTTTCTGATTTATCTGGCAACTTCATAGTGTTATACATGTCAAAAGTGGCCTGTTCTTCATGGACCCTCATGATCAACTCTCCTTTTTCCACATCAATCAATGTTCTGCTTGTGGCTAAAAAGGGTCTCCCCAGAATAATGGGTACTTCTCTGTCAGCTTCATAATCCAGAATAATAAAGTCTGCAGGGAAGATAAACTTATCCACCTTGACCAGCACATCTTCAATCTTTCCTTCTAGGTGCACAGATGACATGTCTGCAAGTTGTAAGGTAATAGTTGTTGGTCTTGCTCCTCCTATACCTAGCTTCTTGAAGATTGACAATGGCATTAGATTCACACTAGCTCCCAGATCACAGAGTGCTCTTCCTACATCCCTTCCTCCAATTGAACAGGGGATGGTAAAACACCCTGGATCCTTTAGTTTTGTTGGGATCTGCCTTCTCAAGGGTCCACTAACTTCCTCAAACAAAGATACAGTCTCAAACTCCTTCAACCTTTTTTTTTTGTAAGAATGTCCTTCAGAAATTTAACATAGGTAGTCATTTGCACCAATGCTTCCACCAAAGGTACATTGATGTGGATTTGTTTGAGCATGTCCAGAAACTTCTTGAATTGCTCCTCTTCCTTTGTTTCTTGAATCTGACAGGGAAAGGTGGCTGAGGTGGATTATGGTCATCTGCCACAGATTTCCTCTTGCTATTAAACACATTTCCCTCAGGGATTTCAGTTTGTTTTG
This sequence comes from Plectranthus barbatus, assembly GCA_026898455.1. Lineage (NCBI taxonomy): Eukaryota > Viridiplantae > Streptophyta > Magnoliopsida > Lamiales > Lamiaceae > Plectranthus > Plectranthus barbatus. The sequence continues at coordinate 89,361 of JAPKLW010000822.1, read as the reverse complement.
CCTGAGTTATCAACTCATCAATGACTGAGGGATAAGCCTCCTTAATAGGAGCTTTCCCTTCTCTGTGTATTTTGGCTCCAGCCTGATCTTCTGTTGCAGGTGATTCCACCTCTTTTTGTTGTACTTCAATTGGCCTCTCTTCAATCTGCTTTCCACTCCTCAAGGTCACCACCTTAGATTGCTCATTTCCCCCTCTAGGATTCTCTGTTTTGCTAGGTCAACTTCCATGTGGTCTGTTCCTAATATCATTGGCTAACTGGCCCATTTGAACCTCCGAATTTCTCAGAGAAGAGGCTTGACTTTGTATTAAAGCATCCTGGCTTTTCAGCCTCACTTCATTCTTAGCCATGAACTCTTTCATCATTACCTCTATGGTTTTCTAAGGTTTCTGAGGTGGTGCTTCCTAGCTTGGCTGTTGGTTACCTTGTGGCTGGCTACTCTGCTATTGGTTGTAACCACCTTTGTTAAAATTGTTATGTTGTTCCCTTGCTGCAGCATTTTGGTGTCCTTGCCCAGACCATGAGAAATTGGGATGGTTCCTCCATCCTACATTGTAAGTATTAGAATAAGGGTTATTGTTTCCCTGGTACTGTTGATGTCTGTTTCCCATGTAACAAACAAATGCTGGATTTGAAGGGCATTCCTCAAACTGAAGACCTTCTCCACAGTAGATGCAACTTAAAACCATTGCAGACTCTTTTGACATGGGAGGTAGCATGATCTGACTGGTGTTTTTCTCAATACTCTTCATGGTTGCTCCTAAGGCTTCCATCTATGCAGTAAGGGTCTTCATAGGATCTATTTCTAGAACCCCTGCAGCTTTTGGAGTAGTAATAGTTGTTGCCCTGGAATTGGCCCAGAGATAGTTGTTTGCAGCCACTTTATCCAAGATTTCACATGTTTCATTATATGTTTTATCCAACAGGGCTCCTCCTGCAGTGACATCACTCATCATTCTTGAATTCCCAGTAAGTCTATTATAAAAGATCTCTATCTGGATACCATAGGGTATCCCATGATTTGGACACCTTCTTAACAATTCTTTATATCTTTCCCATGCCTCACTCACAGATTCATCATCTTGCCTAAAAGACATGATTGCATTTCTGCACTTGGCATTCCTGGTAGGAGGGAAATACTTCATCAAGAAAGTCTCTGCTAGCTCATTCCAAGTTGTCACAGATCCAGGTGTCAGATTTGTAAGCCAAGTCATAGCACTATCCCTTAAAGAGAAAAGAAATAAGTGCATCCTCAAAGCTTCAGGTGTTACTCCTTGCAGTTTGAAGTTATCACAGATCTCCAGAAAAGATCTCAGATGTAGATGTGGATCCTCTGTAGCTTGTCCACTGAACTGCCCAAACTTTGCAACATCTGAAACATAACCAGTTTCAACTCAAAATGTTGTGCCTGCACCTTAGGTCTTACCACCCCTGGATCAAAATCAGTGAACTAGGGTGCCATACATGTCCTGATCACTTTGTCCTTTTCATCAATAATCCTTTCCGGATTTTCTTCAGCCATTTTCTTAATCTTCTGTTTCCTCGTGTTTTTCTTGAAAGTTCTCTCAATTTCTGGATCAAATGGAAATAGTTCTCGTACAATCTTCTCACTCATAAACTACTGATCCTTCTGCATTGAGGAAATGATTAGTTTCCAAAAACACTTAGATCAGGTGATATACTATAATAATCAAGCAATTAAAAAGCATTCAGATTTAATTTCAGTCACTCCCCAGCAACGGCGCCAAAAACTTATTGTGTGCTATAGTGTACCTATAGAACCTATGCGCAAGTATACGCAATCTATAAGTAATACAGTCAAGTGAGACCAGTTATCGTACCCAAGGGAGTGAGTTTAAATCGTGCACTAAGGATTGCTTGTAAACAAAGGGAGGTTTGTGACTAACTTCTACTCAAAACATAAATGTGCATAAACTATAATTACAAACAAGACTAAAATCAGTAATACTTCGTCATTCCATAGAATAAACATATAACATATAAACTGGTTCACAAATAATAAAAAGGGCAAACTCGGGTCATGGAATACAATTCACTTTTACTTTCTTATATGCTAGAGCTTCTGTCTCGCATGCAACTGAACCTTAGAACTTTTCTTAATCTGCCTAGCAAACTGTCGTTCTACTAGATCTACACTGTCCTATCGGGCCTCATATGTCTATGCCTACCACAGTATTCAAGCAATGACATCAATAAATCCAGTCCTCTTAAGTTGCATTTTCTCATATGTCTATGAGATTAATACAATTGTCTAGATCTCCTCGGCCTATTTCACCTTTCGATCTCCATAGGTTATGGATTTCTCTTCACTGTCGTGCTCAAGAAACAAATGTAAACAAGATCAAAGACAAGACCAGGCATACAAAACATGTTTCTAACATATAATCAAGCTTAGGTGATTTGCTCCACAACCAAGTGTTAAATGAAATTAGCTCATGCTTGCGAAGAGAATAAGGTAAGATAGAAAATCATTCATCCTCATATACAACTCAAAATCTAAAATCAAACTATCGACGATGATCTCTCTATCTTCAATGGCTTCTCATCCAAGCTTGCTACTCGATCTCTTTCCGTTCGTGTGTTTTCTCAGCGTGTGTGTTCTCGATAATGTTATCCGATGTTCTCCTTCCAAAAGTGCTTTTTCTCTTGATATTTTCGAATCTTCTTGCAACACCATTGATCTTCCTACTATTTCCAGGATCCTTCCACGTGGATAAGTGTCATTATTCCTTCCAGACAAGAGTTTGGCTTCAAATGTGACACCTGTCCACCCAGCAGACAAGATCAAAAAGGAGCTTTAGTCTTGTCTTCAAGTGGTCACGGAGAGAGAAGATCTTCTTCCTTCTGTCCATTTTGCATTTCCCATACTCGAGCATAACTTCTGACCAACATACGGCAGGAAAGCTCTAGCATTCCGAACCTGATCAAAACATCACCAAAAAGCTTGCAAAAACTTATTAACACTTGCATTAGCTAAAATAACTTGCCACAATTACAAAGATGTAAAAACAACTAAAAAGGACTCTGATTAATAACAATCTTATTCAAAACAACACCTAAAGTTTATAAGAAGAGACCAAAAGATAACTCTTTATGAGAGTTATCAAAGGGCTTCAGTTCGGATATCTTTGTGGTAGGTTTCCATTCTTCCTTATAATTAGGCTTCCTCCAACCGATCCAATGTCTTCCATGGCATTCTTGTCTTGATCAAGATAACTGGCGATGTTGATCCCTTTGTTCGATAGATGAAGATTCAGCGCAATAAGATCTGCATCAACTCAGAGCTCTGTCTTCTCAACCTTCATCGTAAATGATAGTTGATCATTAGCTATGATCGCGTTTTCGTAGAATTCTGCTACGCGATAGGGTTTGAATCTTCGAGGGAATGCTGTCAGAAATTGCATCAATATTTTTGCCGTGAGCTTCTTAGTAATCTCATCATCTGTAATGATAGATCCAATATCTCTCCAATTTAGGATCTTTTCCTTCACCACTTGTGCTGCCTCAATTTCTTTGCTGGAGAGTCTGTAAGAATATACATCATATTTGGCAAATTGGACTAAATCTTTGTGGGGAGTTCTCTCCGTGATAATGTATCGCTTGGGGTTGTCACAGGTACTGGGACCTTCAGTCTGTTGTGTCTTCTTCTTTGGCATGATGAGTAGTTGTAATGTGAGTAAATGGGGGGAACTCAAATGTTGAAGACTTGGAGTTTTCAGAGAGAGTTGCAGAGAGTAAAGTGTCGAGAGTAAAAGTGTAGAAGATGATGAAGAAGAGGGTTTATGAAGGGTTTTAAGATCAATTGTTAATCAAGATCCACGGTTGTCATTGAAAACCCCTTTCTGCGATCAACAACTGAGGTTGAAGCTGACGTAGGCGCCTGTTCACTTTCTATTGCACCATTCAGAAGCGTATGGGATGAGTGATGTGGCTCTGTGTAATACGCCGTTATGCTACCCGCATTAAATGCAACATGCAGCCGAAGACTTCGACAAATTCAAAATTCGTGCCCACTTCCAATCATAGTTTTCCCTCTTCACCTGCTTTATCAAACTGCGTGGGACAGTTCAAAACTGTCCTGATAGACAAACTGAGCAACTGTATCATCCTGAGTTGCCAGTTAGAAATTGCACTTCTTTTCAGCATGTCCTTTAAGAATTCCAAGGCCTCATATTTTTCTTGATCCTCAAAATTGTGACCTTACCTAGTTTCTTCATGCAGTTCTTATAAGCACTCAGTTCCTGGACTCCATCCTTAGGATTTTATGCGAAGTCTGAGGAACTGTACTTCCACCCATGGACCATTCACTGACTCTGCACCCATTTGCTTTCTGACCTTTTGGCCACATGTCCATTCATGGATGGTTCGATGCAGTTGCCAAGCATTTAATGTTGACTTATCAGCTTTTGAATCTGAACCATGAAAAGTCATGTCTTGCATTTAAGTATCTTGACATCCTCTCGATCGTCGTACGAGATCATCTATAAATATCCCTTTAAACGATCATTGGATTACAAACAAATCTTTCTTCTTAGATTCAAATATCACATTTGATAAAAACATGACTTCTCCAAGTGATATCGCAAGAATCTCCATTCAACGTAACAAGATTTTGAATAAAGGTGGTCTTTATGTTCAGCACTAGAGAAATCCGACCATTTATGAGTCTGTGGTGGGAAGCCTGCGGAGGACTGGGCTCGAACCCTTTGTGAGCACAGAGCCTCGCTCCTTTCAAGCGGATGTGTTGAAAGTGCTTGCTACCAACTCCACTAACATTGAGGATGATGAGATCTACTGTAATCTTGGTGGGGAGGAGTTCTATTGGTCGACTTACTCTTTTGCTGCTGACTATGGGCTTAGCCGCAATGGGACGCCGGTCATGGATTATCTGAAAGAGGAAATGGTGCCTGAGTGGTCAGCATGGCAGCGTTGGAGAGCTGCGGACTTCGGCGTCCATCCAACAGTAAATGCATGATTCCTAATACCGCGCTATCGATTGTCCTTTGACATCGTGAACCAGATGGGATAGGCAACTCCCCTCTGGATTGTAGCTTTTCTCCGCCTGTCTGGAAGGCGATGATGGCATTTGAGGATGAGGCTGAGGTCGATTGGGCATCCTTCATCTTTGACCACTTGAAGATGGCCCTTTAGAATCTGTCTGACGTCACTGTCCCATATGGAATGCAGTTGAACTGGCTGATAGAGAAGCAGATCCCTTACTTCATCGAAGGCCAGTCGAACCTCGATGGCTCCGATTACTATCGTCCAAAATTTGTCCCCACTCCATGACTGTATTTTGATCAAATTTTCTGATTTTCTTGCATTTTTATTTTCTTGTCCTTGTATGATGTATTCTCTTTCCAATATCAATGAAATCATTTTTTAAATGTCGAGCAAACGATTCTAACACAACTGACTTAACTATGCACTCAATAAGTTTTCATCTCGATCCCTTGAGATTTTATCAAACACTAATAGACCTAGTTTGATGCATAACTCTTTAAATCGAGCCTCAGTTAGTGGCTTGGTGAATATATCTGCTAGCTGGTCCTCCGTCCTTATATATTCAACCGATATGTCCTTCTTCTCATCGTGATCTTGGATGAAGCGATGACAAATATCGATGTGCTTCGTCCTAGAATGTAGAACTGGATTCTTCGATATGCAAACTGCATTGTTGTTGTCGCAGTATATCGGCACACATCCAGATTCTATTGCATAATCCTTCAGCTGTTGCTTTTTCCACAACACCTGAGCACAACAGCTGGCTGCTGCAACATATTCGACCTTAGTGGTTGAAGTAGCCACTGAATGCTGCTTTTTCCTAAACCAACTGATCAGTTTATGACCTAGGAACTGACACGTTCCACTTGTGCTCTTCCGATCAATTCTACAACCTCCAAAATCTGAATCCAGAAATCCGTTTAGCATGATTCCGTCATATTTGGGATGCCATATGCAAAAGGACTCAGTCTTCTTAAGGTATCTCACAATCCTTTTAGTTGCTTCCATGTGGGACTTCTTAGGATTCGCTTGGAATCTTGCGCAAACTCCCATAGCATAAGAAATATCAGGTATGCTGGAAGTAAAATAAAGCAATGACCCGATAATCCCTCGATAGGCAGTTAGATTGATTGGTTCTCCTTCTTCATCGAGAGTGATCTGAGAACTAGTGCTCATTGAGATCCTCAAAGAGTTTGTCTTCTCAGGGCAGAATTTGTTGATCAAGTCTTTAGTGTATTTCTTCTGACTGATGAAAATTCCTTCATTAGACTGATCCACTTGTAGTCCAAGAAAGTATGTCATTTTGCCCATCATACTCATTTGGAATTTGTTTTGCATCAACTGGGCAAACTTCTCACAAAGACTTGTGTTCTTGCTGCTGAAGATGATGTCGTCTACATAAATTTGGACAAGCAAGATGTCCTCTCAATCTCCTATTTTGAACAACGTTATATCGATTGTCCCCTTTTCAAATCCATTCTTGAGCAGAAACTAAGATAATGTTTCATACCATGCTCTAGGAGCCTGTTTTAAACCATACTGGACTTTCCTCTGTTTATAGACCTGGTTTCCTTGCTCGAAACCTGGGGGTTGTTCAACGTAGACCTCTTAATTCAATTCACCATTAAGGAAGACACTCCTCACATCCATTTGAAGGACTGTGAAGTTGTGATATGCCGCGTATGCCAAAAACAAATGAATGGCCTCTAGTATGGCAACTGGAGCGAACATTTCGTCGAAGTCTATCCTTTCACACTGAGCATATCCTTTGGCTACCAATTTTGCTTTATTTCATATGATGGTGCCTGTCTCATCTCTTTTATTCTTGAAGACCCATTTGGTGCCAATCTTAGATTGATGTGTTGCTCTATCCACCAGGTACCATACATTGTTGCGAGTGAATTCTCCCAACTCTTCTTGCATCGCATTTATTTAATTCGTCGACAGAAGAGCTTCACCAATCTTCATAGGTTCAATCTGGGATATGAAGCAGGACATCAATGCACTGCCTTGTCTTGTTCGAACTGGATTCCCAACATCATCCGGAATAGCTTCTATTTGGTGATCCCTTAGCCAACTGGGCTTTTAATAGCTTTGGCCTCAATGGAAGTTTCTGTAACCTTAGTTTGAGTGCTGGGGGGACTTGGTGAGGTGGTTCATCTCCATGCTCTGGAACTGGATCCTGCACAGTAACTGCATTGTCAGTTGGAGCTGCTTCCTCAGCTTCATGGTTGTCTCCCTTGGCTTCAGGTTGCTCTACTTCCAAGGCTGATGCATTGGCTTTAGGGGGCTTCTCTTCGTTTTGATCTTCTATATTTATGAATTTTAAGGCCTCGGCAATGATATTAGCATCATTGGCCCTCTCTGATGTTTGAAATCCAGCCGAGGCAACTAGAGTCTCAGAATTGTCATTCATAGATCTAGTCTAAGGAAGTATTCGATTATGATCATGACCAGTTTTAGGTTCCTCATTGACATCCTTGATCTCATGATTTTTCAGACTCAGTTCTTGAAGTGTCCTGCGCACTAAAGTAGCTTCATCGAAAACAATATGACATGTTATTTCCACACGTTTGGTGGTCATATTGAATACGCTATATCCCTTGTAGGAAGGATGTCCATAACCAAGGAACACACCTACATCAGCCTTACGACTAAAGGTATTCAATTTCGACATCCCGTTGTTGTGGATATAACATGGAGAACCGAATGCACGAATATGAGCTATAGAAGGCTTACGACCATGGTAAATTTCGTAGGGAGTCATGTGTAGCCACGTGTTGAATGCACTTCAATTTTGAGTGTAGTAGGCTGTCATAAAGGCTTCTCCCCAAAATCTCATTCCCATATTGGTCTCGGCCAGCATGGTCCTCACTGCTTCTTTGAGAGTTCTATTCCATCTTTCAGCAAGGCCATTTTGTTGTGGGGTTCTTGGTGTAGACTTCTCGTGTCCGATTCAATTCTCAGCACAAAAGTCCATGAGAGGACCATTGCAGAACTCTGTTCCATTCTTAGACCTGATCCTCTTGACTGTCACCCCTTTGTCATTTTGAACACGGGTAATCAGTTTTGGTAGATGAAGCTTTACTTCATCCTTAGATTTGAGCAGTATCACCCACGTATATCTTGAGTAGTCATCAACAACTACAAATGTATACTTCTTTCCTCCAATCGTGGGTGGAGTAACTAGACCAAATAGATCCCTGTGTAGCAGTTCTAGAATTTGATCCGTGCTTGTTGTAATTGTCCTATTCTTGAACGAGGCTCTTGTCTATTTCCCTAGCTGGCACGCTTTACAGACTCCTTCCTTTTGGAACTTCTTTTGTGGCAATCCTTCAACTAGAATGTGCTTCGCCAGATGTCTGATAGATTTGAAGTTCAGGTGACTTAATCTTTTATGCATCACCTGAAGTTCCAGATGTCTGATCTTGGTCTCGTTGGTCACTTTTGCTCAAATGACTTATGCATAGAAGATTGTGCTTCAGGTTGGTGACTAAGGATACGTTTTTGATAATTATGCAATTATGTTCAATGCATCCTCTTCCAACTACTCGTCCCTTGGAGTTGTCACCAAATGTGACTGATGGTCCTCTACACATCACAAGGTTCTTGAGTAGTTCCTTTTCTCCAGTCATATGCGTCGAGCATCCACTATCGAGTATACATGCTCTTCTTTTATTCCTGGAGTGCAATTTCCGTTCCTGCAAGACAGAAAATTATACTTTAGGTCACCGCATCCTTCGGGTCCAGCAAAGTCAGTTTTCTGGATCCATCCTTTTGGTATCCAGATTTGTTTCACTTTTATAGTCCGTGAAACTGAGTTATTCTTTGGTATCTGATTACCCTTTCTCCTAAAGTAATGTATGCTATTTGGACGCATGTTCGGGAAAGTTGTGGAGTGTGAACTCTTTTTGAAGTTGTTGTTCTTGAAAGAGTCTCGAGAAATAGTTCTCGGGTATTTAGCCATTATAGTCTTTGGAAGATAAAACTTATCGGACTCGGGCCTCGAATAGGTGTTCCTCCTATTTGGATAATTGTTATAATGAAACTGAGTTCTATTATAACCTCTCGAATTTCTATCCTGTTGTCGAACTGACTTCCTTGCAACATTTATAGGTTGCTTAGTCGTTCTTTGATAAGCTCATAATTATACTCACTTATCTATATTTTTCTCCATTGTTTCAAGTGCTTTATGTTATGTTTATACTTATTTCTGTGCATGAGTCTACTTTAGAGGGTGTTAAGCCTTTGATGGGTGATTTTTGCAGGTTTTAGGCAAAATTCATTGGAAACCCGTACCGAAAGCAGATGATGTTCAAAGGAACAGTCAGGAATTCTTCCACACGTGGAATCTGAGCTAATGGAGCATGGAAACAGAAATATCTTTGAATTAGCTTTCCAACTCAACTAGAATCGGGTCAATTGGAGTTCGGAAGCAAAAGTTATGGCCAAAACCGTGAGACTGCGCAGACAGATGTTTCTGTGTCGAGTGACAGGATTTGTGTCGATCGACACGGAGGCTCGAAAAGGCTGTTTTAGGCCTATTTTGGCAGTTTTTGCTATTTTTACCCAATACTCAAATTAGGTCTTTTCCCCCCTATATAAATATGAACTCTTAGCCACTAAAATTATCTTGTTTTTATGCATTATTACACTTATAATAATTGAGCTTTGGAGTTTTTACAAGACATTCAAGGTTCCTCTTTAATTGTAAGTCAATTAATAATATGTTTTCTTTCATTCTAGTCATGATTTGTGGCTAAAACCCTAAACAGGTTCTAGGGTTATGATTTATTTTCTGATGCATGTTAATTGATATCAACTTTTTGTCATGGTTTAATTCTCTGATTTAATTTAATAATCTAGATCAAAAGATGGACCGAGAGGTGAATTGAGATTTAGGTTTAAAGTTAATTAATCGAAGGACCGAGAGGTGAAGATTGTTAATAGGAAGAGAGAATTAAATATGTTTGTTTTCTGTCTCAAAAGGAAGAAACCTACATAGGAATAATTAGATAATTATGAGATTGATTAATTTGGTGTTCTTGAGACCGAGATGAGATAGTCACTAATTAATAATCTAGGATTTAATTGTCTGACCAAGGAATTTAATCCACAAAAATCTATGTTTTCCCCATTGCTGAGTTGATTGATATTTACATGTTGACGATTAGAATATCTGCCTTAGGATCTATGCTTTTCTTTATTGTTTTCAAAACTCTTTAATATCTTGCAATTGTTATTTTTAAATTCACAAACAAAACTCTTCTAAAAATTGGTTCACTCAAACAGCGAATTGATAAAATGTGTCCAGTACATGAGATGACTTCGTTGCACTATCCCTGTGGGTTCGACTAGCCTTCGAGTTATTATAAATTTATTTGCTGCTGTAATTCTATAGCTTTATCAAATTAGCGCCGTTGCCGGGGATAGTTAGATTTTATCTTGTTATTGGATTGTTTTGATATTTTCTGGATTGAGTTTTTAATTTCTATTTGCGTGTGTGTGAGAGAGATTTTTGCTTCTGTTTCGATCGACAGAGCTTCTATCGATCGACACAGAGGCAGCATCCGTGTCGATCGACAGTCACTCTGTCGGTCGACAGAAAGACTGATTCTTTTCCTTTTATTTTTCTTTCAGTTGCATGTGGAGCAATGAGAAGGAGATGGTGACCGACGCATATCTAACTCAAGAAGAGCAATGGGCATTGGTTACTGAAGCATATCTACTAGGGAAGGAATAAAGGGAAATTCAAGAGAGTCAAGCAGCATTGCAATTTGCTCATCGAGAGGCCAGTCCGGCTCAGCCCAAGAAGTCGATCATTGATGAAGTCTTTTCCAAATTCAACCCATCATCGGCATGAACAAATGAGAGAACCGAATTCGTAAAGGCTAATGGGTCGATCATTGATGCCATCCTATCCAGAGTTAAGCCAAACACAGAAACAAACATAGTCAAAGAAGACATTGAAGAGAAAGAGGTTGAGGACAAAGAAGAACCAGTTGAAGCTGAGCCATCTGAGTCAATTGATGCGGTCACTCCAGTACACAAAGAAGAGTTCAATCAAGCTAAGAAAGAAGGAGAAGACCTGAGACAATTTCTGAAGGATATGGAGTCCAGTGAAAAAAGGATCAAACTAAAGCCTCCTGATTCATGCTCTCTTGATTTCAAGACCGCCTACTGTGCACCGCCGAATATTCAATTGTTGTAGTTGTTGCAGTATGTATTCCAACCTCCTTGATGAGCGTCACAGGTATCGTCGAGCTGCGACGTTAACTGAAGCACTTGTTGGGAGGTAACCCAACTGTTATTTGTTTTTATTTCAATTCCTTTCAATTTTCGTTCTTTGTTTTCGTAATTATTTATTTCACTTTTCGGCCTTTACTTTATTTTGGTTTTGATGTTTAAAATTTTGAAAAAAAAAGACAAAAATCGGAGGAATTGCCTCTATTTCGATCGATAGACCGGCTGTCGATCGACACAGAGGCATGGCGCACGGAGAACACTTCGTCGACAGAGGCAAGAGTCGACAGAAGGCTCTGTGTCGATCGATAGGCCTCCTATCGATCGACACAGAGTACCAGCATCACCAAATCTTCATCGCGCAATGCTGAGTTCTTCGGGTGGATAAAAATGTCGATATTTGAGATCGACAGTCCGGTACAATTCTGTTTCTTGTCTGATTTTCAAACTTATTCTTACCCCCCGAGTTCGAAACAAGTTTGGGGGGATGTGGACAAGAAATTCGAACATTCTATCCTTTACTTGCTTTATTTTTTATTGCATTTATTTGAATTGGTGTGTTAAAATTTTTGCCTAATAAAAAAAATATAGATATTATGTGAGGAAATTTTTAAGTAATTGAACCCTCTAGAATTATATGCAATGTTTGGAATTGATCTTTGATTAGTTGAGATGATTACGATTGTGGTTGATTTGCCTATGAATGTAGAATACCGCATGATAGGGTCTAATTGAAACTTACACTTGCATGATGTTTGAGTGGATTGCAATTAACTAAGGAAGAAATTTTGAACCCAAGTGAGATTTTGAGCCTTGATTTGTTCATGAGAGATTCGCATGTATGTTTTCGTTTCTCTAGAACTTGCTTTTGTTCTTTTTCGAGACTGCATAGTGTGCACAACGATAGAAAATGATCTTAGGCCATCTTTGTTAGCCAATTTATCCCAAACACTGTCCCTCGTAATATTTTATCCTTAGACAGCCCCTTTGAGCCTTACTTCATTTTTTTGTCTTGTCTAAGAGATTTCTATGATAGTAGGGAGGTTTTTGTCTTATCTATGAGACTGTGGGAAGAATAAGGGTGGATTATTTGAAAGTGGATGAGAAACCTTTATAATTGGTGTGCAAAGAAAGAGAGCTCTATAAAAAAAATGATGAATATTGTCCTTAAAAGCTCAAACGATTAAACAAAATTTTAAGAGCATAAAAGGTCTAGGAAAAAAAAGAGAGCTATTTATGGTTTGAATTGTAATATTTAATGAGATGGGGTAGATTTTGATAGATGGTGATTCTGATATGTTGAGAGTCGCGAACTCAATGTTTTCTTTTTAGTCACTTGGCCATATTTCCCTACCTTGTCACAAAAAGCCTACATTACAACCCAATCAAAGTCCTTTTTGATTCTTAAATTGTGTGCACAAATAAGCAGTGGAGATTTTAGAACTCTTGCAAGCCTATGGTAGAAATTTCTTCATACATGTCATGAGTGATTTCATTTTAAACCTAAACACTTGAATGATTGAGCGATACACTTTCCCGTGAGTCTTCCGAAATTGATGGATATCTTATCTCTTTCAGTTGCTTGTGAGATGTGGATTGATGAACCTTGATTGTGATCAATCTTGTGAGGCATTGCACTTTCAACTGCTTGAGATTTCTTTCTTCTTTTCTTCAAGTGAGGACAATCTAATATTCAAGTTTGGGGGGCTTGATAAGCACATAATTATACTCACTTATCTATATTTTTCTCCATTGTTTCAAGTGCTTTATGTTATGTTTTTACTTATTTCTTTGCATGAGTCTACTTTAGAGGGTATTATGCCTTTGATGGGTGATTTTTGCAGGTTTTAGGCCAAATTCATTGGAAACTCGTACCGAAAGCAGATGATGTTCAATGGAACAGTAACGAATTCTTCTACACGTGGAATCTGAGCTAATGGAGCATGGAAATAGAAAGATCTTTGAATTAGCTTTCCAATGCAACTGGAATCGGGTCAATCGGAGTTCGGAAGCAAAAGTTATGGCCAAAACTGTGAGACTACGCAGACAGATGTTTCTGTGTCGAGAGACAGGATTTCTGTCGACCGAAACAGAGGTGAAAACTCCGAATACTTGTGATCTGCATTCCTGTCGACCGATAGGATTTGTGTCGATCGACACGGAGGCTCGAAAAGGCTGTTTTAGGCCTATTTTGGCAGTTTTTGCTATTTTTACCCAATACTCAAATTAGGTCTTTTCCCCCCTATATAAATATGAACTCTTAGCCACTAAAATTATCTTGTTTTTATGCATTATTACACTTATAATAATTGAGCTTTGGAGTTTTTACAAGACATTCAAGGTTCCTCTTTAATTGTAAGTCAATTAATAATATGTTTTCTTTCATTCTAGTCATGATTTGTGGCTAGAACCCTAAACAGGTTTTAGAGTTATGATTTCTTTTCTGATGCATGTTAATTGATATCAACTCTTTGGCATGGTTTAATTTGCTGATTTAATTTAATAATCTAGATCAAAAGATGGACCGAGAGGTGAATTGAGATTTAGGTTTAAAGTTAATTAATCGAAGGACCGAGAGGTGAAGATTGTTAATAGGAAGAGAGAATTAAATATGTTTGTTTTCTGTCTCAAAAGGAAGAAACCTACATAGGAATAATTAGATAATTATGAGATTGATTAATTTGGTGTTCTTGAGACCGAGAGGATATAGTCACTAATTAATAATCTAGGATTTAATTTTCTGACCAAGGAATTTAATCCACAAAAATCTATGTTTTCCCCATTGCTGAGTTGATTGATATTTACATGTTGATGATTAGAATATCTGCCCTAGGATCTGTGCTTTTCCTTATTGTTTTCAAAACTCTTTAATTTCTTGCAATTGTTATTTTTAAATTCACAAACAAAACTCTTCTAAAAATCGGTTCACTCAAACAGCGAATTGATAAACTGTGTCCAGTACATGAGATGACTTCGTTGCACTATCCCTGTGGGTTCGACTAGCCTTCAGGTTATTATAAATTTATTTGTTGTTGTATTTCTACAGCGTTATCATTCTTGTTGGTGAAAACTGGATTGATTCCTTGCATATTAAACATTACGCTTATCTAGTTTTGAAGAAAGGTTTTGTTTTCTCTCGATAGTTTGTTTATACAGTTTACGAACTGTGTGGACTCCTTATCGAGGTACCAGTTTAGAGTCAGATTTTAACCAACATTCGATCTTCTCTTTTTGTTTGACTGACTCTCTGGATTTGACTCCTCCTTTCTCCAGCACATTGCCTGAACTGAGTTTGGCTTTGACAAAGCCTAAAAATGTTTTCTCAGTTCCTGAGGTAGATGTATGTTCACTCAAATTTTCTTCATTTTGGTGCTCCATAAATCCAATTTCGTATTTATCGGATGGTTTTTTTAGCATTCAAAATTTCTTTAATATTCTTGAGCTCTTTTTTGAAAGTACATTCACATTTAACTAGCTCAAGTTTCTTCAAGGAGGCACATTCGTTTGAAAGATTTTCAAAATCTTTAAGAAGTTTGGATGTTTTTCCTTGAGTTTTTCAAGTTCCTCACTGATTGACCTCGTTCGTGCGACTTCATTGGTCAAAACTAAAATTTATTATTTTAGTGAGGTATTTTCACTGGCTAAAACATCTTTAATCTCATGAAATTTTGCAACTTCTTTCATGATGTTTTCGAGAGAAATGTCTTTTGAATTTGAGCGACAAAATTCAGAGCTCTCATCTATGCATGTAGATGCTCGAGACAAGGGTAGAGGAGTTGTTACCACTATCTCGAGATTTGAAGCATTGTTTTCCTCATCAGTAAAATCTCCATCAACAGCTGTCATGAAGGCCAGGAGTGCTTTCTCATCATTCTCTTCTTCTAAAGTGTAGTAGCCGTCATCATGGTCTGGGATGCCTGGTAATTCAGTTATGGAGAGCATTGCTTTGGCCACAACTTTTGAAGCTCTCCTCTCAAATACCTTCATTTGTCTGTCTCTCTCCTCTTGAGAGACTAGAGGGCATTCGTATTTCAAATGATTTAGAGAGTTGCATTCATAGCACGTGTGTGGCTCTATTTTTGTAAATCTTTGCTCACTAGTTTGAGCTTCTTTTCCTTTAGCTTTAGCCTTCTCGAGGAGTATGGTCAAGTTCGTCATTTATTCCTCCAATTTGGCAACTGACTACTCAGTTTGTTTCTTCTGATTTGAGGTGGAGGTATCCTTTGCTAGAGTGGATTGATAAGCAGTTTTATCGAATTGCGTTGGCTTCTTCTGACGTCTCTGGAAGTCTCTCTTTATGAACAATACTGCATCCTCAGTTGCTGTTGTGTTCGGGGTTCTGGCATCTTCGTTCTTATTTACCATTTGGATATCCCACTCATGAGCTTGGAGTTCAGCGAATAGCTCTTTGGTTGTCATTTTTTAGAGATCCATGGTTTTTAAATTGGTGATTTTAACGAACCAGTCTTCCTTTGGCATTCTCGAGAGAATTTTGGCATTCATGTCAGCCACAATCTCTTCTATTCTAAGACTCTTTAGCTCACTGACAATGGCGTTGAACCTAACTTCCATTGATTTGGTAGTTTCACCAGGTAGCATTTGGAAGGATTCATATTTGTCAACGCAGACTTGTTTCGTGTTGCGTTTCATTGCTTTGGTTTATTTTGTAAGCTCATTGATCCAATCCCATAGTTCTTTGGCACTATTTTTCTCCATGGTTTCCTGCATGAGAGATTCCGGAAGAGATTGTAGGATCATTTCTTGTGCAACGGGATCAAGTTGAGCACTTTTCTTGTCTTCAAATGTCCACTCTTCAGGAGGCTTATCTACCATTTGAACACCTTGATCTTCTCCTCCAAGCCGTACATTGATCTTATGAATCTTTAGTGGTCCATTTTTTAAGACTTCATCCATCTCTGGATGCTGACTCCTCAGTTAGATGAGGCATCTCTTCTTCCATATTGCGAACTTGTACGGGTTGTACTTGGGAAGACTTGGATAATTCATCATTATCTTTAGATAATTTGCTCGCTAATCACAAAAAAAATGAGAGTGCAAGGAAATATGGATCTGGTCCTAAGCGACTCAAAGTAGACAGTCTGGAAAGACCAACTTGGCTTTGACACCACTCGTTGGTCCCTGATCAAAGTTTGAATAATTGAGCAGCGGAAATTTTACTAAGCAGTTGCACTCTAAACTGGGGGGTCAGATTCCCAGTTTCGGATTTATAAAAACTGTGTTAGCCGAAAGTTTAAGTATTCAGTTTACAGATATACATTTCAACACTTTAGAGAAGAGTTGAAGGTTTCAAAACTCAGTTGAAAATTGTGTAATGAGAAAAATAACAAAAACTGTAAATGAGACAGGATATTATAGTAGTTCGGATCCTTAAGTCCTATGTCCACTCTTCGAATATTAATCCAGTAATTCACTAAGTAATGAAGTATACACTCCTCACGATCTATAGCCAATCACCGCAAAAACCACCGTCCGCAGTAAACTGGATCACTCGCCCAGGTATATGATCTTCACTCCTTCTTCAATTCCTCAAAGCCAGGTAGGCACCTTGAAGTCTTCTTAGAACTGGCGGTCATCGGAAATGGATTGAGGACAACCCTCCCTTCTCCTTCTCCGGTAGGTGGATGGTTGCATTCTTCCCAGAACACTCGAGAGTCGGCGATGGCCCGTAATAACCTGTTCCTCCTCAGAGAATCAAGTTGCTATGTTCTTACTTGAAAAGTAAGAAAACCAACAAAAAAGACTAAATCAATTAGACTTAGTCCTCGTGTATAGACCAAACGGTGAATCACAAATAATTCAATAAACAAAGGAGCCTCGTGTTCAAGTAATAACACACGGAGTAAATGTCGTTCACTTATGAGCTTTGAATGCTATGAGCTTTAAATTCGGCAGAGTAATGGCGGAATAGATCTTAATAATATGTAATCATTCTCAATTGTCCATATGTTTTTTATTCCTTTCCCTGAAGAGTTGCGGAATACAATTGAGCCTCAACTCTTAGTTGTTTTAAGTCAACCGATCCTACTATATCTATGAATTAATCAATCACTGAGCTAGTTTCTTTAGTTGGTCCCCAAAAAACTAAGAAGGTTGGTGACATAAATGACTTTGTTAAGACCTTAAGATCTATATATCTAGCAGGCACAAGTCCAGGGGTAACTGCAGCTGAAAGACAAAGCATAACTAAAACGAATACAGTTGAAGAGAGTCTAATTAAAGAGTCCAAAAATGTACAAGGAGGAACAAATGTTGAACGAGTTGAAGATGTTCTAGTAAAACTTGAATACGAGCAAGCTCGAGATATTGGAATCAATCTTGACGATCTCCAACTAATAGATGCTCTACTTACAACGACTACTAATTCTCAAGATGCAAGTAAAAAGATACCAGCCGACATCATTAGAGGACTCAAGTGGCTGAGGGATCATCCACCATTCAATATTTTTAAAGATGTAACCAGTTTGCACAAGATCTGAAAATGCAATTTTCACCTGTTTCTTGTTTCGAGAGGAGCCCACCAAGATCCGGGATGCCATAACATCCTCAGATTGGATCAACACATTTAACAAGATGTTATTAAGTTTGTGCAAAATGATGTCTGATATCTAGTGGATAGACGAACACATCAAAAAGTGATAGGTGTCTTCAAGAACAAGCATGATGAGCAAGGTAACGTGATAAGAAATAAGACACGTTTAGTAGCAAAAGGATATGAATTTTAATAAACCTTGCTCAGCGCTTCGAGAACTAATGTCAATCATTAAAAGTAGATGATTTATCGAATCACACGATCCTAGAAGTATACAAGGAAAAGATAAAGGGTACAAGAGCCATTGTAGAAATTTTTACTACATGATTTTTCTCAGAACTGATGCAATATAATGATCTATTTGTGAATAAAGCTCTCATTGAGGCTGTAAGATTCCTCAAATACAACACCTAACACTTTTTTCTTAATGTTGAAGAGATGAAGATATGGATAACTCATTGGGACTTACCTTCTACCAAAGAGAAGAAGAATAAACGCTAAATTGGTAGGAATGATATTATTTGACAAGTTAAAGAGGAAGAATTGAAGGATATTGCGCTCAGCAACATTGATTTCTGCCAAACAAGGGGAACTAGTGGGCTTCTAAGGCTTCGGGTAAACTGTGAAGAATTTTCCAAGCTGAGGGAAGAGGAATTTCCCAGAATTGGAAAAACTATGTCTCTAGTTGATCAAGGACCAAGTGGGTCAAAACCCAATTCATCCTCTCCAGCACCAGAAGATGTTTCCTAAACTATCTCAAAGTTTTAAGAGATAATTATAAATCTCAGTCAGGAGTTCAACATAATGTAGAGAGCCAAGAAGACGAAAGTTGAGAAGACAGAAAGTGAAAGTTGAACAAATGCGAAACTAATGCGAAGAAGAACGAGAAGATGGTGGAAGGAGAGGATGTAAGTGAGAAAGAATAATATCAAGAAGGATCATCTAGTCATAATTACTAGTTTCAGTTTGTAGTCATTTTTTATCTTGGCTGGATAATGATCTATTTTTTATTATATTAGTTCGGTTGGATCAAATGGTCTCTTATTTTTAGAACTCATTAACATAAAAACATAGAATTTTTTATCTGTTTATGTTAAAAAAATTCTAAAGGAACTAATTAACAAGAGACGTAATCTATTAAATAGATCACTCTAAGTTGGACGTTTGATAGCTGACTGACAATCAATTTAACTGATAAATTCACTCTCTACCAGTTTTAAAAAAAAATGTGAACTAAAAAGATCTTAATAAGATGTAATCATTTATTGAAATCTATTTTGACTTGAAAAGACAACTGAGTCCTGGCTCTCGGTTGTCCATTCGCACTTTATTTATTTTCCTAAAGAGTTGCGGAATACAACTAAGACTCAGCCCTCAATTGTTTCAAGTCAACCATTCACACTAGATCTATCAATGAAGCAATCAATGAGCCAGTGTCCTCTGATGGTCCCAAAAAACTGCGAAGGTTGGTTATGTAAAAGACTTTGTTAAGACATTAAAATTTTTATCTCTAGAACATACAAGTCAAAAGGAACCGCAACTGAAATACAAGACATTACTAAAGCCAATACAACCAAAATATTCCAACTAAGGAGTCCATAAATGAACAAGGAGGAACTGACGCTGAACCTATTGAAGATGTTCTAGTCGCACCCGAACAGGAGCAAGCTCAAGAGGATGAAATTAATCTTGAAGATCTCCAACTAATGGATGCTCCAGTTATAGGGACTGCTAATTCTTAAGACACATGATCTAGAAATGCAATGTTCACCAACTATATATTTCAAGAGGAGCCCACCAAGATGGGTGATTCCTTACAATCCTCTTATTAGATCAATACCATTTAAGAAGAGGTCATTTAGTTTGTGCGAAATGATTTCTAGTATCTAGTGAATAGACCAACACATAAAAAAGTTATAAGTACAATGTGGGTCTTCAAGAACAAGCATGATGAGCAAGGCAACGTGATTAGAAATAAGGAACATCTGATAGCAAAATGATATGCTCAAAATGAAGGAACCAATTTTGATGAAATCTTTGCACACAACTTAACTGTGTTCCAAATGGATGTGAAGATTGTCTTCCACAATAGCGAACTGGATGAGTAGGTCTATGGGAAAAACTTTTAGGTTTTGAAGAAGGAAACTAAGTCTGTAGGCTAAGATAATCATTGTATCGTCTGAAAAAAGCTCCGAGAGCTTGGTATCAAGCTTATGTCTCAATTTC
Source organism: Plectranthus barbatus (assembly GCA_026898455.1). Lineage (NCBI taxonomy): Eukaryota > Viridiplantae > Streptophyta > Magnoliopsida > Lamiales > Lamiaceae > Plectranthus > Plectranthus barbatus. Next base: position 69,318 of record JAPKLW010000822.1, on the reverse strand, counting down.
GATTGAAGAATGGTTTTTGGCAAGGGAAGATCGACTGCACTCTGTTCCTAGTTAAGGATGAAGAGAACATTTTTCTTGTTCAAATTTACGCGGATGAAATAATCTTTGGGTCTAAAACTTAAAAATATGTGAAAGAAAGCCCAACTGAAGCAGGGAAACCTCCAAGTGAGTATTGTAGAGGTTCGATTTTTGTACGAATACATGCCCCCACAAATTGACAAGGAATATAGCAAAAAATAATATGCAAAAGTAAAAAGATAGACGATATTAATAATAATAATTGAAAAATAGAGAACATGTGAAGTAAGATAAAATCGTAATTCCTTAGATCAGTGCAGGTACATTGTACAAGGTGCGAAGAAAAATATAGAACAACGTTACAGCTAAGCCGAAAGTAAGCGTTATGAATGGAAATTGTAGAGAGAGTGAAATGGAGTTGACTGCCCGTATTTACAGTTCATAGGGGAGTCGAATACAAGTAGTAAACCCTAGCCGCTAGGTTTTGTAGGGATTTGTCGGCGAAACGAATCACCAAATCCAACTGAATCAGATCGTTTCATTGATGTTGAGAACAATTAACATACGATATACCTAGCATGCTCCTATGAATTTAATGCAGTGGATTTCACGAGTTTACCTTAACTCCGTAGTCTCAGATCCTATCTTTTGCATTTGAATTCCAATCCCGATTCAACCACGCAATTTAATTAAATCTGCAGAAATAGAAATTAGACAAATCCAATTTCTAGATTTAATTAAAAGAAAAGAGAAGAAAGAGTAATATGTTCTCCAGATTAGGCCTTTAGATCTGTATCCCAATGCTTTTCAATCCTGCTACTGGTGAGGATTCCGTAGGACTGTGATTGTGTAGGCCAGAGTCGAAACCTCGTCTCCCAAACACACAGAGCGCCGCCCACCTGCTCTCTCTCCCTAGGGTTTCAACTGATTTGAATTGTGATAAGTGGCTAGGGTTTCAAAGAGAGAACTGTATATTTATAGAACTAGGGTTTTAATCCTAATGGGCTACTGGGCTCAATTCAACATATTTAATTGGGCCAGACCTGGGACCTAATGCAAATAAATAAAGTGGGCCTATGAATTAATTAATTCCCATGTCCACAACCCAAGACACAATTAATTAATTAATATTAATTCTTTTTCACTATAGAATTAATATTGACCTGCCCCTTTATTACCACGTTATGAGAACGAGCTGCATTTACTTGAGAATCTCCATATTTAAGGTTACTAGACATTCATTAATTAATCGGAGCTTTTGACCAGCTCTATCTACAATTAATTAATATCCTATTTACCTGAGCAGTACCACTCAAACCTTATCACTCGTGCTTGAACTTAATCAGCCTGCAGGACTTTAGCACTATGAATGTTATTGAGCTCCTCAGGGAATGTCCCCATCCTATTACTCGGATATGGTTACCTAGCTCCAGTTTGAAGCTGCAATACACGAACTACTGTTACCTATGATGCGGGTATACGAGCACGTTACTCAGGCTCTCCACCATGGCAAGTCAAAGCAACAGTCAACTCGTGCAAGCCCCTAAACCTTCGTTAGGATTTGGACTCAATCAAGATCGAGATCTTGTATTATCTGATGTTAGACAGTAGAATACATCTCACTGTGGTCCAATCAATACACAACGGCACGTACCAGCACATCAAGCAATCAAGACAGATTACTTCTTTCCGACTATGCTGCAGCCTATACTGACAGAGTTATCCTCGTACGCTGTCTCGGCTGTGATAATATTTATATCTCACTAGGTCAAGTGATCATATTGTCTTCTGCGATCTACAACATGCAGTATGATCATCCCTATCGGTGAGATAAGAGGATACCGTTGTTACTCGCATGTAAGTTTGTTAACAGATAGGAAATATTGTTGAATGTATACTCATTGTAATAAATGCTTTCTGTATACAAAACCCAACAATCTCCCACTTATACTCAAAGCATTACACTTGCTTTTACAGAGTATACAATGCGTCTATCTAGCCTAGCTATTACATCAACCACTGCTAATGGTAGGCATCCACCTCAGACCTAGTCCACGAATATATCTTTCGTAAACCTTCTGTCGCAAGCCCTTTGTGAATAGATCAGCTAGGCTGTCACTAGTGTCAATCTTCTTGATCTGCACATCGCCCCTCGATACAATTTCTCGTATGATATGGTACTTCCTCTCTATGTGTTTGCTCTCCTTGTGAGTCTGTGGTTCCTTCGAGTTTGCCACTGCACCAGAGTTGTCACAATGGATTGTGATACTCTTAGGCAGACTCTGAATCAAATCCAACTCTTAAAGGTAGTTCCGGAGCCATACCCATTCTTTCGAAGCTTCGGAGGCGGCAACATATTCCGCCTCCATGGTGGAGTCTGCAATGCATTTCTGCTTTGCGCTCCTCCAAGATACAACCCCATCTCCTAAGGTAAACACATAACCTGGGGTTGATTTCTTCTTATCCTGGTCCCCTTGGAAATCCGAATCTATGTAACTCACAGCGCACAAATCCTCACTTTGATAAACTAGACAGTAATTCCAGTTCTCTTCAAATACTTGAGGATGTGTTTTACCGCAGTCCAATGCGCCTGTCCAGGGTTAGAGTGATATCTTGCTACCATGCCAATGGCATAACAAATATCGGGCCTCATACACAGCATTGCATACATGAGGCTACCCACCGTAGATGCATATGTACAAGGCTCACCTCATCTTTCTCACTCTGTGTCACAGGACACTGCCCTGTAGAAAGATGTACATCAGGTCTGAAAGGTAGCAAGCCTTTCTTGGCGAGTTGCATGTTAAACCGGGCTATCACAGTATCCACATAGGATGCCTGGGATAAGCTTAACATCCTTCTTTTACGATCCTGTAAGACCTTAATCCTAAGGATGTACCCAGCTTCTCCCAAATCCTTCATTTGGAACTGTTCGGATAACCAACATTTAATCTCCGACATCACTCTCTCGTTGTTTCCAAATAGGAGTATGTCATCCACATAAAGTGCAAGGAAATCCACGCTCCCACTAACACAAAGTCGGTAAACACAACTTTCATTCTCGAACTGTGAATATCCGTAAAATTTAATCACATCATTGAAACATAAGTTCCACGACCTTGAAGCATGCTTAAGTCCATACAAGGACTTCTTAAGCTTCTATACAAGATGTTCTTCGCTCTTGCATATATAACCCTCGGGTTACTGCATATAGATGTCCCTACCTTCTTCAAGGTAACCGTTTAGAAAAGCGGTTTTGACATCCATCTGCCAAATCTCGAGGTCTAAGTGCGCTGCTATAGCAAGAAGTATTTGGATGGATTTGAGCATGGCTACAGGTGAAAAGGTTTTGTCATAGTCTATGCTCTCTTTCTAACTATAACCCTTTGCCACCAGCCTGGCTTTGAAAGTCGTAACTTTTCCATCTGCTCCTTTGTTTCACTTGTATACCCACGTGCACCCTATGGCCCTAAAGCCATCAGGCAGCACAACTTTCTGGTACACATCCATAGCGGTTATGGATTCAATCTCACAATCCATGGCGATGCGCCACTTCACAACATCCTTGTCCTGCACTGCCACTTCGTAGGTCAGTGGGTCAGAGTCCTCATGTCCGTCTTCAGGGCTCAAGTCCAAAGACTCACCCACAAACATGTACCTTTCTGGCTGGAAAATAACTCTTCCACTGTGACGAGGCATCGGTGTCGTGTCAACAGTTGGTGCATCATCTTGTGGTTATGCACCTTGCACTAAAGAACGTGCCGGTGGTGTTGTACCTCACAAAGAAGCACCCACATTCGCACGTTCCCCTTCCCTGGGAATCGCATTCTAATCTTCAATTTCTTGAAGAACTACATCACTCCTTGTCTTGTGGTTTCTTACATACTCGTCCTCCAAGAATCTAGCGTTCGTGCTAACAACGATTCTCTGACTCTCAAGACAGTAAAAGTAACCACCTTTCGTTTGCCTAGGATACCCTATAAACAGCGTTACCTTGGTTCTTCTTTCTAACTTATCAGGTTCTTTCGTTAGCACATGTGCCGGACAACCCCATACTCTAAACTTGCACAAACTGGGTTTGCGTCTAAGGAAGAGCTCACAGGGTGTCTTAGGAACCGATTTAGAAGGCACCAAGTTTAAGATGTTAGTCGTTGTTTCAAATGCGTATCCCCAAAACAAAATGGGTAAGCTTGCATAACTCATCATTGATCTCACCATCTCCAAAAGAGTTCTATTTCTTCTCTCGGCTACACCATTTTGCTGGGGTGCAGTCCACTGGGATGTAATCCCATGATCTGACAAATATTGCAAGAACTCGTTCCTGAGGTATTCGCCACCGCGGTCAGATCGCAGTGACTTGATAGTTTTCTCGACCTTATTTTCTACCTCAGCCTTGAATTCTTTGAATTTCTCAAAGCATTCAGACTTGTACTGAAGCAGGTAAACGTATCCGTATCTCGAGTAATCATCAATGAAAGTGACGAAATACTCATACCCTCCATGAGCCTGTGTGGACATGGGCCCACATAAGTCAGAATGGGACAATTCCAACACATCCTCTGCTCGAGACTGACTACCTTAAAAGGCCTAGAAGACATCATTCCCTCGATACAGGATTTGCAGACTTGATAAGGTACAAGCCTGACTAAATCCAATGTATCGTCATCTGCAAGTCGCTGAATCCGCTTCAAGTTGATGTGGCCCAGTCTCAAGTGCCAGAGATATGTAAGATCCTCATCAGAAGAAATAAACTTTCTCTTTCGAGGATTATCAATTATAGATAAATTACATAAAAAATTCAAGGACGGTTTCGATGAAAGTAAGCAACATAAATAGAGTTGATCAACATCCCAAAAGAGAAAACATTGTTATTCCCAATGATAGAAATAAATAACAAAAATATCCATGCAAAACTGATAAGCATTTGTCTTGTCGGAAAAACACGACCCAAAATAAAACTCACAAAAGTACTTTATTCATCAAAACATAAGGAGAAAGAAACTTCATGAGGCTCCGTCTGAAAATGTTGTCTTCCATGCAGCTGGCATTCTCTTGCCATTACTCTCCAGCCTTATCGGCATTGGTTCCCTGCAAAGTTCAACAACATGGTTACCAAGTCAGTCACTACAGCTCTTTGATGAGCAAAGACAGACTCTAATCATGCTTCAGTTATACATGCAAATGGCATACCTTCTCTAGCTTTGTCGTCCTGACAATCTTTCTTCTAGTGTCTTTTCTTATCGCACTTAAAACACCTGTCCTTCATAGTTGCAGCCCTAGGCTTCTTTTTAGCCTCCATGTCCGTTGCAGTTGCCTTTCCAGCTTTCTTCTTAATCCCTCTTTTTCGCTTCATAACTTTTGGTATAACAGAGAGACTTCCAGAAGTAGCTAAGGCAACCTTCTGAGGATTCATGACTGATTCAACTACCATCAAGTCATTAAGCAACTCGTTAAGAGTATACTCTTTCTTGTTCATGACAACATTCAGTCTGAAACCCTCAAAGGACTTGAGTAGAGAGTTCAGTATGATATCGACTTTGGCCTCAGCGTCGATACCTCCACCGTGCACAGTCAGCTCATCCATGAGGTGAGTCATGGAAACTACGTACTCTCTCACTGAGCTACCATCAGTCATTTTTCTACTCACGGTTTCTCTCATGAGATTAAATCTGACAGCTCTATCAGTTTCCCCATAGATTGCCTCCAGACTGGCCATAGTGTCATAGGCATCCCTAAGGTGCTTATGCTGCTGTTGTAAGACTTACGACATAGCGGTCATCATGTAGCACTTGACAACATTATTCGATTTCTCCCACTTGTTGTAATAGTCTACTTCCTCCTGAGAGGACTCAGCAGTGGGCACTATAGGACAAAGTACTTGCATAACGAATATATGTTCGTCTACAATCAGGATGTATTCAAGATTGCGCTTCCAATCAAGGAAGTTTGGACCAGTTAAAGAATTTTGTGCAAGAATATTAATGACATTAGACATAGACATATCTGAAACAAATAAATAATCTTAATAAGAACATACATGCTGAACATTCGAAAAACAAATGCATTGAAAACCTCTTGATAAATCAAATACAAATGTTTTCCACTAATAGCCCAAGAGTTCCCACCGCAAGCTACACTCGTAGACGTTTACGATGTCACCCTCAACCAGACTGCGGGTTTTAAGCCCCAATCGTTTAATTTCATACCATGTAAGCATCCTTAGACACATGAAATTAATAATTAGTGTAAAACCTTAGACCAAGCCAACTCTCAAGAACAGGGAAACTGCAACTGCGTTATATTCTAAGATGCTCTAAGCACTTAACCACAAATTTAACTCCAGCCAAAAGAGATACTTTGGCATGGCGCGTAACCATACCGCACGACCCTTAAAGCCTTCATAATCTAAAATTTAAATCAATCCTAGAATACTTATGAAAGAAAATTAGCAAGCTACACTCGTAGACGTTTACGCAAAACCCTCCCACTATTCACATGATTTAAATTGTTTGTCTAGAAATCCAAACAACTGCAGCCCATGCACCTCCGGGAATTAGCAAGCTACACTCGTAGACATTTACTAAGACGGGAGATACACTTACAGCCTAAGACCACTTTGTGGAGGTCTATGATTTTAATTAAAAAATCCGCTTAGTATTTTTTATTCAAAAGGTTTCTTAAATGCGCACATTGATAATTTTTTTTCATTATATTTTCCCAATTTCTTTGCATGTAATTAAACAAGCCCAAAAATATCAAAATATAATCCAACAAGAAATTAATCACATAAGCATGATTATTAAAGCTGTAAATATTAAAGCACTAAAACATGCTTTCCTATTATCTACACATGCTTATTGCGCAATTAATAAATCACATATCATACGAGGCAATTAAGACAAACAAAAATTTCCCGTGGCCCCACAAAACAAGAAAATAAAATAATCCTATCTATTACAAAATTTGAAATTTGAATTTAAAATTTGGATAACTCAAAATATTCTTCAAATCTTCACAAATTTTCCAGGGCCTTGATATCCTCAACCACAAAATCTTTTTGGATATAAGGTTTAGTGATTTGAAAATTGGTCCCACAATCAAATCGCAAACCCTAGGGTTTGTAACTGACTGCACCAATCATCAACACCACAACCTGCTGCTGCTGCCGCCGTCGACCGATACACAGGCCGCATCGACCGATGCAGCTTGCTGCATCGAGCGACGCGCAGCACGTTAGACAATGCGGGCTGCACAGGCCTGCATGTAATGCATGCTGCCACGCCTCCCGCAGTCTGACGCCATCGCTGTCCGCCCACTGCAGCCGTGGAGACGAGGCCGTGCAGCGCAAACTGTAATTAGGGTTTGCACCGCCACCTGCAGCCGCACACGGCGCTGCTGCGCTGCCCCTGCGCGCGCGCCACCGCCGCGGCCTACTGTCGCCGCCCATGTCGCGCGCGGCATCCTGCCGCCACCGCTGCATCGTCCTCGCCTGTTTTCATCTTCGTTCTTCGACTCATCCAAATTATAGATTTGAAAATAATATTACAATAGCCATACTATTACAATTTTCCCTATCAAATCTAATCACGAATTTTCTCGTGATTTACAAAACACGATTTAATCCAAACAAGGATAAACCACCGCGGATTAAATCGAACAGGTTGCCATGAGGAACAAAAACCAAACATCCACAGCAATTCAAAATCTATACATGCATAATCGAAATTGCTCAACAGAGCCATGAAAACAAACCTTGGCTCTGATACTAATTGTAGGGATTTGCCGGCGAACCGAATCACCAAATCCAACTGAACCGGATCATTTCATGGATGTTGAGAACAATAAACATACGATATACCTAGCACGTTCCTATGAATTTAATGTAGTGGATTTCACGAGTTTACCTTAACTTTGTAGTCTCATATCCGATCTTTCGCGTTTGAATTCCAATCCCAATTCAATCACGCGATTTAATTAAATCTGCAGAAACAGAAATTAGACAAATCCAATTTCCAGATTTAATAAAAGAAAAGAGAAGAAAGAGTAATCTGTTCTCTAGATTAGGCCTTCAGATTTGTATCCCAATGTTGTTCAATCCTCTTACTAGTGAGGATTCCACAGGACTGTGATTGTGTAGGCCAGAGTCGAAACTTCATCTCCCAAACACACAGAGCACTGCCCACCTGCTCTCTCTCCCTAGGGTTTCAACTGATTTGAATTGTGATAAGTGGCTAGGGTTTCAGAGAGAGAACTGTATATTTATAGACCTAGGGTTTTAACCCTAATGGACTATTGGGCTCAATTCAGCATATTTAATTGGGCCAGACCTGGGACCTCATGCAAATAATCAAGTGTACCTGTTAGCTGCACCAGCGCAGTTCCTCCGGAGCTACGTAGCTGCTCTCAACTCCGCACCTTAGAACTAGTTTGGGAATCAGGTGTCAACTCGCTCAAAACAGGTCGGGGTAGGTCCGCTTGGGCTATGGCCCCAACAAGTATAATGGGCAAAAATAAATAATTTCTTGATTTATAACTGAATTAACTAGCTAATGGTATCTTCATCAATCAAATGAAGTATACATGGAATTGATCAAGAGCTCTGTCCAGAGATATCTAAGACATTGAGAATTCCAATGAACTAAAGTGTACAACTAAATCTGGATGAAGATGACGAATCAATAAATTCTTCTGTCAATTCATACATTATTGGATTTCTATTATATTTTATTGCCACCACCCTGATATTTTGTATGTTGTTGGAGTTTGTACCTATTTTCAATCTAACCCAAAGAAATTTTATCTTGAAGTAGCTAAAAGAATCGTTAAATCTCTTGAAAGGACAAAGTATCTTGGGATTTGGTATTTTAGAGATGATAACTCATTTTATTGCTTACTCAGACTTTAATTTTGTTGTATGTTGAATAAATATGTAGAGCATGAGTGGAACCAATCAGTTTTTAGAACATAAACTGATCAGTTGGTTGAACAAGAAACAATACACAATTAAGACATGTGCAACTGAGGCATAATACATAGTTGTTGGAATCTATTGTGCTTGGATGCTTTAGAACGAGCAACAACTAATGTATTATGACGTACAAATTGGTGATGTGCCAATATACTGCGATAATAATGCTAAATCAATTGCAATAAATCTAATCCATCATTCGTGAACAAAGCACATTGATATTCGTAAATATTTTATTAGAGATCATGTTGAGAAGAAAGACATTACAATTGAACATACGTGTACAAAAGATCAATTAGCTAATATATTCACCAAACTGCTTCCAGATGCAAGGTTTAAATAATTGTGCATAAAACTTGGCGCTCTAGAACTGGTTGACGCAACACATAAGGATAAATGAGTCCTATCTCTCAGTTATATGTTCTCACATGGACTAATCTATGATGGGTAGTTAAATTTTACCAATTGTACCACAAGTAACTGAACTTCATTATTTATTTTTTAATTATTTGTTGTATGTGTATTATAACTGAGTCCAAACTCTTAGTTATTTGTAAACTAGTCGTTGGGGACGATTGATGTTAATGATCGAAGAAGATAGCTGATGAATTTTAAAATTGTAATCATTTTCGAAGATTAAGGCGTAACTTTCAAAGGTGGTAGTGGTCAGACACTACAAGAAACAAGTTGATAGACAACAGTTTAAAATTGTTGTAGTAGAGGTATTTTGACTGTTGTCGCACAGTCTACAACAACACTTTCCAAACTGTTAATGACAATAATTTTAAATTGTTTCCGTAGGTAGTTTTTTTAATCAATTTCTAACCTATTTCCAAACAAAATAATATAAGTGAATAACGAAATCCAAATCACAAATAATCATTAATAATTCTAAAATACAAAACAAATATTTATCTATCAATTCCCAAAATACAAATATACAAAAAAACAAAATAAACATTTGTACATCCATTAATATCCTAAAATAAAAAATAGATATCTATCCATCACACATATTTTTGAACACATTCGGCCCCTTCCTTGTGCACAACATCAATGTCTTTCTTTTATTTTGTTGCATCTGTACACCAAAAATCATCAAGCATATATCATGTATATATATCAGTTTCGATTGCAGTAGTAAGTAATTTTAGTAGAATTAGTTGATCATATCAATTCTAACCCGGGGTCCGCAGAAGATGCACAACAGTGAACAAATTATTGGCAACCTCCTGAACAAATTTACTATGGTAGGCCGAAACTCCCTGCATGTATAAAATGAGAAATGTGCTCATAAGACCCCAAAAGGCCAACTGGTAATTTATTTCTAACACAAAGAACCAGAGGCACTGTACCTCACAAGGTATAGCAAACCACAAGCTACCAAAGCAATTGGTGAAAAACCAATATATGATAACAAATAACAAGCCAGAAATAAGGGGAAGATACACCTGTCTAGTAGTGGATGCAACAATGCCATAAAAATAACAGATTATCATGGGATGAACAAAATGAAGATTACTATATCAAGTGAAACTCATGCAGAGTTTAGTACCTAATACATCTTGATCACTAAAGATTTAGTAATACTATAGTTTAGTGGCAAATTAAAATTATCGATCCCACGGAGATTGTAAAAGCAAACATCTCATATACTGAAACATTTGTTTTCGGTTTATTGTCCAAATAAATAGAAATTTGAAGGGGTTTTTAAACTTTAAAACTAATTTCGAAATAAATCAAATTAAATAGAGATTTAAAAACCAAGTTTTTCAGACAAGAAAAAAAAAAACAGATTCCAGGGCAAGTTCATGTTAAGGATAGCATGCAAGGAAAATCTATCGATCAATTAAAATATTGATTAAGGTGGAACATCAGAAAAATATTACAAATTCCAAGGTTTGGCAATTCATAAAGTGGATTATCAATTTCCTAAATCCTTTTGGTCTCTAGAAAAATTAACAACTCCAAAAAACAACAGATTTATTCCTATGGATCAAATTCTTCTTTTCAGACACAATTAAAAATCCATATTATCAATTCTAAAATCCATTAATCAATTTTTACTTTTCAGTCTCAAATTAATTAATTATGAAAACCTAATCAAATGGTCAATTTAATCAGATTAAGAAAAAGCACAAGAATTGATAAACCAATTTAAAATATTGATCGAACTGATTACCTAACATGCATCCAAAACAATCACATAAACCCTAGAATCTGAATAAGGATTACCTACACATATTCATATTGAACAAAAATATGGATAGATAAAACTTGTAAAAAGTCTTCATACAATCAAAGTTAAATTGAGTCCAATCTTGAGGAATATTGCTCCCAATCTTCAATCTAAGTCCAAAATAATTGAAGAACAATTAAAATAATAGCTCTAGGTCTAAAAAGTGGCAAAAGTCCAAAATCTCGCCAAAATATAAGTATATATACTAAGTAGAAATAATCCAACATGGAAACAATTGATAAATCAAGAAATTCGCCAAAACAAGCCCGCATTTCGATCGACGGAACGCCTGTCGATTGATAGATGGGTTCCACTTTGACCGATGTACTCGCTATCAACTCCTTCTCTTCGGACTCCCTGTCGATTGACAGGCTCCCTATCGATCGATAGGGAGGTAAAATCCTGCGAATGTTTCCATCTCGACATCTCTCCTCCTTAGAGCAGTGTCGATCGACACCCCTGGGTGTCGATTGAGACAGAGGACAAGGCTGGATCATGTAGGGTTAGTGTTTCGGATAAGGCTAAGAAAAGAGATGTCTAAGATCATTTTCACCAAGTTTTACATCAATACAGTCTCGAGAGAGAAATAAGCCAAATTCTAGAATCCAACTGCAAACTTGATCACGTATCGAAGAAAATTTAGGCACAAATCTCACTTGGTTATTTTGTTCTTCCCTAACAGTATCAAATTCAAACTAGATAAATCAAGCAAAATCAAAAATCATAGAGCAACTTATCATGCAGTATTTTTCTATCATCGGCTACTCATCATGCAATCCTAAGTGTCTCAATCTCAGTGTAGACCAATCATCAATCAACCGAATTCATAGATAGGGAAGGATGAGTACAGAAATCTCAAGTTACATTTAACAGATTTTGAACCTAATAACAAATACAACGGAAAGCAACAAATACATCGGAAACAACTAAACTAGAACAAATACAACTGAAAGGAAACAGAATACAGGGAGATAACTGAAATACATCAAAACAGAAATACATATTTAATGCAAGTAAATGATAAAGGATTCCATTCCCACAATTCATCATCCCCCCAAACTTATTCAATATGAAGTAGAGAATAAGTTTGAAAGTCAGCTTGTAGGAAGGGAATCTAGACCTCACTCCCACGGTGGGCTCTGATCCTGCTTGTCCCACCAATTCTGTCGGTCGTTGCGGACGGCTGGCTCAAAGGAAGAGAAGAGCTCCTCCATCCGGTGGGTCAAATGCCCCACTACAGCGATGTGTGCAGCCTGTTGAGCCCTGATGTTTGCAAGAATAGCATCCTGCACCAACTGATGGTCCCGCACCACTTGAAGCTCGGTCCGGAAGCTAGTTGTGGCCGCGGTCTGATCCTGCATAAACTGAAGAAATGGCCCCCAATCGGGGATGGTGCTTGTAGAACTGGCGCCGCCGTAGGAGGTAGAAGCTCCATCCTAGCCCCCCGTGCGGAATGGCTGCTCGGTGTGAACTGGGGGGCGATCTAGTCGGGGCTGCTCATCTCTCTGTACCTTAGCCCATTGCCGCTCCTCAGCCAAAAGGGCGGCCTCTTCCACGCGGTAAAGTACCCGTTGATTTGGGCTTATGCGTGGCTGGTGTGCTAATTGGGAATTAGGTGGCCCTCCTCGGTGACTCTCGATTCGGTCCATGTGGGCCTGCGTGTGCATGAACCAGTTGTCATGGAAATCGGCATCCGTGACATGGTGAGCTCAGGGGCCGACAAAAGGAACTTGTCGCCGTCAAAAAGGCGCATGTAGTGATCACCCTGGTGTCGAACAAGAAATCGGTACTGCTCCAACTGTCCAGCAAGCAATGTCCAATCGCCACCAATAGGAGTGAAGGCGTGGATCAGGATATCCAGAAAAATAGTGATGGGGGTCACGATGGCCCCGCACCAGAAATCACCGGGAATAGCAATCAATTGCCACTTCCAATTCTCCATAACAAAGGTGGCAAGGCTGAGATGTACGCCACTAAGCATTGCCCAAAGACAGAAAACTTCATTCCCGCGGGTCTTCCCGCTCTCATTCCAGCCAAATACTGATACCCCGAGACATTTTTGAACATAACTCAGAATGGGGTTGTCTATCGCGGAGGCCTTCATGTTGCCCTTGTCAACGTGGTTCGGAATGGCTGAGGCAGCTATAGTCGGCCAAAAACCCTCGAAACTGAACTCATCGGGCTTGAAGTAGAGACCCCCGGGCTCACACCCAAAGATCTCATCCAACTGTGTGCGGGTAAGTGTGTGTTGTACCTCGTGGAGCTGGAACTGAAAGTCGTTGGGCTGGACTCGGTGTGGGCGGGTAGGCTCACTGATGTGGAGTGATGCAAAGAACTCAAGGACCAAAGGGCGGATGGTGGGCCAGTACTGCTAAATAAAGTGGCCCCAGCCACATCTCGCAAAGAGTTGTTGGACATCATCTCCAAGTCCCAGCCGTAGCAAAGTAGGTGCATCCGGATATCGCGTCGGCTTGATGTATAACCCTGCATGTGAGTGAATCTGTGCTCATGATCGGGCATAGCAAACACCAGAGCCCATCCTGGTAACTCCTCTGGTACTAACACCTTCTCCTCCTCATCGGCCTCATTCTCAGAATCAACAAACTCATCCCCTTCGGCCATCTCCTCATCCTCTCCCGGAATGTAATCATCATCAACAGAAGAAGAAGAAGAAGAAGAAGAAGAAGAAGATATCCTCCTAAGATTTACAAAACTAAAAAAAACATATTAAGCACCAAGAAATCAGGAACACCACCAACTCCTCCAAACTTGCCTAGTGCAAGTGAAACCAAAAACAAACCAACATAGACATGTCCAAATCAAATGAACCACCCAATCATGCAATTCATACCAAACCTACGTGCGAAACATCAATTACAAGCCAAGATAGCTACAAATAGCTCATTGGAGAGGCACAAACCAAGCAACAGTAAAGTGGGTAATATACGACTCCAAAATCAAAATTCTCCACAATTAAGGCATGCCCATTCCAAACTGGTCACAAAATTATGCAATTAACATCAAAACCAAGAGTTAAATAGCGAGAAACAATCAAACTAACCAAAATTTTCAAATTGATAGGAAAAGGGGGCAAGCAGTCGACAAGGGGGATTCGGAAATAAAAAATTCACAACAATCCACAAATAGTAACAATTAATCATCAAGGAATTCATATCGACTCTCCTACAACCTAGAACGAACCAATTGAACCCAATATATGCTACAAATCAAAGCAATAAGCATATACATCAATAGAGTAAAACTAGGTCTCAAACTCAAATAAAATGCACAAAATCAAGTAAATAGATAGCAAGGAATTGAAGGGAGAGTGAGGAGAGATGATTACCTTGAGTGGAAGTGAGTGGAGGGGGCTGAAAATCGATCGGGGTGGTGGGTTTTAGGGGGGACATGCGTGTGTGTTGAGGGATAGAGAGAATAGAATGAGCAAAATTTGTTCGGTGTGTTTTTTAAAACATTCAGAGTTGGGGTATGTTTCAATCGACGGCGCGCCTGTCGATCGACAGGCGCACAATTTTCAATTTTTTTTATTTATTTTTTATTTTTTTAATATAAATAACTGAATAATTAAAAATGCAAAATTAAATAAAACAGAAAACCGGATTGGCCTGGCCGGCTCAACCGACCCAGGCGTGTCGATCGACACACACACCCACTCGACACAAAATTGAAAAACAACACAGATCGACACAGGTTTAGGGATTGACCCTTGTGTCGATTGACACAGGGGATGTCGATCAACACGATATATTTTTTTGTGTCAATCGACGTGCAGTACATCGATCGAAACAGAGGCAAATTTTTTAAAATGAAATTTTTGAGCTGAGAATTTTTCTAAGGCATGGAAAAATCCTTAACTACCTAAGACTCGAAAAACTGACTCTAAAACTGAAATTAAGCAATAAAGTGATGGGTTACCTCCCAACAAGTGCTTTATTTAACGTCGTTAGCTCGACGATACCTCAGATCGTGGTCGATCGAGATAATGCACCTCCACAGCTCCAATTTGCAGCGGGTTGTAGTAGCGCTTGACACGATGTCCATTGACTCTGAAGATTGTACCATCCTGACCAGCAAACTCCACAACTCCATTGCTGGCAATGTTGACCACAGTATATGGTCCAATCCACTTGGACTGCAGCTTTCCTGGCATGAAACGGAGGTGAGAGTTAAAAAGAAAAACAAGATCACCTTTGTAGAATTGGCGCCTCTTCAAGCCTTGATCATGGAATCTCTTTGCTCGGAGCTTGTAGATCATAGAGTTCTCATATGCCTCTCAACGAAATTCATCCATCTCATTCAAGTAAGCAACTCGACTTTCAGCAGCAGCCTCCCAATTCAGGTTTAGTTCCTTCATGGTCCTCTATGCCCTGTGCTCAAGCTCCACAGGAAGATGACAAGACTTACCAAAGACCAACTGGAATGGAGACATACCAATCAGCGTCTTGAAAATAGTACGGTAAGCCCATAGTGCATCATCGAGCTTGAAAGCCTAATCCTTCTTCATCTTGACAATCTTCTCAAGGATCCCTTTGATCTCCCTATTGGACAACTCAGCGAGGCCATTCCCTTGAGGATGGTATGGAGTAGTAACCCTGTGCTTGACACCATATCGAGCAAGAAGAGCAATAATTGTACGATTACAAAAATTAGAACCACCATCACTCATCAAGGCTCTCGGAGTGCCATATCGAGTCACCACATACTTCTGAAGGAAGTTCACCACAACTTTGGAATCATTCGTAGTGGTAGGATTGGCTTCCACCCACCTAGAAACATAATCAACTGCAAGAAGAATGTAAGTATAACCTCCTGAAGGTGGGAAGGGTCCCATGAAGTCTATCCCCCATATATCTAATATCTTAACCTCAATCACTGGGGTAGTGGGCATCTCATCCTTCTTCGAAATATTGCCCATCCTTTGACACCTGTCACAGTTAGAAACAAAAGCCTTGCAATCTCCATGGATGGTCGGCTAGTAGAACCCACTAGAAAGGATCTTGAAGGTGATCCTGTTGGCAGCAAAGTGGCCACCGTTGGTAGAGGAATGACATGTCTCGATGATCTTGAAGAACTCTAGGCTGAGGAACACACCGACGGATAATGGTATTGGCACATCGGTGCCACAGGTACAGATCCTCCCAATAGTAAAACGGACCACCTTCAGAAATCTCTTCCTTTCCTGTGAGGTAGACTCCGGAGGGGGAACTCCACTCACCAAGTAATTGGCATAGTCAGCATACCAAGGAGTCTTGTTGCAGTAGTACTCCTTGAGGTCCCTATCTTTGCATGCATAAACCTGTTCATCAGGGAAAGACTCTTGGATCCTCATCTTCTGATCATCTCCCTCAATGGGATACTCCAACCTAGAGAGATGGTCGGAAATCACATTCTCACAGCCCTTCATGTCCTTGATCTCCACATCGAACTCCTGAAGTAATAGGATCCATCGGATCAACTTGGGCTTGGCATCCTGCTTAGCAAACAAAAATCTGATAGCAGCATGGTCAGTATAAAAAATAGTTTTCGACCCCATCAAGTAGGGCCGAAATTTATCAAAAGCATACACAACAGCAAGCATCTCCTTCTCCGTGCTGGTGTAATTGCATTGGGCAGGGTTCATGGTCTTGCTGGCATAATGGATGACATGAAAGAGCTTCCCTTTCAGCTGCCCTGGAACCGCACCAATTGCATAGTCACTAGCATCACACATGAGCACAAAGGGCTCATCCCAATCCAAAGAAGTGAGTAACAGTCACCAATGCCATCTTCAACTGCTCGAAAGCCTTCAGACAATCTGCATCAAAAACAAAAGAGACATCTTTCTCAAGCATATTACAAAGTGGTCTAGAGAGTTTAGAGAAATCCTGTATAAATCTGCGGTTGAACCCGGCTTGGCCTAGGAAACTCCGAACTCCCTTCACATTCAGTGGTGGCGGCATCTTCTCAATTGTCATGATCTTGGCCTTGTCCACTTCCAATCCTTCAGAGAACACCCGGTGTCCTAGTACAATACCTTCTTTCACCATGAAGTGGCACTTCTCCCAGTTCAGGCACAAGTTTGTCTCAGTGCATCTCTCCATCACAGTAGCTAAATTCTACAAACAAACATCAAACGAGCTACCAAAGACAGAAAAGTCATCCATAAAAACCTCCATAATGTGCTCAATAAAATCATGAAAAATGGACATCATACACCGTTGAAAAGTAGCAGGTGCATTGCACAAACCAAAAGGCATCCTCTGGTAGGTAAAGACTCCATATGGGCAAGTGAAAGTTGTCTTATGCTGATCCTCCGAGGCCACTGCAATTTGGTTATAACCAGAATATCCATCAAGAAAATAGTAGTAGGGATAACCTGCCAATATGTCGAGCATCTGATCGATGAAGGGTAGAGGGAAGTGGTCCTTGCATGTGGTGGCATTCAGAGCTCGGTAATCAATGCAAAACTGCCATCCTGTGACTGGTCTCGTCGCCACCTCTTCGCCATCCTCATTCTTCACAATCTCCATCCCCCCTTTCTTGGCCACAACCTGCGTCGGACTCACCCATTGACTGTCGGAGATGGGATAGAACATCCCATTTTCTAGAAGCTTCAGTACTTCCTTCTTCACGACCTCTTGCATTGTAGGGTTGAGCCTTCTTTGAGCTTGTCTCTTCGACTTAGCCTATTCTTCCAAATTGATTATGTGCTGGCATATAGTTGGACTGATTCCTTTGATATCTGTCAGTGTCCATCCAATAGCTGACTTGTGGTCCCTCAAAACTAGTAGCAGCTTCTCCAACTCTGTAGAAGTAAGAAAAGAAGACACAATTACAAGATATGTATCGTCAGGACCCAAGAAAGCATATTTTAAATGAGAGGGAAGAGGTTTCAGCAAAACAGGTGGTTCGGGCCATTTTTAAGCCTCTGGTGCGGCTGTGTTGATCCGAGACAGAGGCAAGTTCCTTCTTGTTCTTCCTGCCCTGCCTATCAAGCTGCTGGATTTTAGCCACCCTGTCGATCGACAAGGAGGTAAAGATTCTACAACCTGGAATTTGTTAGCCCTGTTGGTCGACAGTCTCCTTGTCGATCGACAGGGAGGTAAAGGTGATGCAGTCGACGCGGCTGCTGTGTTGAGTGAAACAGAGGCCATTGCTTCATTTTTCTTTCCTTTTCCACATATTGGCTCGGCAGGGGCTCCCTTTTGTTCTCCTTTGCCCTGGGTAACTCCTCCATCACATCAAACTCCATAATAAAGTCCAGACTCTCATCACAAGCTTCTTCTAACTCTGAAAAAGAAAACAGAGAGTGGTGTAAACATTGTTCCAAATAATCAGTATCAGAATCAACAAAAAGTAAAGGAGAGGAAATCACTGGATCAAAGCTGCCTATCATATGGCGTTTCTCTTGGTAATTCCCATCATCGTGTTTTTGCATGGATTTGTAGATCGAGAAGGTCACAGACTCATTGTCGACTCGGAATGTCAGCTGCCCATCTCGAATATCGATCAAGGCTCCTCCGATCCTCAGAAAAGATCTACCCAGAATCAGCGGGATATTGTGATCCTCCTCCATGTCTAAAACAATGAGGTCAGAAGGAAGTATAAAATCTTTCACCTTTACCAAGACATATTCCACAATTCCTCGGGGATATGAGATTGATATATCAGCTATCTGAAGAGTGATGGTAGTCGGCTTGATCTCTCCAATCTCCAGTCCCTTGAATTTTGACACCAGTATCAAATTGATGCTTGCTCCAGAATTGCAAAGCACCTTGCCGAATGTCTCTCCACCTATAACACAAGAAATAGTGAATGAACCCGTATCCTCTTTTTTAAGGGCAACTTCTTCTGAATAATAGCACTGCATTTCTCAAATAGGTTCACCGTCTCGTGGTGCAGCATAGGTCTCTTCTTAGAGATCATATCCTTCAGGAATTTGATATACCCTGGCATCTCCTGCAAAGCTTCCACGAGAGGGATATTGATGTGCACCTTCTTCATATTCTTTAAAAATCGTGCATACCTCTCATTCATCTTCTTCTTGGCAAATCGTTGTGGAAACGGCATCGGGGGCAACTTTTCACCGGGGCCTGGCGGTTGTGTCGATCGACACACCAGCATCAATGTCGACTGCCTGGTTCATGCCTCTGTGTCGATCGATAAGGGCCTTGTCGATCTAGACAGAGGTATCAGCCGTAGGCTCCTCCTCCTTTTCGCTCCCTTCTTCGACCTCAAATTCGGCCCCTTTCTGTTCGGGTCCCTTGTAAGACATGCCACCCCTCAAGGTTATGGCATTAACCTGGTTTCTTTGATTCTTTGGATTCACCTGAGTGTTGCTCGATAAATGCCCTTGTTTGTGTTGTGATCCAAGGGAAGTGGCAATTTGACTGACCTGTGTCTCGATCATCTGAACATGCTTCTCCACTCTATCCACTTTGGTGTTGATTCCTTGCACCTATTGCTCCAACTGTCCAACCCTTTTATCGGACCCTTGCATGAACTTGGCTAAGATCTCCTCGAGATTCGGCTCCACAATATCTCCATCCTGCACATTGAATCCAGCAGGAGGTTGTTCAGCAGCATCAGGATTTGAATACGAGAAAACTGGGTGATTCCTTGCTTTATTGGGATTGTAGCTCTGATTGTAGTTCTGATTGTAGCCCTGATTTTGTGAGTATCCTCCTCGATTGTTATTCTGATAACCACCTCGTTGGACAAAATTGACATCAGCAGCATCAGCCTCACAAGAAGAAGACGAAACTGGATCAACAGCGGCAATGGTTTGTCTATATTCCATCCTGGCAAAGTCCTCTCTCAGCTTCTTGATCTCTTCCAACAAATCTACATCGGGTTTCGCTACCTTCTCCACAACTTTGACTGGTTCCTTGTGGATATTAGACCATCTCTGACTGTTATTTGCCATCTTCTGAAAGAAATCCATGGCTCTCTTGGGACCCTTTGTCATAATAGAGTCCCCCAATGTGGAATCCACCAGTTCGACAGTCCTTTCATTCAATCCTTCATAAAAGGTCTCAGCTTGATCCGCCAAAGATAGACCGCGGCCAGGGCACACTCTCAGCAACTCTTTGTATCTCTCTCAGGCCTCATGAAAGTTCTCGTCATGCCTCTGAGAAAACCTGTTAATATCCTTCTTCCTTTATCTGATGACACTGGGGGGAAAGAAGTGCATCAAAAATGCATTCCTCAATTTTGTCCAAGTACTGATATTGGTTTTATCCAGAGCAGAAAACCATGATTGAGCTTTATCTCGCAGTGAAAAGGCAAAGAGCCTCATTCGTATGGCACTCTCGCTGACTCCATTGATTTTGACAGTGTTGCAGAGCATGATAAATTTGTCAAGATGGGAATAGGGGTCCTCAGTAGCTCGGCCCCCATATTGGTTCTGCTGAACCATCTGCACCAAACCAGTCTTCAGCTCAAAATTATTCACGTTGATGCTAATGCTAAAATCAGTCTCCTCGAACTTCGGCCTGTATCTTTTCTGGATAGCATCCTCATCCTCATCAGCATCAAATCTAGGCTCGTCCTCATCATCTTCATCATCTGAAGGGCCTTTAGATGGATTATTGCCCCAAGGATTTATGTTGTTGGCTCTTTCCAGCTCCAATATCATCATGCGCTCCCGCATGGCATGCATCTCTCTCAAAAGCTTAGTTGTCTTCTCTAGAGTAAAATTAGGGACATTCTGTGGATTGCCTTAAGCCATTTTGACAGTTTCACTGCTTGAAGCGGTTTCCTCCCGGTTTCTCCTGCTGTTGTTTCTTCTGCACGTAGCCTCAATTTTAGGGTCGAATGGAATTGGTGCTTTACCACTCCTCCTTGTGTTCATAAACTACATGAGAATAAGTCAAAGGGAAGAGTGAGTAAACACGAAAATAGCAAAGTAACGAAAAAAAATTAACTAACTCACGAAATAAATGAGAAAACAGAAAATTTTGAAAATTCGTCTTCTGCGTCGATCGACGGGCTGTCTGACGATCGACTAGGCCGCAGTGGCTCTGTCGATCGAAATTTGGCCTGTTGGTCGAAATGGACGTAAAAATTAAAAGAAAAATCAGGCGAAAATTTTATAGAAAAACTAGAAGAAAAACTTGCAAAAATCAAAAAGGGAAATGAAAATTACCACTTAAATCAAAAACCCTAAACAGATTCAATAACAAGATAATTCTAAACATTCCCCGGCAACGGTGCCAAAATTTGATCACTAAAAATTTAGTAATACTATAGTTTAGTGGCAAATTAAAATTATCGATCCCACGGAGATTGTAAAAGCGAACAACTCATATACTGAAACTTTTGTTTTCGGTTTATTGTCCAAGTAAATAGAAATTTGAAGGGGTTTTGAAACTTTAAAACTAATTTTGCAAGAAATTAAATTAAACAGAGATTTAAAAACCAAGTTTTTCAGACAAGAGAAAAGATCAGATTCCAGGGCAAGTTCATGTCAAGATAGCATGCAAGAAAATTCTATCTATCAATTAAAATATTGATTAAGGTGGAACATCAGAAAAATATTACAAATTCCAAGGTTTGGCAATTCATAAAGTGGATTATCAATTTCCTAAATTATTTTGGTCTCTAGAAAAATTAACAACTCCCAAAAACAACAGATTTATTCCTATGGATTAAATTCTTCTTTTCAGACACAATTAAAAATCCATATTATAAATTCTTAAATCCATTAATCAATTTTCACTTTTCAGTCTCAAATTAATTAATTATGAAAACCTAATCAAATGGCCAATTTAATCAGATTAAGAAAAAGTACAAGAATTGATAAACCAATTTAAAATATTGATCGAATTGATTACCTAACATGCGTCCAAAACAATCACATAAACCCTAGAATCTGAATAAAGGATTACCTACACATATTCATTTTGAACAAAAATATGGATAGATAAAACCTGTAAAAAGTCTTCATACAATCAAAGTAGAATTGAGTCCAATCTTGAGGAATATTGCTCTCAATCTTCAATCAAAGTCCAAAATAATTGAAGAACAATTAAGCCAATAGCTCTAGGTCTAAAAAGTGGCAAAAGTCCAAAATCTTGCCAAAATATAAGTATATATACTAAGTAGAAATAATCCAACATGGAAACAATCGATAAATCAAGAAATTCGCCAAAACAAGCCCACATTTCGATCGACGGAACGCCTGTCGATCGATAGATGGGTTCCACTTCGATCCGATGTGCTCGTTGTCGACTCCTTCTCTTCGGACTCCCTATCGATCGACAGGGAGGTAAAATCCTGCGAATGTTGCCATCTCGACACCTATCCTCCTTGCAGCAGTGTCGATCGACACCCCGAGTGTCGATCGAGACAGAGGACATGGCTGGATCATCCAATTTTCACACTTAGCCGATTTTGCACCTCAAAACCTGTATTTTTCACCATAATAACCAATCCAAGCATAAAACTAATCTGATGCTCAGAAATTAAAGTAAACACACCATATTATTATTAAAACAACCTAAAAATCCATTTATAAGTGAACAAAATAACGCACTTATCACATCTTAAGCACCATGATGAATGACCATAAGTCTAATATGACGAAGATGAGAGATCCTGAAATAACCATGATCTACCATATACAAGAAAAAATGAAGTTTTCAATCAAAGTTTAATATGGAGGCCAGAAAAAATACCATAAATTTATGGATGGAACTTGGCAAAAGAAACAATACCATGACTTGTGAATACAAAAGCAACACAGTCGATCAAGTGATTTTTTGAACAACAAGCTATCTCGCACCAACATGACCTTGTATCACTAAAGCATCAATAAATTAACAGGCAATAACACTTCATAAGATCAAAAACTAATTATGCTGCCAATTTTGCATGATCATTACAAATAGAAAATGTATGCAATCAATGCAGACACCAGCAACAGAAACCAATCGAGGAAAATTCAATATTATCAAATGCAATGGAAGATTCCCACCCACCATTATCATTCACTGCACACAGGAAAATTTTCGCAATATTGCGTGCAGATATTGCATCTCCCAAATGGTTATTATGCATAAATCATATTAACAAACTAGCCAAATACCACAAGAAATTAAACGACGTAACCCCAACACGAAATGCGAGTATACACAGTGCAAGTTATGAAAATAAAAAACAACAAACAAAAATAGATAAGAAAATAGCATTAATCCAATAAATATCAAGATAAAAACTGATACAAACTCACTAAATTATAGATAGCTCATAAGGTGTTTCTTGATATATAGCTTGTCTCTACCTAGATAATGGGTTTTTCATACTTCTTTCAATGTATGAATCAAATCATCAAACTCCAGATTCAGATCATCTAAATAGCTCCAAAAATTAAATTCTACAATTGCAAATTATAGAATTATTACAAATTCATCAAACGGCGTACCTGGAAATAGAATCATGGGAGGCCAATTCAAAGCCACTAATTTGTTTCAAACTTGAACGTTAATTTCATAAAGATATGCGCTCAAACAAAACCCTAGAAAGCATGAATTCTTCCGCAAGTTTCCATTGTATCAAACTTCAAACATGGGCGATGGAGGTAGTGAAGGCGTGCGGACGGCGACAGTGAAGGAGCAGGACGACACCACCATGCGTCGTGAAGGAGAAAGATGATGCTGGCATGAGTCGTGAAAGAGGACAGCGATCGTGCGTCATGAAGGAGATGAAAGGCGGGCGTGAGTCGTGAAGGAGAAGAACGGACTGGCGTGAGTCATGAAGGAGAAGGATAGTCCGATGTCACTCGCGAAGGAGAATGACGGCGGGCTTGAAGGAGTGAGAGAAGCGTGAAAGATAAGGGAGAAGAAAATTTTAATTTGGGGATATAATTTGGTTGAAGATATAAAATTAATTAAATTAGAATTGTAGATAATAAACAAAAACACTTTAATAACAATATTTAAATATATTTGTTGTCTTTTGTATAATAGACAACACCTAAATAACAACGATAAGGATGAGCCATTGTCTTTCTGCATTTTTAGATACTCTATGACAACAGTTTAGGTTTTAATCACTCTACGACAACAGTTTCAAGCTTAAATTGTTGTCTATTAACATTTTTCTTGTAGTGAGACTTAGACATCCTAATATCTCAACATAGTTTACGAAATGGTGTTTAACCATCGGATGCACAACACGTTACTCAAAATTTAAACAGTTGTTTTGATCTAAATCTTAAATGCAAATTTGGAAGGGTATACTCTTAACCGTTGATTTGACCTAGGTTTGCTAAAAATTTGACTACATATAGAGGGAAAAACTACTCTTAGTATTCATATTCACCCATCTATCATAATATATCTCCCGACATTCTGTAAAACCCTTTCTCACCCTTCCTGCCTCAAATTTCGATGGAAACAATTCTAGTTTATCAAGTAAAATATCAACTTTCATTATTATCCTTGTTAGTCATACTTAGCCTTGTAATGCAGATCCTTTGTGTAAGACTTCATTCTAATGGACTGCCGATCCAGAAGTTAATTCTTCCTATTTCCTCATAGCTCTTACAAGATCTGAACCAAGGTATGTTAGATCAGGTGTGACATTCTTGAAAAGATTGTCATTCTTAAGGCACTCAGATGCTTATGAGATTCATAGGGCTAGATTGTGACAATTATGAAGGTAGAATATCATAGTATTTTAACTGGGGATGGTCATGATCAAGAACATCCCTTTAGACCCAGTGATCTTTCTCGACCATGTCACTTATATCTTTTTTTTTATTTGAAAGTGAGACAATGATTGAAATATCTACAATAAGGTTAAGTGAACCAACTGGAGCTAGAGAAGGATTTCTTGACAAAAAATAATAGAGGATCTCAGCTGACAAGGAAAAGATTGCACCATAAGAGACCAACTTTCTCCTCCTACAGTTGCCGATGTCATTCTCTCTCTCAGTCTCTCCGATATAATATGCTTATGATATAATTTATAGAAGATAAGGCTATTTATAATTAAGGTAAAAACCCTAATGAGCTTTGAGTAGTTAGTGGCTAGACCAAGGATTATATGCAAATAGTTGGCTTTTAATTTAATTAATTCTTATATTCAACACAGAACATAATTAATTAATTAATATTGATTCATGCCACTAGATAATTAATATTTACCTACCCTTTTATTATCAAGTTATAAGGAAGTGGTTAGATCAACTCTATTATTCCCCACATTTAGGGTTACAGACATTCGTTTATTAATTTTTGCTTCGGACTAGTTTCTTTAATTTATTAACATCTTTGTTTTATATATGTGCACATATATATCCTGAGCAGTACCACTCAAAACTTTATAGCTTATGTTGAATTCAGCCTACAGGACTTTAGCATAATGATCAATTTTAGCTCCTCGGAGAATGTCATCATCTTGTACAGGGTATGGCTACCTAAATTTAGTTCCAGAAAGTCACACACAAATTATAGTCACCCAAGATACAAATATAAGAGTACATGTAATGTAGGATTTTTCCGTGAACCGAATCACCAAAATCAATTTGAACCGGATCGATTTATGGTTATTGCACATAATTAAAATTCACAAAACCCTAGCATACTCCTATGAATTTAATACAAAGATTTGTGGATTTAGGGTTTACCGTAACTCCGTCGAGTCTGAACCGATCTTTCGCGTTTGAATTCCAAAACTCAATTCAACCACGCGATTCGAATTTATCTGCGGAAGTAGAAATTAGAAATCTAATTTCCAAGAATATATTCGAAATCAAATAAAAAGAAGAAGAAAGAAATATGTTCTCCAGATCAGATCTTCAGGGCTGTGTCCCAATGCTGTTCAGATCTACTACTGGTGAGGACTTCGTAGATCTGTATTCTAAGCAGGACCAGAATCGGAATTCTCCTCCCTCTTCTCCCAAAATCGGCGCCTCCTCTCTCTCACTAGGGTTTAGTGTGTTTCAACTGTGTTACAACTTATGAGAGAGAGCTGTCTATTTATAGACCTAGGGTTGTAAACCCTAATGGGCCATTTTGGGCTCAATTCAGCATATTTAATTGGGCCAGACCTGGGACCTAATGCAAATAATAAAGTGGGCCTATAAATTAATTAATTCTCATGTCCACAACCCAGAACACAATTAATTAATTAATATTAATTCTTTTTCACCACAGAATTAATACTGACCTACCCCTTTATTACCACGTTATGAGAACGGGCTGCATTAATTGAGAATCCCCATATTTAAGGTTACCGGACATCCATTAATTAATCGGAGTCTCTGACAAGCTCTAACTACAATTAATTAATATCTTATAATTCCTGAGTAGTACCACTCAAATCTTATCACTCGTGCCTGAACTTAATCAGCCAGCAGGACTTTGGCACAATGAATGTTATTGAGCTCCTCCGGGAATGTCCCCATCCTATTACTCGGATATGGTTACCTAAACCCAGTCTCAGGCGGTACTACACGAACTGTTGTTACCCAAGATGCGGATATACGAGCACGTTACTTAGGCTCTCCACCATGGCAAGTCAAAGCAACAATCAACCCGTTCAAACCCCTGAACCTTCGTTAGGGTTTGGACTTAATCAATATAACGAGATCTTATATTCGTTGATGTCAGACAGACGAATACATCTCACTGCGGTCCATCAATACGCCACCTCTGCGTACCAGCATGTCAAGTAACCAAGACAGACTACTTATTACGATAATGCCGCAGCCATCCGGACAGACGTATCCTCATACGCTGTCTCGACTGTGATCAGGTTTATGTCTCACTAGGTCAAGTGATCATACTGTCTTCTGCGATCTATAACACGCCGTGTGATCGTCCCTATCGGTGTGACAAGAGGATACCATTGTTCGTACATGTACGATTGTTAATAGATAGGAGAAATAAACCGTTGTATACTCATTATAATAAATGCTTTCAGTGTACAAAACCCATCATGTAAGACTCTTCATTATCGCAAGTCAAAATGGCATGCAATTTACATATATTTATGAACCTTATTAGGCTTAGAATTGCACCAAGCCACGAGATCTTGGGTCGTTCAAATGTCAGATAGAATGTCATATCTCACTATGATCCATCAATACATACCAATGTACTGGCATATCAAGCAGCCAAGACAAACCACTGTTAATCTTAACTATGTCGCAGCATATATAGGCATTTTATCCAATATTTGTCTCAGTTGTGATAACGGATTATATATTTCTAGGTCAAACGATCTATATTATCATTTGTTATCTCCTACACATTGTATGATCACTTTATTGACAAGATAAATGGATGGAGCTTGTTTAAGCTTGTTTACGTCATAATTTTGTTAATTTAAACAACAAACATTATTTATTGCAAGCCATTATTGATTAACAGTATATCAAACGAACTTTTTACCAATATACCAATCATAATGCTTTTAGTATATAATCCCTACAAGTACTCAATCAGTTGTGGAAATATGTCGCAGGGAGACTGCTACTGGGAAGAAGATTCTGGTGGAGAAGAATAACCCTTCCACACCTATCATTCTGAGGAAGCCAATTGACATAGTCATTCAGTCTCCGCTGTATAAGGTATATGAGAGTCCTCATTCTGTATGATTTGATGATTCCTTGTTACAAGATGTTGAGGATTATACTCCTACAAGCCTCTATAGGGATACACCACATTTTCCTCCTCTTGTCGGCCACCGTGAAGCCTCACCACCACCTTTCCCCTTGGTGCATTCTTGGGATGCACGAAAATATCCGTTCTACCCCGCACATTGTCTAGAAACCTCTTTCCTTGTACTAATGCGCGAGCTTCCCAATTCTTCTGTAAAGGCCAATCGAATTGAACAATGGTATCTGCCAATTAAACACGATGATACAACAAATGCAACCCTATTGCGTTGGTGTGAAAAGTTGAAAGGAGTTGTGGAAGCCACTATCGAATCCACCATAGATGCATTCTTTGGGAAATTGCTGGATGAATAGGATATAGTAGACAACATTACCAAAGAAAAACTATTTCGTTGTTGATGGTTCTTGACTTAGAGATATTTGCTCACTGTCAAGGACATGTCGTTGTTGTAGTGACATCTAGGATTTAATTTTAGGACAATGGAGGAACAATGGGCAAATGACTTGGTTGGAGTTCGTCAACAAAGCTCAATTAGCCTAGCAAAGGTGAGGGAAATAGTAACTGAAATCCTGACTTACAAGAAAAGACAAAAGTTGTTAATCCCCCACCCAAGTAGCCATTAATTGAGGGCACTTCCAAGACAAATGATAAACAAAGGACAACAAGCTAAGAAGCTGCAAGGATATACATCGTTAAACTCTTAGACGACGTTGATAAAAATATTATCCTAGAAGACTTTGTTATTTTTTTTCAAAGGAGCCAATTATATTCTTGAAGATCCAACTACTTGTGCCCTCAGTACTAATTATTGAAGAGAACTGAGGAAGTCTCTGGCGAAGTAGAGAGCAGCTGAAGAGCACGCTGCACAGATCACAGTCTTTGGTTTCCTTTTGCAGAGCTTTTATATAGAGGATGATGCAACAAGAAGCTCCATTGATGTGGAAAAGACATATGTTAAAATCTTTGATTCGGAGGGTGACGTAACAACGCTATCTAATCTTGGCTGACCTTCACTATGTTGTTATGGGTGAAATCATCACAACTGAAATGTTTGTCTCTGCTGAAGAAGTTGTGAGAAATGACAATCAGGCAGAACAACGACCTAATATTGAACCAATCTCTATTTTAGAGAAAAATAGGTCGGAGCCCACTCTGTCATCATCCTTTGCAAGTGATCCGCAGTCGATCATTATCTGTTATCCTTTTGATTAAGCTCAAGCTTCCATCTTATTCTAGACAACTACTACACTTCCTCTAGTGTCGTTTACTCCTACACGTAGAGCTACATCTTCTCAAGTAATTGTCTCAACTCCTATTCCAAATGCTTAACTTATACAATACAATTATATGATCATTCAACAGAATTTGGAGTGGAAAATTGTCGAACAACAACTAATCTTTTGTGCCTCCTTACCCGTTCTTGAAAGCATGTTAGATCAAAGGCTTACTCGATTCGGAGAGCAGTTCGCTCAACTTCTTGATGCTGTCAAAATGGGGGAAAAAAGGATGCAGACAAGGACAAAGAAGATGCCAATTCTCAATCTAACCGAGAAGAGATGAAGATGAAAATGACAAAAAAAAGAAGATGATGATGATGAATAAATAGTCAGGTATCCACTCTGATGTATAAATATAAACTTATTAATGAAACTGAATATTTACTATTGAAGATAATATCTCTTTGTCTCAAAGTATTGTCTTATTGTATTTTATACTAAACTTGCACCCCTAGAGTAGTCAGTTCCCTCCCCATGATTAAATGATAGTATCTCCTCATTAACTTAAGTTTTTATGGGGGAAGATTTTAATTGTTAAGGGATCATAAATGTAGGGGGAAGTCAATTTGGTTGGATAGTTAACCGATAAGTTTGTAACTCCTTATTTTACTGTGTATGGTTTTGACAATATCAAAAAGGTAATTTTATTGTAAAGAACTAACATGACTAGATTAGTGATAACTGCGGAAAGCAGCGAGCAAATAATATTTTTACACCCAAGGGTGGTCGATCCCACAGGGAATGTGCAATGAAAAATCCAAAGTACTAGTTATAATTTCTAGGACATAGAAGTTTGAGGAAATAGAAAAGGGTTTTGTGTTGAAATTAAAGATGACAAGTGCAGAAAAATAAAGGGTTTTGAAAACAATTAAAGAGAGCACAGATCCTAGGGCAGATAATCTAATCATCAACATGCAAATATCAATCAACTCAGCAATGGGGAAAACATAGATTTTTGTGGATTAAATTCCTTGGTCAGGCAATTAAATCCTAGATTATTAATTAGTGACTATCTCCTCTCGGTCTCAAGAACACCAAATTAATCAATCTCAATAATTATCTAATTAATTCCTATGCAAGTTTCTTCCTTTTGAGACAGAAAACAAACACAATTAATTATCTCTTCCTGTTAATAATTTTCATCTCTCGATCCATCAATTATTAACTATAAACCTAGATCTCAATTCACCTCTCAGTCCTTCTTTTAATCTAGATTATAAAATTAAATCAGAGAATTAATCCATGCTATATGAGTTGATATCAATTAGACATGCATCAGAAAAGAAATCATAACCCTAGAACCTGTTTAGGGTTCTAGCCACAAAACATGACTAGAATTAAAGCAAACATATTATTAATGAACTTACAAATAAAGAGGAACCTTGAATGTCTTGTAAAAACTTCAAAGCTCAATTATTCTAAGTGTAATAATGCATAAAAGATGTCTGAAATTCGTGCCTAAGAGTTCATATTTATAGAGGGGGAAAAGACCTAATTTGAGTATTGGGTCAAAATAGCAAAAACTGCCAAAACAGGCCAAAAATAGCCTTCTCGGACCTCTGTGTCGATCGACAGGCAGGTTGTCGATCGACACAACCATCCAGTTGAAATCCGGGCTGAAGTTTGTGACATTTCTGAAATTTTGACCTCTGTTTCGATCGACATGGAGGATTTGATCGACAGGAATCCTGTCGGTCGACACAAATCCTGTCTCTCGACACAAATCCATCTGTCTGCGCAATCTCACGGTTTTGGCCATAACTTCCTCTCCCGAACTCCGATTGACCCGATTCTAGTTGCGTTGGAAAGCTAATTCAAAGATCTTTTCATCCATGTGATCCATTAGCTCAGATTCCATCTTTGGAAGAAGTCGTGACTGTGTCCTTTGAACATCATCTGCTTTCGGTACGGGTTTCCAACGAATTTGGCCTAAAACCTGCAAAAATCACCCATCAAAGGCATAACACCCTCTAAAATAGACTCATGCACAGAAATAAGTAAAAACATAACATAAAGCACTTGAAACAATGGAGAAAAATATAGATAAGTGAGTATAAATATGAGCTTATCAAATCCCCCAAACTTGAATATTAGATTGTCCTCAATCGAAGAAAAGAAGAAAGAAATCTCAAGCAGTTGAAAGTGCAATGCCTCACAAGATTCATCACAATCAAGGTTCATCAATCCACATCACACAAGCAATTGAAAGAGATAAGATATTCATCAACTTCGGAAGACTCACGGAAAGTGTATCGCTCATCACACAAGTGTTTGGGTTTCAAATGAAAGCACTCACAACATGTATGAAGAAATTTCTACCATAGGCTTGCAAAAGTTCTAAAATCTTCACTGCTGATTTGTGCACACAGTTCAAGAATCAAAAAGGACTTTGAAAGGGTTGTAATGAAGGCTTTTTGTGAAAGGTAGGGAAATATGGCCAAGTGACTAAATCAATCAATTTGTACACCCTCAATCAATCTAACCACCATCTTATAAACATCTACCCTTCTCCTTGAAATTTTCAATTCAATTCAACTCAAAACATTTCCTTTTTTTTCTCTTCTTTTGAATCCCTTATACCCAATCAAAAGTTTACACGATTTTATTCATAGGATTTATGAGAATTCTAATTTATTTTGAGCTATACAACCTCCCATCTTTTATTCACCACTATACTACAAATTTCTTTTCCACAACACATACTGAACTACCCTTTCTTCCATCAATCTTATAGACAAGACAAAAACCATTATAACTCCAAGTAAATCTCATAGACAAGACACAAAAAATGGAGTTAGGCACAATGGGGCTTACTAGGGATAATTTCAACATATGAAGGGATAGTGTTTAGGATTGGGCTAACAAAGATGGCCTAAGTGTAAGGTTTGAGTCTACGATGGACAACACGAGTTGCCATTAATTAATTTCTTGCCAAGGATCGTTCTTAGGATACCAAAAATAAATTTCAATTAAATAAACCATGCGAACCTATGCATGCTCCTACAAAATTAATTGCAGAGGATGGATTAGAGAATACCTGATTTCACCGTTTGATCTACAGATCTAGATCGGAGCCAACAACAATGAAATAGCCTTAGATCTGAGATAGAACGCCGGCGATGGACAGTGGTTCCTACAGATCTGATCTTCTGATCTGTTCCCTTGCTCCTTGGAAATCTGGTGAGGATTGTCCACCAAGTTGAATCCGAGATCCGGAGAAATCGATCAGTTTCTCCCTCAGATAGCCGCCGCCACTCTCTCTCTATTTTTCAATATACTCAAACCCTAGTTATCACAACTTAATGATCTGATAGAGATAAGGCCTATATATAGTGTTAGGGTTTTGAGAAACCCTAACCCTAATGGGCTGTGAGCAATTAATGGGCCAGACCAGGGATCAGATGCAAATAATAAAGTGGGCCCTCTTTATTAATTAATACTTCCTTGTTCAACCCAGAACATAATTAATTAATAACACATTGTTTTAACCTTCACCATGGTAACAATGCTGACTCGCCCCTTTATTACCACGTTATTAGGAACGGGTTGCACCAAACTAACATGATCCACATATTTAAGGTTTTAGACATTCATTAATTAATTTGGCTTATGACAATCAGCCACAATTAATTAATCTCTTATTTCCTGAGTAATGCCACTCACCCCTTTTCACTTATGCCTGAATTAAATAATTCAACCTGCAGGGTTTAGCATAATGAACCTTTGTGAGCTCCTCAGGGAATGTCACCATCCTGAATCGGATATGCTTACCTAAACGTCCAGACTAAGCAGGCCACACACAAATTGCCAACACCCAAAATACGGGTATAAGAGTACATGTAAGACTCGCCACCATGGTAAATCAAAGTGTGGTCAATCTGTGTGTGCCCCTTATCCTTCAGTTAGGTT
Organism: Plectranthus barbatus; assembly: GCA_026898455.1. Classification (NCBI taxonomy): domain Eukaryota; kingdom Viridiplantae; phylum Streptophyta; class Magnoliopsida; order Lamiales; family Lamiaceae; genus Plectranthus; species Plectranthus barbatus. The sequence goes on along the minus strand of JAPKLW010000822.1, from coordinate 36,279 downwards.
TAAGATCATAGGAAGTATGTTAGGGATCTGGCTCATTCATATGTCAATGAGAATGGCACATCCCACTGTTGATCCCATCAATACATAACTATGTACCGACACATCAAGTAGCTAGGATAAGCCCACTTATGAACCGATGTGCCGCAGCTTAGACCGAAAGCCTATCCAGGGACCGTCTCAGCTATGATACTATTTATATCTCGCTAGGTCAAACGATTCATATGATCCTCTGTGATCTCCTACACACCATATGATCATCCCTATAGGCGAGATAATAGGATATTATGGTTCGTTGTATGTTTGTTCTATCAGACAGCGAGTATTGTTGCGTGAACATATATGAAGACCAGTGTACAAAACACTTAATCATATATGCTTTCAGTATATAATCCCAACAATCTCCCACTTATACTTAAAGCATAATACCATTGCTTTACCAAAGTATTAAGTGTGTCTATACTGTCAATCACTCCCACTGCATTCACGTCACCTCTTGTCACGATTTCTCGTATGATGTGATTCCACACATCCTATGTGTTTCACCACCTTGTGAGTCTTGGGTTCCTTTGAGTTTGTCATTGCACCAACATAATCACAATTCCTTGTGATTTAATTAGGCAAACTCAGAACACACACCTCTAGAGGATGGCATTGGAGCTATACTGCTTCTTGCGAAGCTAATGAAGCTGACAAAAACTCAGCCTTCATATCGGAATCCGGAACACACATCTGTGTTAGATTCCTATAACTCCTCCTCCAAGGCCAACACATAGTTTGAGGTCAACTTCCTTTTTTTCTATGATCCTCCTGGATATCCGATGCCATTCAACTCACAAGGCTCATTTATTAACCAATAAGCCTATCCAGAATTGAACTGATATCTGTTTAACATGCTTATAGCATAACAGATATCTAACTTCGTTCATTTACAATATAGAAAGATAACAATCTTTCTTGCTATGAACGATACACCACAGAATCAATTTAAGCGACTCGAGATACCGGAACATCCTTTTTCTTGTGACCACACAAGACTTTAATTCAAAAGATGTTCCAAAATCTCATAAGTCCTACTTCTGAAACTGTTCGGATAACCATCCTTTATGCCTGAAAATATCTCCATTTCCGAATGTGAAAATACCATCTACATAATATGCAAGGAAAACCACGCTTCCGCTGACACATAACTGGTACATGAAACTATCATTCTCGATAGAGAATATCGAAATGTCTGTTACATGACCTTGAAGCTCCTTTAAGTTCATACTTGAACTACCTTGGCTTCCAGACATGATGCTTTGCACATAACTTATCTGGTTGTTGCATACAGATGTCGTCACCTTTAATCAAGGTACCCGCTTATAAAATACGGATGACATCATCTATCTTCCAGATATTTAGATTCATATGTGATGTTATGGTTAAAAGAATTCGAATGGGTTTAACAGTTGCAACCAGTGAGAAAGTCCTGTTGTGAAACATACCTTGCTCACTAACCTAGATATTCGAATATACTAGGTTACCATTCGAGAATTTATTTCCTTGTATATCAATCAGTTACTTATAGCTGGTAAGCTATTTGGCAATCACTGATCCTGATATACAACCATAACTTTTACTGATTCATTTCTGAATTCATGACTTGACGTCATTAAATTGCATCATTTGTCTTAACAGCTTCGTTGCGCTTTAAGGGATGAGTACGATATTGTTCGTTAAGCTGGGAACAAGTCCAGAGACTGTTTCCACAAACCAGTACCATTAAGCCTGTTAAGGCAACCTCCCACTGCAACGATGCTCCTTTTACGTTGTCAGTTAATGGTGCATTAATTTGTGGTTTATCACCTTACACAGGTGACCGTGCAATTGGTACCATACCTTCCAAGGTATGCTCAATATGCCACGGGGTATTTCCTGATGGATTTGAATTGTCTTCTCTAAAACGTTAGAGAACAATCTCACATTTGGATTCATTGTTGCATCCTATACAACTTGCTTGTATCAAGGATACACAAAACAATCATCTTTTTCGTTTACCTGGAATAGCCCACAAAGCAGTACTAGCTTAAACCTTTCTTCCATAACAATCAGATTCATATTTCAGCTTAACAACCAAATTACCCATCATTGCCCTTTTGACAGAGTCAAGATCTGCTAGGGTATTTGAAACTGATTTAGAAGACACTAGATAAGCAAACACTCAACTGCTTTTGGTGCTCTTCCCAAAACGAAAATTTGGCAAAGCTGGCATAACTTATAAACTTTTAAAGAATCTTATTTTGTTTTACCTACACTATCCCAATCGAGGAATAATAGGTGTAGTTAACTGGGATGCAATCCCTTTGCTCTGCCAGATACTGTAAAACCCCATCACTTAAGATACACCATTATGAATAAACCATAATGTTTTTACGGTTCTTGTTTAACTTATTCTCTACCTTAGTCTTGAACGCTCTTGATTAAAGCAAGAGACTAAGACTTGTAGTGAATTAGATAAACATATCCAAATCTTAAATGATTACAGTATTAATGCCTGTTAAGGCAACTGCGGAAGTAGACTCAAACCAGCAAACCAGAGCAAACACGAAATAACCTATAGAGATACAAATGCCTATTAAAAGGCCTAGTTACCATCTTATACCTCTAAGTAGTTGTCATAAGTACAATTCTTAGGAATACCTGGAATGAATCCATAATTCCATGAATTACTTAAAAAACTACTTAGACTGATGTAACCCATCTCTATAGAGATTCTTTAAATTATACCTTAGAACACTGACAGTTTATGTAATCAAGTAATGAAGAGACAATCATCCATAATAGAAAACACTGTTATTCATTATGATAGAAAAACTCTATCGGAATAACTGATAATCCATAGATGAAAATTGTTTATCAAAACAAAACCAATATCTCTTCAACAGATCTTGAATAAAAACATTGTTTTAACATAAACTCAAAGAAAATAACTCCAACAGCTTGAGAACGATCTCTAGCATCTTCCTTGGAGTTGGTAATCCGTTATCCTCAAGCATCATCAGCTTGATTCCCTGCATAGTGCAGCCAAAACATGATTAGTACTCACAGTAACCACTACTCACAAGGAGTAGAAAACATATACTAAACATGTAAATGATGACGTACCTTGTCCGTTGGTGTTAACACCTGGACAATTTGCTCTCCAGTGTCCTATCTTGCCACAGCGGAAACACTTGCCCTTTCCTTTGACTTTCCCAGCCTTTTTCTTTGGAGCATAAACTCCATTGTACCCACCAGCAGTTTTCTTGTTCTTGTTCCTAGCCGTTCTCTTAGTATTTGCTCGTTTAGGAGCAGCAGACCGGCTACCGGAAGAAACCAAAACTGCTTTTTCGGGTTCCATCAGGGACTGTGCTGCCATCAAGTCACTGAGTAACTCATTAAGAGTATACTCCTTCTTGTTCATCACAACATTCAACCTGAAGTTTTCAAAAGACTTGGGAAGAGAGTTTAGTATGATATCGACTTGGGCTTCCCCATCAATACCACCACCATGCAACGTTAGTTCATCCATGAGGTGAGTCATGGCAACCACGTGCTCTCTCACTGAACTGCCTTCAGACATTTTCTTACTCACAATCTCCTTAATGAGATTGAATCTGACAGTTCTGTCCGTCTCCCCATAAGTCGCTGCTAGATTATCCATAATCTCATAGGCCTTATCATAATGCTGATGCTGCAGCTGCAGTACCTTACTCATAGTGGTCATCATGTAGCATTTCACTACATTGTTAGACTTGATCCACTTATTGTAAGATTGCTGCTGCTCGACAGTAGCATCAGCAGCTGGGACTGGCGGACAAGGATCAGTAAGGACAAACTTGTGTTCTTCCGCAACAAGGATATAATCCAAATTACGTTTCCATTCAAGGAAATTCGGACCATTGAGAGGATTTTGATCGAGGATATTAATGACATTATTCATAGACATATCTGAAAACAAATAAGCGAATTAAAGTAAGCACATACTGTTGGAGTATACAGTAAAGCGAACTTTTAATTGAGCTTTGTCATGTACTTAATCTCCTATAAATAACTGAAACAAACGTTATCACATTGTTGCAATCTCATGATTGCATGTATATCCACTTATCTTATATTGTAGACAATGTGGTGGGTGCGTCGTCCCACTGAAGATCGCATTGTTGGGTTCCTTATAAGATATAAAACGTATTCACAACTGAGATAGTTCTGGATAAACTATCATTTTAAGTTGTAGTATAAACTTGAGATAACTAGTCTTGGTTATTAGTTTATGCTAGTGCGTGGTGTCGCATTGAATGGATCGCGGTGAGACGTGTTCTTCTGTTCTGACTCTATGAAGAACCAAGGTATCGGTGACTTTGATAATTCTTAACCCTAGATGTGATATTTTGATACATGCAAATGATTGTTTGTTACTTTGACTTACCATGGGTGAGAATCAAAAGGATGATTCAATATACTCCGTATCTTGGGCAACAACATTATTTGTATGTGTTTATATAGTCACATTAGGGCACCGTGTCCTGGACATCCAGGTTGATGACATCCCCTTAAGGAGTTCATAAGTTTTATCGTATTAAACCCTGCAGGTGGAATTTATTCCGATACGATAATAATGTTGAGCGGGTACTACTTAAGGATTAAGATATTAATTAATTAATGCTGTCAGAGCTTTTAATTAATTAATGGATGTGCGTTATCTTAAACACGGGGAATTAATTAAGTCAAATAGAAGCCCTGATTCACATCG
>JAPKLW010000822.1:0-27845 GCA_026898455.1 Plectranthus barbatus | reverse complement strand
TAGAATAGGTAGATATGCAGGTACACATCTTGGGGCCACGAGGACATTTTATTTGTTCTTGCATGATGTGTGTTTAATTTTCTAAGCATGTCGTATGTTTTACATGTTAGGAGCATGCTAGGATTTATTTAATTCTTTATAGCATGCTGTCAAAAACCTTCAATTTAAAATGACTAAGTGAGTTAAAGTAAATTTTAATTAATTTATTTAGGCCTCCACAATTGGTCTTATAAGTGACTGGGAGTCTCCCCCTAGAGGATACAACATTCACTGGTTCACTGGATAAGACTTCTAATAAAAATGAATTTTATCTTTAAATGAAGTGCGTGGCACTCGCGGGACCCTGGGAGTCTCCCCCTAGAGGATGTGTCATTCATGGTTCATTGGTAAAGGTTTAATTCAAGATAACCTTAAGAAATTATTTACAAGTGATGAAAAGTCCTAACGGTAAGGTCATCAATTGTAAAATAATTTTCTTTATGGTTAAATTGTGGTCATCACTTAGATGTGAATTTCTATATAACTCCCCAACGGAGTCCCTGTTTTAATTCACATGGCCTGTTAAATGGTACGACTATTAATTCCATTCATCATAAAGTAGAGGTTGACGTGATATTGGAATTAAAGATAGTTTGTCTGGTCAATGGATATGTGTGTAAACGTCCACCCACCGTGGCTTGCATATATATTTGTTGGGCTGTTGGAGGTTGCATTAAAGATTGGTTTTGAAGGTTTCCATGTTTTATGCTTCAATTAATGTGATTTAAATGCTTACGTGTTTGCATTTAATTTATTTCAGTTATCATCATGTCGTTTAATCTGCTTATGATTGTTCTCTATCATAACAAGCTTATTGGTCCAATTTGTTTGGACTGGAAATAAATCTGGATATAGTACTGGTTGCTGAAGAGTACATATTTGTACTCGAGACACCTTCTTGAAGTCTCTTGAACTCTTATTTCCACTTGAAAGTAATCATGTGTAAGAAATAGTACTCTGTTGCTGAGTTTCTTACTGGCTTGATTATAGTGGAGGATCTCACGGGTAAGAGATCATTGGCTCTGGTTTCTTTTGAAGCATCATCTTCTTTGTGTAATGACGGTTAAAAGAAGAAGTCACAAAAGAAAAAGAACAGTGGGAGCAGTGGGAGCAAATAAGTAATACTTTCTGGTATTATGACACTTTTTGGTGGTGTCATGAAACTAAAGGGAAAGTGTTACTGATGCAACCAGTCTGGGCATTACAGATATAATTGTCCCCTCTTAATGAAGGGTAACTCGCCTATGTCTTCTGTTTTAGTTGTGGAAACATGTCTTATGGCTTGTTCTACTATCTCTTGGATAGTAGGTACTGGTGCCACTAATCATGTTTGTTTTTCTCTGGATGGTTTCATGCAGACAAAACAACTAATGAAGGCGAGATTACCGTAAGCTTGGTAAATGCTACTAGAGTGGTGGTTGTTGCAGTGGGAGATATGCACTAAATCCTTCTCGGATTGTGTTATAGCATTAAAGGACATTTTAAACATGCCTAGTTTTCGAAAGAATTTATTTTCAGTTTCGAAACTGTTTCTGGATGAATTTTCTTTTATTTTTAATAACGATGATGTTATTATGAGAAATAACTCTTTTATCTATACTGGCATGTTGGAAAACTCCTTATATAATATTACTTGTGTTTATCGTTCTGCAACTGAAACTCATGCATATTCATCGTTTAAAAGGATAGTTTCTTCTATGTTGAATCAAACATATATTTTGCATCTAAAACCGGGTCATGCTAATCTGACTAGGATCTAAAGACTGATAAGTCATGGATCATTGGAATTTCTCCAAGTTGGATAAGATGACATTTAAGTCTTTTTAAGGCTGTGGGTTTAAAGCCAATGATATGTTGAAAATGATTCAATCTGATTTGTGTGGGCCTATGTCTATTCAAGCAAGAGGTGGTCTTGAGTATTTCGTGAAATTCACGAATGATTACTCAAGGTTTGGATATATTTACTTGATCCACCACATGTCTGAATGATTTGACAAGTTCAAAGAATTTAAGACTGGAGTGGTGAATCGAAAAGGTGAAAGTATCAAGTCACTACGACTTTATTGTAGTTTCTAATACCTCAGTGCTGAATTTAGGCAATACATATTGGATAACGAGATTACATCTCAACTGTCTACGCCTGATTTTCCGCAACGAGGTGGCGTTGAAGAGAGAAGAAACATAATTCTTTTTGGAGATGGTGAGGTCGATGATGAGTTATGCCACTTTGCCTACTTTTGTTTTGGGTTATGCCTTGGAAACAACGGCGTATCTTCTGAAATTAGTATCTTCTAAATTGACTCTAAAGACTCCAATAGAATTGTGTACTTGGCGAAAGCCTTGGTTAAAACCATATTCTGGTTTGGGGTTGCCCAACATATATGTTGGATAAGGAATTCGATAAGTTGGTACCTAGAATGGAAGTACGGTTGTTTATAGGATATCCTAAGGGTACGAAAGACAGTTACTTTTATAGTCCTAAAGAATCAGAAGGTGGTGGCTAATACCAATGCCCGATTCTTGGAGGAAGACTATATAAGTGAGCATGAATCCAAGATTAAGATCATTCTTAATAAGTTTAGAGGAGACAATTGTACACCGAGTATACTAAGTGTCATACCACAAGACACTGCACAACGTGTTGACTCTGGTATATCTACACAGGTACTGCCTTGTTGTAGTGGGAGAGTTGTTCAATTTAATCATTTCATGGGTGTGGGAGAGTCTTCGGATTTTGTCCACATTGGTGAACATGAAGCGAATTGTTTCATGGGTGTGGGAGAGTCTTCGGACTTGGTTCATATTGGTGAACATGAAGCGAACGATCCCTGAACTTACAAAGAGGCAGTTCAAGATATAGATGCGATGTATTGGCATAATTCTATGAATTCTGAAATTGAATCCATAGATGCTATGGGTGTGTACGACCTTACAGACCTTCCTGAAGGCAAAAGAGCCATTGAGTGTAAGTGGGTCTATAGGCGTAAGAGAGGATCTGACGGTAAAGTCATTGCCTTTAAAGCACGGTTGGTGGCGAAGGGATTCACTCAAAGAGAGGGAATCGATTACGATGAAACCTTCTCACCAGTAGCTATGCTAAAGTCGATCCGTATACTCTTATCCATAGCAAATTACATGGACTCTAAGGTTTGGCAAATGGATGTTAGGACAGTTTTCCTTAATGGAAATCTGAATGAAGACATTTATATGCGGTAACCTGAAGGTTATGTAAGGAAATGCTAAGAGCATCTAGTTTGGAAGTTAAAGAAGTCTCTTTATGGACTTATACAAACTTCTAGATCTTGGAACATTCGTTTTGACGAGGCAATCAAATCCTTGGATTTGAAAAATGTCAAGATGAAAGTTGTGTGTACAAAAATGAGCAATGGAAACGTGGTGGTATTCTTAGTACTGTACGTAGACGATATCTTCTTATTGGCAACAACTTGAGGGTATTGTCGGACGTATAGGTGTGGCTGTCAAAACAGTAACAGATGAAGGATTTTGGAAATGCTATGTACATTCTTGGTATAAAGATCATTCATGATCAATGTAAGAGAATATTGCATTTGTACCAAGCTTCCTACATCAACACTGTTATTGCCCTGTATAGCATACAAAACTCCAAGAAAGGATTTTTACCTTTGTGACATGGAGTTTATCTATCTAAAGACATGTGTCTTAAAATGCCAGACAAGATAGATGAGAATTCCTAAGGTTCCTTAAGCTTCGGCAGTAGGAAGCCTTATGTATGCTATGTTCTGTACTAGACATGATATCTACTGTGCAGTTGGCATCGTGGCAAGATATCAATCAAACCCAGGTCTGGGGCACTGGACTGCGGTAAAATATGTTCTCAAGTATCTGAAAAGAACTCGAGATTATATGTTGGTTTACCTATTAGACAGTCTGACCACTTTGGGTTATTCAAATTCAGATTTTAAGCTAATAGAGATATGAGAAAGTTAGCCTTAGGTTATGTGTTTACCTTGGGAGGTGGAGCCATATTACGTGGCTACCTCAGAGGCTGCCAAAGAAGCTGTCTGGCTTAGAAGCTTCTTGTTGGACTTGGGGGTGATTATGAGTATGCCTAAGTGTATCACAATTTGTTGTGAGAACATTGGTGCAGTAGCAAACTCGAAAGAACCTAAAGCCCATGTGGCAAGTAAACACATAGAGAGACAGTACCACATTTTACGAGATATCGTAAAGAGAGGTAACGTGGCTATGGAAAATTTGTGTCATTGTATAACCTGGTTGATCCTTTCACGAAGACTTTGGAAACTTAGATCTTCGGAAAACACGTAGAGGGTCTTGGTTAACGATACATTGCAGCTACACTTTAAGTCTAAGTGGGAGATTTGTAATGACATGGTGTATACTAAAAGTTTAGCTTTAGTATAAGTGGGAGATTGTTGGAGTATACAGTAAAGCAAACTTTTAATTGAGCTTTGTCATGTACTTAATCTCCTATAAATAACTGAAACAAACGTTATCACATTGTTGCAATCTCATGATTGCATGTATATCCACTTATCTTATATTGTAGACAATGTGGTGGGTGCGTTGTCCCACTGAAGATCGCATTGTTGGGTTCCTTATAAGATATAAAGCGTATTCACAACTGAGATAGTTCTGGATAAACTATCATTTTAGGTTGTAGTATAAACTTGAGATAACTAGTCTTGGTTATTAGTTTATGCTAGTGCGTGGTGTCGCATTGAATGGATCGCGGAGAGACGTGTTCTTCTGTTCTGACTCTATGAAGAACCAAGGTCTCGGTGACTTTGATAATTCTTAACCCTAGATGTGATATTTAGATACATGCAAATGATTGTTTGTTACTTTGACTTACCATGGGTGAGAATCAAAAGGATGATTCAATATACTCCGTATATTGGGTAACAACATTATTTGTATGTGTTTATATAGTCACATTAGGGCACCGTGTCCTGGACATCCAGGTTGATGACATCCCCTTAAGGAGTTCATAAGTTTTATCGTATTAAACCCTGCAGGTGGAATTTATTCCGATACGATAATAATGTTGAGCGGGTACTACTTAAGGATTAAGATATTAATTAATTAATGCTGTCAGAGCTTTTAATTAATTAATGGATGTGCGTTATCTTAAACACGGGGAATTAATTAAGTCAAATAGAAGCCCTGATTCACATCGGGATAGGATGGTAGTTGCAACATTAATTCTCTAGTGGAATGAATTAATGTTATAAGTTCAATTTATATTCTGGGCTGAATATATGTGTTTGGACTTATGGGAGGCCCCATCCTATACCTTCTAGAGATCCCTGGCCTGGCCTGGCCCAACTAGAAACCCTAGAAGATGCCTATAAATAGGATCTTATGGTTGAGAGAAAAACTCTAGTTGTCTAAGTTGTTTTCATTCTCATAAGCTCATGTGTTGAGCAACGGTTAGGGTTTAGTTCTCTCAAACATTGTAGATCTATTATTTTGGATTGGCATCTACGATTCGGAGGATTGCTGTCCACCCGGTATCCGATCGTGGTTCGTGGGACACAGGCTAGAAGATCTCTAGTGGATTCAATGTCTAGATCTGTAGATCTGGTAAGGTAATCACTGATCTAGTTGATTTAATTTAATTAAACCATGTATGTGTACGTTTGGTATCCTACATCGATCGTGGGGATGATCCGCCTTCACCGGCGTGTTCCTTCACATACTACGTACAATTGAAACAAATATGCATAGAACCTTTAGATAAAACAATGCAATTTGCTTCCTCCAATTGCCCAAGCTAATTTACTGCAAGTTGCCCCAGCAGACGTTTACAGCAAACGCTCAACCAGACCAAAATGATCCTTTAATTTCTTTACATGCCAGGTATCTTAAGCAAAAGAAATTAATATTGGAGATCTCAAGACCATGTTCACCTATCCGGAGCAGGGACATCTCAAAAGAGTTATACTCCAGGCAACATCAAAGCCAAAGTAACCACAAGCCTAACTCCGGATATTAAAAAGGCGATTCGACATACGTACTAGACCCATGCGTCCTGCCCTTAATATCCTTTGTTATCCCACTTAGATTAATCTTAGAGACCAGTGAAAGTTGTCTCAATGCAAGCTGCCCCAGCAGACGTTTGCTCAGAGGCTCCCACTTCTCATCTTAAAATAAGTGTTTTATTTGGAAACCTCATCGCACTGGAACTGGTGAGGGACCTCTAACGCAAGCTGCCCAAGCAGACGTTTACGCTTCGAGATGCCCCACTTCCAATGAGAGGTCGTATTTGTGGAGGTCTAATGATCTTGGTTAGAAAAGAACCAAAATCCAGCTTAGTATTTTTAATTCTAAAGGTTTCATGCGCACACATTATTTTATGTTCCCATAAATTATGTCACACCCAAAATTCCATCATAAATTAATATGATCCCGGAATTTATAGACACAATTTAAAACATAAAATAAATCACATAAGACATGCTCAAAAATAAATTGCAACATGCTTATAACAGTAAATAGTTAAAGCAAATAATCATGCTTCCTATTATTTACTAGTGCGCAAATAAAAAATCACATCAATACGAGAATAAATAAATAAACAAATAAATTCTCGTGGCCCCTCAGATGCGATTACAACTGAAAAATAATTAAATCTAACTATTACAAGATTTAATTCTCAGTACAGATCTTCAAACTGGGCCTCCGTATCACTTGAAATCTGATTAGAATTGCATCAACAGCAATCAGGCCCAAATAGCAGCCAAACCCTAATTTTCAGAAATGCGGGCCGCCTCCGGCCTGAGAAGCCCGATTTCCAGCCCGGGCTTGGAAAACCCTAGGGTTTGGAAAACCCTAGTTTCAGCCTTGCAGCCACCACCCTAGTAGCCACAGCCGCCGGCATCGCCTTTCCGGCAGCCGCCTGCGGCCGGACCTCGCAGCTAACGTCGCCCCTGCTCAGCCATCGTCACCAGCCAAACCGCCACGCCTTGGAGTCACCGCAGCCGCGTCTGAAATGCGAGCTCGCGCTCGCTGTGGCCACGCAGAAGCAGCAGCAGGCGCGGCAGAGTCGCGCTGCAAATCCACCGCCGCCGCGGTCTGCTACATCGTGGACCACCGCCACCGCGCGCAGCGGTTGCGCGGCCTGCCCAGCACGCCACTGCCGGCTCTGCATCGAAACGTGACGGGAGAGAGAGAGCGGGCGCGGCCCAGCCGCAGGGAAGAATCCCTGCCGCCGCCACCCGCAGGCCGGATCTGAGAGTTCGCCGGCCGGACGCGCGCAGCAGCTTGAACGCATGCCTGGACCACTCTGCTCGCTGGAAACGCGAGCAGTAGCAGAAGCGAGCCCTAGGGCGCGGCCCAGCCGCAGGCAGAGAGCCTGCCCGCCGCCGCCACCCGTCGCCGCGGCTGAAACCTAGTTCATGTCGCCACTTTGTTCTTCGTTCTCCAATTCTCGTTCTTCTTCCGGATCTCAATTTTACAGATTTGAATAATAAAAAATACAAAAATTACAGATCTACAATCTATTACAATTTTTGCCTATCAAATCTAACCACGGATTTTCTCGTGGTGAAAAACAGATCCAAAAATGAGAAGGCCACGAGAACAAAATCATCCAAGACAATTTAAATCCATCCATGAACATACATATTTATTTAATTTCAATCTATCCAAGATAGAGCCTAAGAATTTGAACCTCGCTCTGATACCAATTGTAGGGTTTGAGTCTACGATGGACAACACGAGTTGCCATTAATTATTTTCTTGCCAATGATCTTTCTTAGGATACCAGGAATAAATTTCAATTAAATAAACCATGCGAACCTATGCATGCTCCTACAAAATTAATTGTAGAGGATGGATTAGAGAATACCTGATTTCACCGTTTGATCTACAGATCTAGATCGGAGCCAACAACGATGAAATAGCCTTAGATCTGACATAGAATGCCGGCGATGGACAGTGGTTCCTACAGATCTGATCTTCTGATCTGTTCCCTTGCTCCTTGGAAATCTGGTGAGGATTGTCCACCAAGTTGAATCCGAGATCCGGAGAAATCGATCAGTTTCTCCCTCAGATAGCCGCCGCCACTCTCACTTTATTTTTCAATATACTGAAACCCTAGTTATCACAACCTAATGATCTGATAGAGAGAAGGCCTATATATAGTGTTAGGGTTTTGAGAAACCCTAACCCTAATGGGTTGTGAGCAATTAATGGGCCAGACCAGGGATCAGATGCAAATAATAAAGTGGGCCCTCTTTATTAATTAATCATTCCTTGTTCAACCCAGAACATAATTAATTAATAAAACATTGTTTTAACCTTCACCACGGTAACAATGCTGACTCGCCCCTTTATTACCACGTTATTAGGAACGGGTTGCACCAAACTAACATGATCCACATATTTAAGGTTTTAGACATTCATTAATTAATTTGGCTTATGACAATCAGCCACAATTAATTAATCTCTTATTTCCTGAGTAATGCCACTCACCCCTTTTCACTTATGCCTGAATTAAATAATTCAACCTGCAGGGTTTAGCATAATGAACATTTGTGAGCTCCTCAGGGAATGTCACCATCCTGAAACGGATATGCTTACCTAAACGTCCAGACTAAGCAGGCCACACACAAATTGCCAACACCTAAAATACGGGTATAAGAGTACATGTAAGACTCGCCACCATGGTAAATCAAAGTGTGGTCAATCTGTGTGTGCCCCTTATCCTTCAGTTAGGTTTAAGATCATAGGAAGTATGTTAGGGATCTGGCTCATTCATATGTCAATGAGAATGGCACATCCCACTGTTGATCCCATCAATACATAACTATGTACCGACACATCAAGTAGTTAGGATAAGCCCACTTATGAACCGATGTGCCGCAGCTTAGACCGACAGCCTATCCAGGGACCGTCTCAGCTGTGATACTGTTTATATCTCGCTAGGTCAAATGATTCATATGATCCTCTGTGATCTCCTACACACCATATGATCATCCCTATAGGCGAGATAATAGGATATTATGGTTCGTTGTATGTTTGTTCTATCAGACAGCAAGTATTGTTGCGGCAACATATATGAAGACCAGTGTACAAAACACTTAATCATATATGCTTTCAGTATATAATCCCAACACTAAGATCATTTTCTATCCTTGTGCACACTTTGCAGTCTCGAAACAGAACAAAAGCAAGTTCTAGAGAAACGAAAACATACATGCGAATCTCTCATGAACAAATAAAGGCTCAAAAACTCACTTGGTTTCAAATTTTCTTCCTTAGTCAATTTCAATCCACTCAAACATCATGCAAGTGTAAGTTTCAATTAGACCCTATCATGCGGTATTCTACATTCATAGGCAAATCAACCACAATCGAAATCAACTCAACTAATCAAAGATCGATTCCAAACATTGCATATATTGCTAAAGGGTTCAATTACTTAAAGATTTTCCTCACATAATATCTATATATTTTTTTATTTGGGCAAAAACTTAAACACACCAAATCAAATAAATGCAATAAAAAAAATAAAGCAAGTAAAGGATAGAAAGTTCGAATTTCTTGTCCACATCCCCCCAAACTTATTTCGAACTCGGAGAGTAAGAAAAAGTTTGAAAATCAGACAAGAAACAGAACTGTACCGGACTATTGATCTCAGACATTGACGTTTTCATCCATCCGAGGAAGTCAGCGCTGCGCGACGAAGATTTGGTGCTGCTGGCACTTTATGTCGATCGACAGAGGGCCTGTCGATCAACACAGAGCCTTCTGTCGACTCATGCTGCTGTCGATCGAAGTGTTCTCCGTGCGCCATGCCTCTGTGTCGATCGACAGCCGGTCTGTCGATCGAAACAGAGGCAATCCTCCAAATTTTTATTTTATTTTTTTCAAAATTGAACAACAAAACCAATAACAAAGTAAAGGCAGAAAATAAAAATAAACAACTACGAAATTTGAAAGGAATTGAGATAAAAACAAATAACAGTTGGGTTACCTCCCAACAAGTGCTTTAGTTAACGTCGTAGCTCGACGATACCTGTTTTCAGAACCAGGGCGGGCTAGAACGCACTCGCCTCCCATGAGAATCCACCATATAGACCCACCGATCTTGGATGACAGCAGTGAGCTCGGGAAGAGACGGTGTAATTGACAATTTTGCCGACTCGTTCCCTCGCTCCCATCTTTGAGCGGTTTGGTCTTCTTTGAACTCCTCACTTGCTTCTTCTTCTTCCTCAGCTGCTTCCTCTCGGAATGTGATTCTGAAGCATTCGGATTGTTGTCGGCTTGTGTCGAGCTTGAATGTGATCCTTTCCTCATTTGCTCGAAGCGTGATCTCCCCACCACGACAATCAATCAGAGCAGCACTAGTGTCTAGGAATTCCCTTCCCAAGATGAGGGGTGTACTGCCATCTTCCTTCATATCCAAGACTGCAAAATCTACAGGAAAAATTAGATGACCCACACGAATGAGAACATCCTCAATTATACCTTTCGGGCGAGACACAGATCGGTCTGCCATCTGCAAAGTAATTGTAGTTGGCCTCAACTCTCCAATCTTGAGGCACTGGAAGATAGAGAAGGGCATTAGGTTGATGCTAGCACCAGTGTCGCACAGCACCTTCTCGAACTTGAATCCCCCGATCTCAACTGGAATGGTGAAGCATCCTGGATCACTTCGTTTGACTGGAAGTTTCTTCTGTAGGACCATGCTGCACTGCTCATGAAGCTTCACGGTTGCATTCTCCACGAAGTGTTTCTTTGCGCTCATCAGCTTCCGGAGATATTTCATGTAACCTGGAATTTCAGAAAGAGCTTCAATTAGTGGAATATTAATGCTTACCTTCTTCAAGTTCTCAACAAAGCGAGAGAACTTGGAATCCTCTTTCTGCTTGGCGAATCTCTGTGGGAAGGGCATCGGAGGTGGTCTGGCAGCATCGAAAGTGGATGAATGCTGCTGAGAGTGTTGATGTGTCGACTGGCCTGGAGTCTGGACTGCCTGTCGATCGACAGGGGGTGTGTCGGTCGACACACCCTCTGCAGTTCCGTCGATCTCCTCCTCTGAATCTGTGTCGACTGCCTCTTCTGGGTCTGCTTCGTTTTCCCCCCCAAACTTGCTTTGGGGCATGCTTGGACCTTTGTAACTCTTCCCGGACCTCAGATTCACAGCTTTGCAATCTTTGTGGTTCTTGGGATTTCCCTCGGTGGTGCTTGGCAGCTTTCCGGGAGTGTGTTGCATCCCGATAGTGGTAGTAATTTGGCTCACTTGAGTCTCTATGATCTTGACGTGCTTGCCTAATAGGTCCATCTTGGAGTGGACTCCTTCCACTTCTTTCTCAATTTTCCCCATTCTGTGGTCCGAAGACTTGATGAAATTCTTCAGCACTTCGTCGAGGCTATCCTTCTTCTTCTCCACAATCTCGCCATTCTGCACATCAAAATCAGGAGGTGGTTGTTCGGCAGCTTCAGGCTGAGAGTAGGAGAAGTCTGGATGAGGTCTAGGATAGTAGTGTTGGTATCCCCCTTGCCGGTACTGATTCTGGTAGCCACCACGATTCATGTAGTTCACGTCGGAGATAGGGTCAACCTGTGCAACAGAAACAGAAGCAGAAGTGTTTAGTTTTTCAACTTCCCCCTTTAGCTTCTCAACCTGCTTCTTCAATGCATCATCCTCCTTTGCCTCAACAGCTCGGATTTGTGGCCTCCTTGGACTCGCCCATTGTTGATCATGTAGGGACATCTTTTTGAACAGCTTCAGAGCCTTTTCTGGTGACTTGCTCATCAATGAACCTCCAGCTGCATAGTCCACCGACTTCTGGCTTTCCTCGGTCAATCCTCTATAGAAGATATGAGCCTGCTCCTCAGTGTCAACTCCATGACCTGGGCAGCTCCTCAACAACTCATTTCACCTGCTCCAAACTTCGAACATAGACTCATCCAATCTCTGGTGGAACTGCAAGATCTCCATCTTCTTCTGAATGATGACTGAAGGTGGGAAGAAGGCGGCGAGGAACTTGGCTCTGAGATCAGCCCATGAACGGATGTTGCTGCAGTCCAAGGCTGTAAACCACGTCCTAGCCTGATCCCGAAGTGACAAGGGAAACAAGCGCAGACGGATCACATCCTGGGTGACTCCTCCCTGCTTGATGGTATCACACACCTCCACGAACATCCTGAGGTAGGTGTACGGATCCTCCACTGCTCGGCCCCCAAATTGGTTCTGCTGAACCATCTGAATCAAGCCGGTCTTGAATTCAAAGTTATTAGCAGTGATGCCAATAACAAATCCCTCATTCCCGGGCTGTGGTCTGTACTTCTTGGCCATCGCGTTGGGGTCCTCATCATCGGAGTCGTCTGTGCGGCGCCTTTCTCTCTCTCTTTCTCTTCTTTCCGCCTCGCGCCTGTCAGCTTCCCTTTCTACCATGAGCTGCTTGATGATGTCCTTCATCTGAGTGACTTCTTGGACAAGTAGTGTGGCACTCTCTTGAGTGATGAGTTGTGCCTCGGAATCCTCCAAGGGTGGCATCTCCGCCATGTCTGTGCTTGTGCTTTGTTTGGCTTTTTCCTTCCTTTTTCTAATGGTGGCCTCGATTTCTGGGTCAAAAATCTCGAGTTGTTTGCCCTGGGCCCTTGTGTTCATAAACCTGCAACAAAAACAAAGAAAACAGGAAAATCAGAAGCTGTGTCGATCGACAGAGGGGCTGTCGATTGACACGGGTGTTTCCTGCGCCTGTTACGGTCGACAGAGATTCTGTCGGTTGAGACGGAGGCCGAAAACCAGAAAAAAACTGAACAGAACAATCACGAAATTCAAACACCAAAAATCAAAATCAACAAACTAAAAATGAAATTAAAAACAGATAAACCAATAAAAACGAAATTAAAATAAAATTACAGCCTCAATCCATCAGAACTAAAAATAAACTAATAATTAGATTAATCTGACAATTCCCCGGCAGCGGCGCCAATTTGATAACTGCAGAATAGCGGTTAGCAAATGATAATTTTACACCCAAGGGTGGTCGATCCCACAGGGAATGTGCAATGAAAAATCCAAAGTACTAGTTATAATTTCTAGGACATAGAAGTTTGAGGAAATAGAAAAGGGTTTTGTGTTGAAATTAAAGATGACAAGTGCAGAAAAATAAAGGGTTTTGAAAATAATTAAAGAGAGCACAGATCCTAGGGCAGATAATCTAATCATCAACATGCAAATATCAATCAACTCAGCAATGGGGAAAACATAGATTTTTGTGGATTAAATTCCTTGGTCAGACAATTAAATCCTAGATTATTAATTAGTGACTATCTCCTCTCGGTCTCAAGAACACAAAATTAATCAATCTCAATAATTATCTAATTAATTCCTATGCAAGTTTCTTCCTTTTGAGACAGGAAACAAACACAATTAATTCTCTCTTCCGATTAATAATTTTCATCTCTCGATCCATCAATTATTAACTATAAACCTAGATCTCAATTCACCTCTCGGTCCTTCTTTTAATCTAGATTATAAAATTAAATCAGAGAATTAATCCATGCTATATGAGTTGATATCAATTAGACATGCATCAGAAAAGAAATCATAACCCTAGAACCTGTTTAGGGTTCTAGCCACAAAACATGACTAGAATTAAAGCAAACATATTATTAATGAACTTACAAATAAAGAGGAACCTTGAATGTCTTATAAAAACTCCAAAGCTCAATTATTCTAAGTGTAATAATGCATAAAAGATGTCTGAAATTCGTGCCTAAGAGTCCATATTTATAGAGGGGGAAAAAGACCTAATTTGAGTATTGGGTCAAAATAGCAAAAACTGCCAAAACAGGCCAAAAATAGCTTTCTCGGACCTCTGTGTCAATCGACAGGTAGGCTGTCGATCGACACAACCATCCAGTCGAATCCAGGCTGAAGTTTGTGACGTTTCTGAAATTTTGACCTCTGTTTCGATCGACAGGGAGGATTTCGATCGACAGGAATCCTGTCGGTTGACACAAATCCATTTGTCTGCGCAGTCTCACGGTTTTGGCCATAACTTCCTCTCCCGAACTCCGATTGACCCGATTCTAGTTGCGTTGGAAAGCTAATTCAAAAATCTTTTCATCCATGTGCTCCATTAGCTCAGATTCCATCTTTGGAAGAAGTCGTGACTGTTCCTTTGAACATCATCTTCTTTCGGTACGGGTTTCCAATGAATTTGGCCTAAAACCTGCAAAAATCACCCATCAAAGGCATAACACCCTCTAAAATAGACTCATGCACAGAAATAAGTAAAAACATAACATAAAGCACTTGAAACAATGAAGAAAAATATAGATAAGTGAGTATAAATATGAGCTTATCAATTAGTAAATTAGATTGATTCCAAACTTGTAACTTTGTATAATTTTATTGAGTTGTAACATGCTAGGAATCAACGTTAGTTGAAGACAAGATTGGTCAAAACTATCGCAAACTGACTTTGACCCAGTCACCGTTATATTAGTTGAGTAGGAGACTCAACTGAGCAATTACGAATCAAGACAAAGGCATAAAGACAAAGGTATGAGGAGACATAAAGAATAAGTTAGTTAAGAAAAAACAATTACAGACAAAGACAAAGAGAACTAAAGTTTCAACCTTAGTAAGTCATAAGATATCTTGGTCTGACTAGGGACTGTTTTGACCTAAAGCTTCAAAAAGTAACATGAAGCATGTTCATGGTACGTCTTCGTACATAAAGGTACCAGAATAGAGATGGCCTCAATTATCCACAATGACTAGAATTCAAATTAAATTTGAATGTCTCCCTCTCGCCTATATATACGCATGGAGATCAAGAGAGACGACTAATACTACGAATGCTACTGTTGGTACTCTGAATGTTCAAAGCTCTCTAAGTAATTCTAAGAGATCGGCCATGTTCATCATGAAGACTCCCAAGCTTCTAGTTTGAGACCAGCTTTTAGTAATCATTGAGATGCCCTACACTCAAACAAATCTCTACTTTCTGTCAAGATCTCAAACTCACAACTCATCCAACCATCAAGTCTAGTGACCCGTTCGTATTAAAGCTTGGAAGTTTGAAGTCAGTCGAAGAGCTTAACGAGTCAAGCTCATGGTAAAGCTCAATGCCTGAAGTTACCCAAAAGTCGTAGGACATAAAAGTTTCCTGCAACTGAAAAAGATTAATTACAACGTGTTCTCTAAATACCTGAGTCGTGGGATTTTTTTGTATCTGAACCATTATAATATTCTGAGTTATTTACTGCTTAGTTAGCTTAACTTTCTTGCTCATTTAAAATCTAACAATTAACTAAATTTGAGTTGGTCTCCTGAGAGACGGTCTCATCATTTTTTATTTTGAGATAGACCTTAATACATTATTTCAATAAAATAAATACATTATTTTCTTTTTTAATATATTATTTTTAACTATGAAAAATTATATTATTTACAACGAAAAAATACATCATTTCTAATATAGAAATACATTATTTCAATAAATTAAAATACATCATTAAATTTGTTTCACAATAAAATTGATGAGATCGTCACATATTAATGTTTGCCACTAAATTATTAAAGTTTATCCTAAATATGGTTAATTTAATAAAATCTGATTCATAATCAATTTTATAAGTTCAAACTAACTTTCAAATAAATAAAGTGAGGAATATATTAAAAAAAATTATCCGTATCGAAATACAATGACATTAATTATTCATTGGAGTGATTTACACTTATTCATGTCAACGTGGCAAATTATTATGAATTACTGTACAAGATAATTAAATTTAAGAAGATATGTATAAGAATTTTTTGAATTCAATGAAAATGAACCGTCCGTACATTCAAGATAAGAATAGACAGTACAATTTCAGACATGTATTGACATGATTGATTCTGAAAAGTTGGATATGGATCCAATAAGTATTTGAATAACTTTATTTTCAAGCTAAAAAAAATTCCTTTAAAATTGTCTAAATCTTGATATTTAAAATCTCCTTTCAAATAATAAATCCAATACTACTCCCTCCGTCCCGGTCAAATTGTCCACATTTGACCGGGCACAATAACCAATGCATGTGAGTGGTAGTGGGAGTTAGTGGGATGAATATTTTATTGATGAGTGTAGAAAATTTGTTATTTTAGGAAAGTGGACTAATATTGTGGGACAGACGAAAAAGGAAATGTGGACAATTTACTTGGGACGGAGGGAGTATAATAGAAACTGGAAAAGAAAAATAAAGTAGAGGATCTCGTTCTATTGAATAAAATCATTTAATTAAGAGGCGTAAAAAATCAGCTAAAATATTTATTATTATAATTATTATATCTTTTGTCTACATATTTTTTTCTTAGTGGCTAATTTATATTTTTTCCTACTTAAATTGATAAGAAATAATTTACCACCAACTTTTTATAAGGCGAGATGTTTAGGTACTGTATGTATCTCTTATGAGAAAATTTACCCACCGTTAAGAAAAAATAATGTATAAAAATAAAGGGAGGCAAATTTATTAATCTTGAAAATGAATTTTAAAAACAGAAAATTACTGATAAAACACATCACATGTTGCATCTGAACATGTTGAACACTAACAAATTAAAAGGTCGATCGAAGAAGACACATGCATCTGGACGAACAGCTAGAATATATAGCTTATGATAATGTTGATTATAGTAAATAATATATTTTCTTGATGTAAATATTATTTGAATCTCATATATTTTTAAACTACAAAAGATATATATTATCTTTTGACAAAAACTTATGTGAGATGGACTCTCTTTTTCTAGTGGGACGGATATAAAGTTATGAATATATTTTAACCGATCGAGTTTCTAATAATGTATTTAGTATGTATGTAATCATCTTCAGTAAAAGATGCATGCATAAATCATTTTTTAGTTGTATTTGAAATAATATAATGATGTATTTTGCTTATTAGAATGATAATTTTTCTCATTAAATAATGTATTTAATGGAAAAGATATATGTAGTCAATGACTAAAAATATCATTTTCAGTTGTAATTATTCATCATTTCGTAAATAATGTATTTATTTACTATAAATAATGTAATTCATTTTTTATTCTAAATAACGTATTAAGATTAAAGAAAATGAAGTCTTTAATTCATATAAATGACGTACTTACTATATACCAAATTAGTATAGTTCATGAGATTAAATAGTGAAATAAATAATGTATTTCACTAATTGTAATGATGTATTTTATGAGTAATTTCTTTTAAAGTATGGATCTTGTGAGCTTCGCTCACATAATTTTTATAAGACATGTCATTAATTTAAAGTGCACTTGATAAAGATGTAAATAAATCCTTTTTATACTATGAAATTTTATAAGATCCGTCTTCTAACACAATTTTCAAGTGAGATTAATCGTTTTTCTTTTCACTATTTCAGATGTGCACATGTTAAAAGATTATAAACTGTTGGCCCTTATATTGTAGAGAGCATATAATATAATTAGATGACGCAAGCATTGACCTATGTTATAGATTCCATGCTTATAAATACGAAATGCATGGATCACATTTAGAGAGATAAAGAGAGAGAGTTGACGGGAAAAAATATGTTCGTATGCTTGAAATCAATATCAAGAGCAGTTCACTGTCAGGATGTGAGAGAAAAGGAGAAGAAAGGAGATGAAGATGAAGAAGCTGCATCTACATCTCTAACAGTTTGGAGAAAATCACTCATTTTCAGCTGCAGTGGTTTCACTGTCATTTCCTCCGACGGCGGCTTGGCCTATAGGGTGGACAACTACACCGCCCGCCCCCATCAAGTCATCCTCATGGACGGCTCTGGACATCCACTTTTTACTATTTGTCGTCGCAAGGTGTATATATACTTCTTTCATGTTAATATTTACCTTAAACATCCCTTTTTCCTTATTTTCTTAAAAATTTTACAATCTATGAAGTATAGGAAATAATTTTCCACTCCCTTTTATAACTGAGTTGGATTGATATTTTGGGAAAATATATATATTGTAAAGTATAGGTTGTAAGGATATATATTTTTTAAAGCACATGTAAAGATCGAGTTATAACTTGTTGTTTCAATATTCATTAGATATTTTATGTTATAAAAATTGGTGTAAATAATCCCTAGTTGAACTAAAAACTACTTAATTAATTCTTTTGACTAATCGGTGCCACTTAATCAGCCTAGGCGTGGAATTTTTTACTTTTGGGAAAATAATTAAAATATTTTTATTTTTATTTTTCATTACTTATAATATATAAATTACTAAAAAGTGGCTTATTGATTGAATATCATGCAAATTGTGTAGGTGTAAAGCCCTACACAAACATATATCTTTCTGTTGTGTAATCATAGATGAAAATACATATCGGTATTTTCTTATTTTATTAGTAAGATATTTCAATTTTTTAGATAATGTTTTTCACGGGTGAAAGAACTGAAGATGAAGAAAATAATATTTGTGGTGTTGAGGATGAAGATATATATCAAAACATTTATCCATAAAAAGTCGGATAAAGTCTCATTTATTATGAAAAAGTTTTAGATCCGCCACTACGCGTAATGAGTTTTACAACCACTAGTATTATATTAATTAGGTAGCATTTTTGGTTGAATTATTGATCATGAAATGCAGAAGCTAAGGCTATTGGACAAGTACTGGGCTGTGTACGAAGGAGAAGTGAGCATGAAATCATGGAAGAAACCGGTTTTCTGCGTGAGGAAAAACATGAGCATGATGAGGCAAACATTAATAGCAAATGTTTACTTTGAAAAGAGATGCATGTATGTAATTGAAGGGTCGTACAAGCATCGATCGTGCATAATTCTGGATGATTCGAGAAGGGTTGTCGGAGAGATTAAGAAGAAAGAAGCCATGGCCGGAGGTGCATCTTTTGGGTTGGAAGTGTTTCATTTGACAGTAAACCCAGGCTTCCACTCCAGTTTTGCAATGGCTTTTGTGCTATTACTTGATCAGATGTTTACTTGATAATGTAATTAAAACTTGCTCAATCGATCCTACTTAACACAAAAAATATAAAATTAGGTATATTGAGTGTTAGGTGCTTAAATTATTTTATTATTTTTTAGTATATTATTATAAAACAAAAAAATATAAGCTAATTAGTTAGGTATCCCTAAATAGGTCTAGACTCCACTCGAACGTTGACTAATATTAAATGAATTTTACAATATCAAATGTGTATTTTTTTTTTTTTGGCTTTCATCTTCATATAATTAGTAGAATTGAAGATGTTTTCGATTTCCAAAAATAATGTTTTACATTGACAAACTTAGAGATAAAAGAAAGAATGTGATTCATAGAAAATAAATTCTAAATGATTAAAAACAGAAATTTGAATTCATGATTAACTATTTCAATCTTTTAGATCTTAGATTTTAAAATTTCATCTTTTGGAATAATAATAAAAAATTATATCATTCAACATATATGAATGATGTTTATATTTAATTTAAATGATATATTTACACAATTTAAATAATAGACTTACTTAATTTAAATAACTTATTTCATTATTATAATTTATTTTAACAAATAATAACTGAAATAGTATTTGTTTTTGAAACCACGTTTTAAACTTTATATTTGACCCTCCTTTGAGCTGTAGAACACAATATTTCAGTAATTTTTCTTTCTTTTTCCTTTTTATTTTTTAGATAAGAGTTGTACATTTATGTAAAAGAAGATAATAAGGACAAAGTTAGTGCTAGAAATGAGACCACATAAACGGTTAGGCGACGCGTCCATGCAACATTTGACCAACTGTTTAATTTAAACGTTAAAGTGTTTTGTCTGTTTTTCGGGAAGAGTTCTTGCTTTTTATAATTTTGAGCTCGACATTTCCACCTTTATTTTGTGAAGCCTATATCTTCCCACGTTCACACATGAATTTAATTTATTTAATTAATTATCACTCACTAGTATAAAACAACATAGAAGACAATTTAATTATATAAAATTTTTGTGGGATTATTTTAAACGTTTTAGCACAGATTTGTGATAGATAACTTAGCTCATGATAAACAAAAAGAACAACAAATCAACCATGGAAAGCATAATAAAAACAAGGATTTAGATAGAAGAAATCAAGCCCGTAAAGTTTCCAGCATCGGATCGTCGATTCTATTACAAACGTTGCTCAATCTTGCATCCAAAATCCAGTTTTTCTTCAAGCTTTCCTCTCCCCTGTTTTTCTTTCTTTTTCTTCTCTCTGCAGCAAGCTTTCTTCACAACTAAGAAAATGAAATGATAATGCTCCTTCTTAATTCTCACACCCTATATAAAATACATCATGAACCTAGTTTAGCAATTCACAAAATAGCCCACAAGATATTGCATTTCAGCCCCTGTCGCCGCCCAGCCGCGGTCCAGACCGCGGCGAAATGCCTGTGGAATGCTCCCGCGCCGCCGCCCGCGGTGGCGACCGCGGCTAAATGCCTTCGTTCGTTCTCTCTGTCGCCGCACGTGGTCTGCACCGGTTTTGCCTTCAACATTTCATCTTTGGCTATCTTGAATATATTTCTTTGTTCTTTGATCAAATCATTTCCATTCCAACTCGATTCATCTTTCCAATTCCGGATCTTTGACAAAAACTTCCAACCATCAACTTTTGAGTTTGATTTCCCAACCTAATAACAAAATACATAACTGAGCAAAAGATTAGTAATAACTGCAATATTAAATACAAAGCAATCTAATTATGAATTAAAATGCTAAATTAACTACCTAGTATAGCATGAATTAGTATGGAAAACAAATGCTTATCAACACCCCCAAACTTAAATCCTTGTTCGTCCCGAACAAGAACAATTAAACAAGGTATAAGCATGAGTTTTTCTACATTCAATGATTCAAAATGCCTTAGCCAAAACCAACAAGGTATAATGAACATATGATGATCTCAAAGCATGACAAGATAATCCATCACAATCTATCCCGAGTTAAGTAAAAAAGGTTCTCCCATATCGAAATAACACTCTTCACTCAATTTATTTACATGGGTTCAATATATACACTCAAAAACCAATGTCATGCACAAGTTATTGACCATATGCTTGCAAGAAATCTAAACCTTCCATCATTTAGAATTGCTACAAGAAGAATGAAAGAGAACTTTGTTTTGGTTGAAATGTAGGCTTGGGTATTGAGGTAGGGAAATATGGCAAAAGTGACAAAACTCAAATAGCTTGAGTTACTCTCAATCAATCTAAGTTTCCACCATCCATCAAACAAATCACCAGTATGATATATCGAATAATCTTCCACCTCAATCCATCCCACAATTCTTATAATTCTCATCTACAACATAAAGCTAACATTATGAATCTCCCAAAATCATAAACAAGACTCATCCCTTTAGTGCCTTATCTTATTTGCTCTTTTGACAAGCATCAAATTTATTATTATTATTATTATTATTATTATTATTATTATTATTATTATTATTATTATTATTATTTAACACAAAAGGGATTTCTTTCCTCTATTTCTTCAAAGTTTCAATTCAACAACAAGAGACTAATTTTTTTTTTCTCACACCCCAAACTTCAACTTTGTTTAATAAAAACTTATTTTCTCAACACAAACTTACAATGATACCCTTAAAATAGCATCCTTATATCCTCCTCTCATCTGGTTATGAATAAAAGTTCAACAAACTCAAATAGGGGATACAAAAGGGTCAATGAAACTCATGGTACCAAAGTTTGGGTATAAGTGTTGCTTCAAAAAAGATTGCCTCTAATCATTTTCAACTTCAAGCAATTCTTATGATTTTAGGTAAGATAAAATGCAAGTTCTAGAAAAACAAGGCAAGCATGGTAAACCCACAAGAACAAAATACTATCGAGTGCGATAGACATAGGCTCAAAAGCTCACAAAAACAGTTACTCAACTCGAAATTAACTATTCAAGACATCAAGTTATACAAATCAATCAACCAAGTTCATTAAATACCCGAATTTTTAAAACTTTTTTACTTTCATCATTGGCATTTAATCATTGACTTCTAGTGAATCAAAGCATAAGTTCACCAACTAAAGCATGCTATTGTTCAAAACACTTAAGCATTAAAATAGCAAAAACTACAACACTAAACTTAACCATACTAAACAAAATATGTTTAAACCTAACCACACCCCCTACTTAAAGCTTAGAACAAAGAAATGAGAGATGTTTGAAGTAAAAAGAAAGGTTGAAACATATAGAAAACTCCCCTAATAGTCATCAAGATGGCAGATCTGGCCAGTAATGACCCTGTTGATTCTGGTAAGCCTCGAACCGCTGCAGCAAATCATATATATCTTCCTGTCGATACTGTATATTATCCTGACTAGTCGCGCGCAGCACAGGCACGACGGCGAACGGCACGCGGGAGGGCCACGGCGGCAGCGGGGCTGCGTGCGAAACCCTAAGGTTTCAGCACGACACGCGCGCGCATGCACGGCCATAGTCGTGTGGCCACAGGCCGGCAGCAGGCGTGCGGGGCTCTAGGACGGCGACGCGAAGAGGCGGAGGCTTGGTCGGGACGGCGAGCGGCGGCGGGCTGGGCGCGAGGGGCACGCGCGACACGGCAGAACCCTAGGTTCTGCATGCGTGTGCGCGGTACCCACGTGGCCTTGCGTGCGCTCGACGGCAGCGGGCTCGCGCTCTCCGGGCAGCGACGGCGGGGCGAGGTGATGGGTTTTGTATACTGAAAGCATTTATTACAATGTGTATACAACGGTTTATTTCTCCTATCTGTTAACAATCGTACATGTATGAACAATGGTATCCTCTTGTCTCACCGATAGGGACGATCATACGGCGTGTTGTAGATCGCAGAAGACAGTATGATCACTTGACCTAGTGAGACATAAACCTGATCACAGCCGAGATAGCGTATGAGGATACGTCTGTCCGGATGGTTGCGGCATTGTCGGAATAAGTAGTCTGTCTTGGTGACTTGACATGCTGGTACGCAGAGGTGGCGTATTGATGGACCGCAGTCAGATATATTCGTCTGTGTGACATCAGCGAATAAAAGATCTCGTTATATTGATTGAGTCCAAACCCTAACAAAGGTTCAGGGGTTTGCACGGGTTGACTGTTTCTTTGACTTGCCATGGTGGAGAGCCAACACAGCGCTCTCGTATATCCGCATCTTGGGTAACAGCAGTTCGTGTAGTACCGCCTGAGACTGAACTTAGGTAACCATATCCGAGTAATAGGATGGGGACATTCCCTGAGGAGCTCAATAACATTCATCGTGCCAAAGTCCTGCAGGCTGATTAAGTTCAGGCACGAGTGATAAGGTTTGAGTGGTACTACTCAGGAATAATAAGATATTAATTAATTGTAGTTAGAGCTTGTCAGAGGCTCCGATTAATTAATGGATGTCTGATGCGGCTAAAAGTTCAATCAAATTAAACTTCTAACTACACAAGAATAATATTTATCAAATCCAGGTCCTTCCCCGCTTCGCCCGCTAGAATACCGAGATACTATAGCAAAGTCCTATACCTAGGCATGATACAATCGTTGAGTAGTTTCTAACAATCTAAGAATTCAATCTAAACCTATGCTAACAATATATGACAAACATTGAATTAAACCAACAATCATCAATTGATCAATACTTTCCCAAATCGATAAACCAAGACAATCAAATACTCAAATTAGGAAGATAGGATGTTGAGATGAGTGTAGATGCAATCAAATTAGGTTAATCATTGATGTAAACACATTTTAATTCCTAGGAGATTGAGCAATCTACCCTACACTCGTTAACCCCTTGTCACGGCGAGCTAACGGTTGATGATCTAAGACTTGCAAACCATCACGTTATTAAGCCCTAGACCACTCCAAATAGTTCGTCAATTATTGCCCTACGACGTAGCACCGCACATGGATTGGAACTAAAATCATATGAATCTACACTATTCACGACGATTCCGCCCGCGTATTGGCTGCAACATTCACATCAACTACCTCCTAAGCTGGCTCTTACCTACACCTAGGAGGTAAGGAACAAGTTCTAGTGCAATTCAAGCTCTCAAAGGAAAGTAAACAAACAATTCTCAAACTAAATGATCATGCATCCTTACTCAAATCAACATCCAAAATGAATTAGAACATCATACCTTTCAATTGTACAAATACAAAGTTTAATTCAATTACATCCATTACAATTTGAAAAGTAGAGATTGGAATCTTCCCCAATTGGATTTGTATGCCTTGATCTACCACCTTGATTCTTCACTTCTCTTCCAAGGATTGGTGAATTAAGCTCTTAGATACTCTAGAATTTGGATAAATCGTGATATGAAATGGAATCTAGGAGAAATTCTAACTAGATTTATGAAAAATGACAAAAAGCCCTTCAAATAACTGCCTTCTCCCCTTTTATAGACAAGCAAACAGGGCCTCGGATCGCCCGGTCGAAGTATGGCTCGCCCGGTCAAAGTTGGAAACTGCCACAGATTAAGAGAAAACCGACCAGGCTCGGCCGGTCGAGCCCTTTGAACCCTTCTGAATCTTCGCTCGGCCGGTCCTGCACTTGCTCGGCCGGTCGAGCCCTCTGAAAGCCCCGCTCGGCCGGTCCTGCACCCGCTCGGCCGGTCAAGCTCTCCAAACTCCAAACACATGCGATTTTTCTCCAAAACTCCACCAAAAATGCTCGTTTATGCCCAAAACCTATCCTACAACTTCCAAAACACAAAAACACGAAAACACAACCAAAATACGACAAAAACATATGATACGGGAGTAAAATAGCCACAAACAAGCATGCACACACATCGAAATATGGGTCATTTTACGCACGTATCATAATCCCCCAAACTTAAACCTTTGATTGTCCTCAATCAAAACAAAGCAAAGTTATTAATCTACCTCATGCAATACCTCATAGCTCATCAAAGTTATCTTAGCATGTTCAAGAAAAACGAGATTATCACCTAACTTTGTAACAAGGTTAATGCTAAGGACATGAGCCACTCATCAAAAATAGATACAAGAAACGAAAGCACTCCCTCACGTGTTTAGGGATGATGAGATTTCACACAATCACAAGTTATCGAGCTTGATTTCCATAGGCTTGCATCCATTCTCACCACTATACTACAACGAGTTAGTTTCTAGAATCAAAAAGGTCTTTACACTCGTTGTAGTATAGTGGTGAGAATGGATGCAAGCCTATGGAAATCAAGCTCGATAACTTGTCTGTTGGCTTGGCTCGGCCGGTCCAAATTGGCTCGGCCGGTCGAGCCCTCTGTCTGGCCTCGCTTGGCCGGTCCTGCTCTGCTCGGCCGGTCGATGACTCCAAACCCCAAACACGTGCGATTTTCCTCCAAAACTCCACCAAAAATGCTCGTTTATGCCCAAAACCTATCCTACAACATTCAAAACACAAAAACACGAAAACACAACCAAAATATGACAAAAACATATGATACGGGAGTAAAATAGCCACAAACAAGCATGCGCACACATCGAAATATGGGTCATTTTACGCACGTATCATAATCCCCCAAACTTAAACCTTTGATTGTCCTCAATCAAAACAAAGTAAAGCTATTAATCTACCTCATGCAATACCTCATAGCTCATCAAAGTTATCTTAGCATGTTCAAGTAAAACGAGATTATCACCTAACTTTGTAACAAGGTTAATGCTAAGGACATGAACCACTCATCAAAAATGGATACAAGAAATGAAAGCACTCCCTCTCGTGTTTAGGGATGATGAGATTCACACAATCACAAGATATCGAGCTTGAATTTCATAGGCTTGCATCCATTCTCACCACTATACTACAACGAGTTAGTTTCTAGAATCAAAAAGGTCTTTTCACGGGTTGTAACGTGGCTAACTAAAAGGTGGGTAGTTTTGGGCCAAAGTGACTAAACTTCTCAATTTCCCAAAACCCCCAAACTTGTTCGTTTCGAACCATTACAAATCTCCGAGGCTTTTCATTTCTCACACATATATTTTTTTTTCTTTTTTCTTTTTTCATCATCTTTTTTTTTCAATTGCACCATCATTCTTTCATTTTGTCGGTGCCTCTCTTCCCAAACTTTTGCACCCAAATTTTTTTTGTAGGTGCTCATTTTCTAGGTGCTCATTTTTCTAGGATCAACAACAATCCTTTATTTCATATTTTCATGCCTCAACTATCCATCAATATTCATTCAATCAATTCCCAACCCAACTCTCATCACCGTATTCACCCTCATACACTCTTTCCCCCAAAACTTGATCCTAATTATATCAAAGAAGATTCACCTATAAAGCTCAATCACGGGGATCAAAGATAAGAAAGGCAAAATCCTGATAACAACCACCTTATACTCCCGGTGTGAAAGGTAGGACTAAGAAACAATGGCCTAAGATCATTTTCTAGTTACATACTCATGCCAATAGATAGAGAACGAATGCAAGTTCTAGATCTCAAGCTCTCAATCTTGCCACTCACAATCAAAATAGATATGATAATATCATGGCTCAAACCTCACAGCTTTTTGTCAAGTCCTATGCATTAACCACATACAAAACTCGACAATTCAAAAGTTAAACTTAAATCATGCTTTGAAAAACTAGATTCCGCCCTATCATAAGTTGAGGTAGACATCAAACTCCACTAAGTAAATCATGATTAAATCTCAAGTCTAATTCGAGTTCATCACACACACACAAGCACACAACATCCTAGCACAATCTACATACCAAAACACAACGTAATTAAAACTAAATGGTAGAAAGAACGATAGAAAATGTTACCCATCAGTAGGCACGATCTCCGCTCTCCATTCCTTATTTGCACCTACTACAAAGCAACATACACACCACCAAACAATTGAGCATAAACTAGCCGATTAAATTCTCATTTCCACCATCTTCCACAAACCATTCATCAACAAAAATAAAGCAATATCCACTAGTTCCACCATTCATTCCAAACCATTACACATCCCACATACCAAAAACCAAATAGAAAGAATTAAACACATGTAAGCTTGCCAAAATGTTCCATCCATTCAATCATCAAAAATCAATCATCAAAATCATCATTCAAATCCAAATCCAAAGTAGATGTAAATCATAATACAACCCAATCGAAGTTCCAAATTCTTGAAATTCAACTAAACTAGAAAGCATAATAAGGATAGAGAGATAAAGGGATAGAGAAAAGAATGAACCAGAGCACCAACTACCGACACTTCCCCCCAAACTTAGTCAAGTGAGACTAAGTTTGTAAAAAGGTAGTCGGTGCGTCATTGCTCATCCCTATCCTGCTGCTGCTGTTGGCTCTAATCTTCCTCATCCTGCGGAGGACGATCATTGCAACAATGAATGCAAGGCATGGGAATCACTTCCTCGCAACGAGCAACAATCAATCGAGTCATATCCAAATGAGCTTCAGTACTCATCAGCCAGTTAGACCTATCTGCTGGATCATTAGAAATAACAAACTCCCAATCTATCAGGCACCAGAAAAGCCTTAGTGACAAGAGTAGTGGTGTTAAGGCTCAGCCCTGGAGCAAATACTCCGGACATATCCAATCCACAAGCCTTAAGAATAGGAAATATTAACCATCACCACAAATAACTGAATTTCCAGCATCAATTGTATTGCTCCAATTATCCATCAACCATCCACCAATAGAGAAAGGCTTCCCATGCAGAAATGCAAACAGAAATTTAAAGTCAGCCATACTAACAGCACCAAATCCACGGAAACTACAAGACCAACCCTCTAACATAAGGTGAATATACCGAACGATAGGATTCTTAATCAGAACGGACCTACAAGACTGCACAT
>JAPKLW010000821.1:272091-341031 GCA_026898455.1 Plectranthus barbatus | reverse complement strand
GAATCTGGAATTCTGCTGGTAACATCCGACTGGTAGATCATTCTGGTGATCTTGTGCTGGCAGTCTCTGCTGGTGACTTTGCGCTGGCACAATCTAAGTCTACCAATATGTCTGATGTTAACCCTTGGAATCTCCCATGACTGGTGGCTTCACCGCTGGTGAACAGTGTTAGTGAGAACACCTATTCTGCTGGTAGGATTTGTCAGCCGCCTGCTGGTGAAATCCTTCCCAACTGGTGAACAGTAACCAGTCATTAGCTCTTCTCATGCTGGTGAACAGTGTCAGCATGAGACTTTGTCAGCCGCCTTCGGATGAGACTTTCCCAACTGGTGAACAGTAGCCAGTGGTAAGTACATCTCATGCTGGTGAACAGTGTCAGCATGAGTCTTGATCAGCTGCGACTTACAACTCAAAAGACCTAAACAGGACTTTACATTTGAGACTAGAGCTATTCTAGAGACAAACTGACGCTGGTAGGACTTAGGATTTGATCCACCAAAACACCAAAACTAGAATCTAAGCAAGTAGCTACTGGGGAAAGGAAACTTAGCCAAATTTCCCAACAAGGGTTAATTTGAATGTGAGATCTAACGGTTGAGGGAAAATCTGCGAAATGTTAGATCGACGATTTGGAATAAACGCGTCTTTCCATATGGCTTCCCATGCTCCGAGACACACTCAAGTGTTTCTAACGTGGCATCTCCTCAGTTGGTGTCACCGTTTGCAAGCATTAATTACGCCTGATTGGGTCCCATCAAGTTTGAATTTTGAGTCATCCCGCCTCAATTTAGGATATGTTATTGCTTAGCAGTCGTTTAAGGATGCTGATAGAAGATGATCCTATTCAGCATTCTGATTTCCAGCAACTTCCGAAGAACTGCTGAGTCAAAGAGAGCTTAAAAGAAAAATATGATGATGCGATCCTTGAACTTTTCAATACTCCTTGCTCCCTATTGCTGGAAAAATGATTTGACTTCCCATGCATACACGTCGATTCCTTTATTGGCGACATTTCGTATTCCAAGGGATGAATCATTACGATCTTCAGACAGATTTTTCTCTTTCTTCGCGTCATAAATGAGAAATCCTCTTTAAATACCGGAGTTTGAGATTATCCAAACATCTCATCTTTCCTGATTCACTCTTTTAATCTTCTTCTTATTCAAGAAAATTGAGTCCTTTTCTTCAATCATGGAATCTCCTCCCCGAGTCATAGATATCCGACGTAACCTGATCCTTGATGAGCCGGGTCTGGATAGATACTACATAGATGAGTGTGATGTGGCGGTGAAGGTCATATCTACGTTGCAGTGGGGGGGTCTTTCGCAATTTCTGTGTGCTACTCCTCACCGTTTCCAGGAGGAAGTGTTGAGGGATTTCCTTAGTGAGTGCCATGTTGGTCAGGGCTCAATCTATGGGGTGTTCCATAACAAGCTTGTTCATTGGACCCCTGACACCTTTGCGGTTGATTTCGGGCTTCCTCGAGGTCCGTTGTCTATGGAGGACTATCTTTCAGAGGAAGTGGCTCCAGAATGGCTGGCATGGGAGAAGTGGCGTCATTCTCCTCATTTTGATTTCAGCCCTGACATTCTTGCTTCGGGTCTCAAGACACCATATTGGGTCCTGTTTCGCATTGCCCATGAAATCCTTCTTGGAGAGGAACCTTATGACCTTTGTTTCTCAACACCTGTTTGGCAGGTGATGATGGCCATGGACGATGCTGCTTCCGTTGACTGGGCCGGATACGTTTTCAAGAACGTCTGGGAAGCTGTCAAGCTCCATCCGTTCGTGCCTCTGCGGAATGGGATGCAGCTCAGCTGGTTGATGGAGAAGTACTTTCCAGAGATCGCTGACGGTCCATCCAACCTTCAAGGGGCTGATTTCTATCCCTATAAGTCTGTGTCGCCTTTCTAGATGAACTCCATAATAAATCTTGTATTTCCTTTTGTATTTTGGCCGAAGGTGCCGTCTCTTCCTTTTGTAATGAGAACATGTTCCTCTTTTGAAGATGAGTGTATGACTATTTCGTTCTCTTGATGTTTGTCTTTCGAGACAGAGTATAAATGTCATCTTCATTTTTCATAGCTTGCTGAGCGGAATCAATTTATCTCCTAAGCATTGATAGGGACATATCCGTCATTTCGCCATTGGTCTGGCATACTTCATAGAGTTTTCCATAAATGTTAGAAGTAGCATAAGAAAATCCAAGAAAACCAGAAAGAATGAGAGTAATATCTCATTCATCCACAGCAATATCTAGTTCCATCATACCCAATTTGATGCATAATTCTTTGAATCTTACCTCTGCAAGGGGCTTAGTGAAGATATCTGCTATTTGATCCTCAGTACATATTCACTGAATATCAATATCCTTCTTTTCTTGATGATCACGAATAAAATGATGTCAGATGTCAATGTGTTTTGTCCTGGAATGATGTACTGGATTCTTTGTGATGCACATAGCACTATTGTTGTCACAATAGATTGGCACGCATTCAGGTGAGATGTCATAATCTTGGAGTTGTTGTCGGATCCACAGAATTTGCTGACAGCAACTAGCAGCCGCTACATACTCTGCTTCGGTGGTTGAGGTTGCTACCGAGTGTTGCTTTTTGCTGAACCAGCTAATCAATTTGTGACCAAGGAATTGACATGTACCACTGGTGCTTTTCCTGTCGATTTTGCATCCTCCAAAATCAGAATCTGAATATCCACTTAGAGCTAGACTGTCGGCTCTTGGATACCAAATCCCTAAGCCTTCTGTGCATTTTAAGTAACGGATGATTCGCTTTGCTGTATCAAGATGTGTTTTGTTTGGTTGAGATTGATATCTGGCACATAGTCCCACAGCATATGATATATCAGGTCTGCTGGTAGTAAGATATAGCAGAGATCCGATGATTCCTCGATATAAGGTAGGATTGACTGCATCTCCATCTTTTTCAAGATCTGCTAAACACGCATTGCTGATGGGGATCCTTAAGCTCTTGGATTTCTCTGGACAGTATTTAGCAATGAGATCTCGCGTATATTTCTTTTGATGAATGAAAATTCCTTCACTTGATTGGTGAACTTGAAGTCCGAGAAAATAGGACATTCTTCCCATCATACTCATTTGAAAATTACTCATCATTAGCTTTAAGAATTTGTCACAGAGAGCTTGATTCTTTGAGCCAAAGATGATGTCATCAACGTAGATTTGCACGAGTAGAATGCTTCCTTCGTCCTTAATTCGAAAGAGTGTTTGATCAATCCTTCCCTTTTTGAAGCCATTGTCGAGTAGAAACTTAGATAAAGTTCCATACCAAGCTCGAGGTGCTTGCTTTAGTCCATACAAAGCTTTTCTTAGTTTATAGACCTGATTTCCATTCTCAAAACCTGGAGGCTGCTCAACATAGACTTCTTCCTTGAGTTCGCCATTTAGGAATGCACTTTTAACGTCCATTTGCATGACCGAGAATTCATGATGCGCTACATAAGCGAGAAATAATCTGATTGCTTCTAGTCTTGCTACTGGCGCAAATGTCTCATCATTATGCCTTCACATTGTTTGTACCCTTTGGCTACAAGGCGTGCTTTATTTCTCACCACCAAGCCTGATTCATTCTTCTTGTTTTTGAAGACCCATTTGGTGCCTATGACATTCTGATGTTGTGGTCTATCCACCAGATCCCATACGTGGTTGCGAGAAAATTCAGCAAGCTCCTCTTGCATAGCGTTTACCCAGTCTGGATCACGTAGTGCTTCCTCAACTGTAGTTGGTTCTTAATTTGATAGATAGCATGAAAACATTGCAGATCCTTGTCTGGTCAAGATGGGGTCATTGATATCTCCAAGAACATCTTCTAGTGGATGTGCACGCAGCCATGCTGGTCTGATTGGTTCTCCAGCAGTTCTTCTTCTTCCGAGATTATTTGTCTGTTCTGCATTGACCACTTCATTCTCAGCATCTTGTGTGTTAGGATTTTGATCTTCAATAGGAGGTGTTTCTTCAGCAGCCCGTCCTTCGGCTATAGGAATATCATGGTCTGGATTTTCTCTTCCAGTGGAATTTTCAGCATTAGGCGCCTCAGTATCTGGTATCTCAGCAGCTGGTATCTCAGCAACTGGTATCTCAGCAGCTCCTCTGCTAAGATCTTCAGCAGCATTGACTTCCTCAGCGACGGGGATAGGATTAGAGTTTTCCTCGTCTGAATCATCTAACGAATTAAAAATATCCTTTTGGGGGTTGGCCTCAGCATGAACGTTAGCATCACTGGCCTGGTCTCCTGGTTTTGTCTGAACAGGATTACATTCATTCATAGACTTAGTCGGGTCACATCGTAAGTGTTCATGACAATTCAAGATCGATTGACCATTGACATCATTAGTCTCATGATTGTTATCCTTTGTCTCATTGATAGCTCTGCGCACTAAAGTAGATTCATCAAAAATAACATTGCATGTTATTTCCACAATCCCAGTAGTCTTGTTTAACACTCTATATCCTTTGTGGGTGGGGTGACCATATCCGAGAAGTACGCCCTCATCCGACTTAGGCGAAAAAGTGTTAAGTTTTGACTTTTCGTTGTTATGGATATAACATGTTGCACCAAAAGCACGTAGATAATCTAAATTAGGCTTACGACCGTTGTATACTTCATAGGGAGTTTTGTTGAATCAGCCGTTGATAGAGCTCCTGTTCTGCGTGTAACATGCAGTCATCACTGCTTCGCCCCAATATCTAGCAGGTAAGTCAGCATCGGCTAGCATAGATCACACTGCTTCTTTCAGTGTTCGATTCCTTCTTTCTGCTAGACCGTTCTGCTGTGGGGTCCTGGCAGTGGATCTCTCATGATTTATACCGGCTTCTGCGCAAAAATCCATGAGAATGCCGTTGCAGAATTCTGTTCCATTGTCAGATCGAATCCTTTTCACTGTAACTTCTTTGCTATTTTGCTCCTTGAGGATCAACTCGGGTAGAGTAATCTTGACCTCATCTTTGGTCTTCAGTAAGCGAACCCATGTATACCTGGAATAATCATCAACTATTACAAGGGTATATATTCTTTTACTTACCGAGGGTGGAGTGACAGGTCCGAATAGATCCATGTGCAATAATTCTAGGATTCTGCTTGATGTGTTCTTTTCTTGATTGGAGTGAAATGACGCTTTGGTCTGCTTTCTTTGTTGGCATGCCTTGCAAATGCCTTCCTTATGAAATGTGATGTTTTGAGGTAAACCTATGACAAGATCATTTCTAGCGATATGGTTGATGGTTTTGAAATTCAAATGATTTAACCTCTTATGCCATAACCAAGTGGTTTCCTCTTTATTTAGTGCTAGAAAGCATGAATGTTGTTGACCACTTTGCCAATCAACCACATATAGTCCGCCTTTCCAAATTCCTCTAAGCTTTACTTCTCCTGTTACATTGTCAGCTATAGAACATCCTGTATGAATAAAAGATACTGTGTACCCGTTTTCGCATAGTTGACTAATGCTTAGCAGGTTGTGTTTGAGATTGGATACGAGAGCAACATTTACTATTCTTAGTCCATTCCGCTCTATGCATCCTCTGCCAAGTACTCTTCCTTTGCTGTTGTCACCAAATACTACAGATGGACCATACGATTTTTGAATGTCTGAGAATAATTCTTCGTCTCCCGTCATATGCGCATAACAACCTCTGTCTAGGATCCACTCATTTGACATGCTTGATGTCTTAGCACTTGAATCCTATTCCTGCAAGGACAATTAAGTTGATTTAGGTCCCCGTTTCAAGTCGGGTCCTGGAGGATTAGCTTGAGTCATTGTTCCTTTTGGAACCCACATTTTGATAATTGTCAAAGATTTTTCTTTGAGATCTATTTTGCTGATTTTTTCAACTTTTTGATGTGCATATGTATGTGGTTGTGCGTTGTGCTCCTTTACCTTCATCGTCCTTTGATGATGTATGTATCTGGACTCGGGTCTCACATAGGTGTTTCTCCTATGTGGTGTGTTGTGATAATATTGGGGTTTCATTGAGTGATTCTTAATGTCTCTTCCCCGAGAAAGGATAGGATTTGGCTTCCTAGCATTTGAAACAAGATGCTCAGCCTTTGTCCTTGAGTTTGCTGAAAAGTTTTTCTTATCAGACTTCAAATGTAAGTTTTGATGTCGTTCAACATCTCTTATGAACCTTTGCTGAAATCTTACATTCTGCTTGGCCTTTTGCTGAGGTCTAGCATAGTGCTTGACACCCTGCTTGGGTTCAGAAGACTGTTTGATATTCTGCTGAGCGATCAGACTAGCATTTGAGGATTCAGCAACTAATTTATCCTTCTCTTTAATGTTATCAAATATTTTTCCGCCATAGACAAAAATGATATTTTCCTTTTGCCTCGAAGTATTATTTTTGTCATTGCAACTATGCCCAATTCCAGATCGGTCACCGTGACGTCTCTGTCAGCTTATCAGGTTATTCAAAATATCCTGACTCGTCATGTATGCGCAGACACACTTCTCATTGGCTTTGTTTTTCAACAACGTATTCTCCCTTTCAAGATTCTTAAAACTTTCAAGGAGTTCAGAAGATTCAGTTCTAAGTCTTGATAGTTCCTCACTATCGGACCTTAGTCTTCCGACTTCATTGGTCAGACTTAGGATTTTTTGTTTGAGCGAGGAATTATCTTTCACAATAGCATCTTTCAAGGTGCATACCTTAGAAAGTTCTAAAGAGAGTTTAGTAAGATAATCTTCCTCAGAATCTAGTAAGGAATCCTCTGATTCAGATATATGTGCTGAGCATAAAGTATTCGTTATAAGTGTTACCTCCTGATTGTCGACTGCTAAGGCCAATTCAAAGGATTGCTCAGCATCAGCGAGTGGTTCACCATCTTCAACGATTTTTGCCATAAAGACCATTAGGGCTTCTTCTTCCTCATCAGTGGGATAATATTCCTCTTCGTTGTCGGGAATATCTGGAACTTCTGTCCTCGTTAGCAATGCCTTCGTTACAGCTCGTACTGCTCGTCTTTCAAATCTCTGACGCAGACATTCTCTTTCCTCAGGACTTACTTTTGGACAATCATGTTTCAAGTGATCAGGAGACTTGCATTCAAAACATGTTCTTATCCTTTTTTCAGTAGGGTGCTGCATCATGCTCGCTTTTGCCTCATTTTAGGCTTTTGCTTCCAGAATCATCTTTTGTATCTTTTTCATATGTTCTTCCAGCTCGCCTATTTTCTTATCTTCATCGTTAACTGTAGAAGTTGATGAAGTCTCCTTGGATGATGTTGCAGAAGCAGGTGTGGACTTTTCTTGATTGTAGAAAGGTTTCCTCGGAGATTTCCATTTCTTTCCATCTTTCTTGACAAAGTACGCTACGTCTTCTTGAGTTCCAACGCTTGTGGGATTTGGATATATAACAGCAGCTTTGTTTTTCTTTGACTGCTGGATGATGAATTCATGTGACTTAAGTTGAGAGAAGACTTCAGCGGTCGTCATATTGTTGAGATCTTTCTCACTCATGCTTGTCATCTTGATAAACCAATCACTCCTGGGGTAAAGCTTGGATATAATTTTGTTATTCATTTCCCCTTTGTCATATGTCTTGCCGACATTTTTGAGTTCTGCGATGATAGTGTTGAACCTTTCTTCCATCTCCTGAATGGTTTCTCCTGGAATCATGGCGAAGGATTCGTACTTGTCCACAGCGACTTGTAGCTTGTTTCGCTTCATCTGTTTCGTTTCCTGAGAGACTTCGCACACATAATCCCACATCTCCTTTGCGGTGTCATAATCTAGAGCTTTGTTGGACATTAAGGGGGGTAGACATTCCATAATTAGCTTCATGGCGATAAACTCCAGCTGGCCTCTCTTTTTGTCTTCAAGAGTCCATTCCTCGTAAGGTTTACTCACCATCTCAGGTCTGGGTTGACCACCAGCGGGTCCAGAGTGTGCGGTGTTGACCTTCTTGATTTCAATAGGTCCAATCGTTAGGATGTCCCTCATCTCTGGATGTATGCTCTGCAGCTGGATCATGGCCTTCTTTTTCCATGTTTCAAATCCATCCTTGTTGTACTTCGGGAGAGCGTGATTAGACATCGGATTAATTCTCGTCGTTACCTGAGCTATGTAAAATACCAATACAAGAGACGCAAGGAAAGACTAGGATCTAGGTCCTAAGCGACTCAGAAGCAGTCAGTTTTTCAACCTCCTGCTCTGATACCACTTGTTGGTCCCTTATGATCAGAGTCGTCGTGAATACAATAAAGTACACACACGAAGTGCAGCAGAATAGATTAAGTTTTCTTGTATTTAAATTATTTTCAACTTTATTTTTGGTTAAGGTTTTCTTAAGTTACCTTTTCAGTTATACACTAGTAACGTGGTTACTAGGTTTTAAAACATAATAGCTCGAAAAGCAGTAACAACAAGACAACCCACAATTTATAGTGGTTCGATCAAAAGATCTACGTCCACTTCTTAGTCGAATCGCTAAGAATTTTACTAGAAAGTATACGGTGTACAAAGAGTTGCCTTTCCTGTTAAGCAACCAGCCTTCTGAAGATCTGTCTGCTTTATGGCTATCATCCGATACCCCGAACTTTCCTGGTGTAGCTCCGACTGAGTCAAGGGCGCACCTTCGTAAAACTCGCTTTCACCACTTACTTTGGAAGAGTTTAGAGTTCCCTCCGAACTATCGTGTGTGCTCGGCTTCAGTGCCCGCCTTAATCAATTTCATCACAGGAAATTGATTGTTAGATGCTTTCCTTAAAAGGAAAATGATCCCAATGATTGAAGATTCTTGAACCAGTTCAAGAATCACTCAGAAGAATGTCAGACGTAGTGAGACACTCTGAATGTTGAAGGCCTTTGAATATCTCTGGATAGTACCCTTCAACTGGACTGCTCTCTTGCCTTTTTGCTTTTTAGATTCTTTCGTATATCGAGTTTCTTTTTGGTTAGAGAGAGAGCTTTTTTGCATTTTCCTTTGACTTGCCTTTTATAGCTATGTTCTCGAAGTTTGAGTCGACAGATCCGTTTAGACACAACGGATCTTTCTCCTTAAATGCGGGTAGCTATTTACTGATTTTTCTGCTTTTGGACAGGCTTTTATGTCCTACTTCTGACATGGCTAATTGTCGCGTGTTGGTCAGAATGACGGTGTAGCAGTCCTTCTGTTTTGCTTTGCTGAGCTTCTACTGGTACGGGATGCTGGATCTCTTCCAGCATGTTTTTGATCTCCTTGCACAGCGAGTGTTTTGTCTGCTACTCTGGTTTGATTTGCTAGCATCTTCAGCAATCAAGGATGTGTTTGTCGAATGCTGATCTTCTTAGCATTCTTAATTCGGGCAGCCTTCAGCATTGTTCGATGTTTTGCTGAGTTATTTCAATTAGCCTATTCTATTACAACACGATGTTTTAACCTATACAGGACATTACATCAGTTGCTAAGCTATGCTAAGGTTCAGCAATGATCGACCGTCTACTAAGGTTTGATCCAACAAAACCTTTCACAATAATATCCTAAGGGTAATTTACAAGTATTTTCCCAACACCTAGCAAATCCAATTGGGGAAGATTTCCTTTTCCACTTATCAATTGTAATGAATGTATTTGATTTCAACTTTGTATTGTTACAATTGAGAGGTATGTTGCTCTAATTCATTTTGGATGTTGATTTGAACAAGGATGCATGTGGATTAGGTGATAATTGCTTGTTTACTTTCCTATGAAGGATCGATTTGCACTTGAGCCTGTTCTTTCCTATTAGATGTAGGTAATAGTCAATCTATAGGTAGTTGACGTAAACGTTGCAGCCAATACACGGACGGAATCGTCGTGAAAAGTGCATAATCATATAGTTCTAGTTCTAATCCATGTGCGGCGCAAGGATTATAGGGCGTTAATTGAAGGTCGGTTGGGAGTGGCCTCGGAGTTAATAACGTAGTTGTTTGCAACTTCTAGAGTCATCTACTGCTAGTTATCCGTAGCAAGTGACTAGCGAACATAAGAGTCGGTTGCTCAACTTCATAGGAATTAAAACTTGTTTACATCAATGATTAACCTAATTGGATTAAATCTACGTTTACTTCAACATCCTATCTACCTCATTTGAGTATTTGTTTGTCTTGGTTTACCAATGTGTGGAGAGAATTTAATGATTGTTTTGAGACTTAAAATTGGTTGTAGGTTTAATTCATTACTTGTTATATGTTGTTAGCATAGGTTTAAATTGATTGCCTAGATTGATAGAAATTACTCAACAATTTTATGTTACCTAGCTATTAGACTTTGCTATAGTATCCCGGTAATCTAGCGGGCGAAGGGAAGAAGGACCTTGATTTGACAAATTTTATTCTTGTGTAGCTAATAGTTTAATTTTTATTGAACTTTTAGCCGCATCAAGTTTCGGCGCCGTTTCCGGGGACTTCATTTAGTAGGTTGCTAGATATTGGGGGAAAAGTGAAGCTTGTAGGCTAGGTGTTTGTGTTTTTGTTTGTGTGAATATTGTTACTACCATTTGTTTGATAATTGTTCTAATTTTGTTTTCTTTTGGATTTTTGTTTTTGTTGGAGAATTGCCTTTGTTGGACTCTTGTAGGTGTCTAACATGGAGAGACTTATTAATGTGCAAAGGCAATTGGAGGAGATAAGAGACCGCATGATGCAATGACAAAGACCGCGAATGCCTATCCGAAACGTGTATGAGGAAATGTTTGAATGTAGTAACCAATGGTCGGAGGAGGAAAGAGCTTATCAAATGGTGAATGTTGTAAAGGAATCTCATGATGATGATTTGTGGAGGAGACAAAAAGAGCTCATGCAAGAAGAACTTAAATTGTTGAAAAGATCAAGGAAAGAGCATGAGGAAGGGCAAGAAATAGAGGTGAAGAAAGAAGATGAACCGGCAAGGGAAAGAGAAGTAATACTTCAAGTTGATGAGGTAAATGAAGATGTCAAGGAGCCGGTACAAGTCTTTGAATATATGGAGAAGGATGAGAGTGCGAGTATGGTGATGAGACCCGAGGAAATATTAGGAGATGGCAAAGAGGAGGAGGAAACCGAAGAAATCATTAGTGAAAAGATAATGGGTGTTCATCGAGAAGAGCTCGTGAAGGAAGGCACCGAGGAGATGGTGAAGAACATTGAAGGAGGTAGAATTGAGGAGCCTTCATTTGAAGAGGTTCCAACAATACAGGCATTGGAACATTTCATAAAAGAGGAAAATCCGACAATAAGCAAGGAGAAAGAGGATAGGTTGAAGCGGGGAATGTCAACTTGGGAAGTAGGCAAGGTTGAGGAGAGAATGGTGAGTGCATTGGATG
Source organism: Plectranthus barbatus (assembly GCA_026898455.1). Classification (NCBI taxonomy): domain Eukaryota; kingdom Viridiplantae; phylum Streptophyta; class Magnoliopsida; order Lamiales; family Lamiaceae; genus Plectranthus; species Plectranthus barbatus. The sequence goes on along the minus strand of JAPKLW010000821.1, from coordinate 329,735 downwards.
AATGGATCAATGAATTTCTTGAAGTGGGGATTAGATTGGAGAATGTCTTAAGGATCACTTCAAAGAAGGAGCACTCATTCATGCAATTTGAGTTTGACAAGATAATCAATCCTCCTTGGAGAGATGATAGGGGTGAAAGAAAAATCGCCTTGGACAAATTGCTCCCAAGTAAATGCAAATTAAAGGAGAAAGGTGTATTAAAAACCCACACGATTTTTTATAATGAGTGATGTGGTAAGGTTGTCTAGCTACCGACGTTAAGGAAGCGCTTGTTGGGAGGCAACCCAACCAATTTTCTTTCTTTTGTTTAATTTCTTTTAGTTGCTTTGATTTTGAATAAATGTCTAGTTTGTTTGGTTTTGTGTTTGTAGGAGGAACTACAAGATCGAGAGCAGTGACGATGCACCGTCCACCATTTTTGCAAACTTAGTCTCACTTGACTAAGTTTGGGGGGATGTGCCGGTAGCCGGTGCCTCGGTTTATTCTTCTCCATCTCCTATTATTTATCTTGCAATTAGTTTAGGTTGTTGGATATGGTCCCTTTATTGGATTTGATTCGATTTGGTTGTACCAATATTGATATTCTACCTTGGATGAATGTTAAGGCCTATGCTCATCTTGATGATATGTATGGATATTTTCATGGGTTTAAGTTTGTTGAACATTGGTTTTGATGGTATGTTTGGTGGAGCTAGTGGAAAAATGATTTATTTGTATAGATTTTTGGATAGTGGAATGATGGTGGAAAGAGGTTTTGGAAGTGAATTTGGTTGAGGATTGTTTGATTGTGATTGTGGATAGAATCATTAATGAGTTGGTATGATTAAATACTTCCTATTATGCATGGTTTGTGGTTTGGATTATTGGTTTGGTTTGTATGGTTGAGCTAGTGGATATTGACTTATCATTGTTAATTGTTGGTTTGTGGAAAGTTTGGTGGATATGAGAGCTTTATTGATTTGTTTTATGCTCAAGTGTTTGGTGGTGTTTGTGTTGATTTAGTAGGTACAAATCGTGTGTGCCGATGGGTAACGCTTTCTATTGTTCCTTCTACCAATTAGATTTATTATAATCGTTTCATGGCATGTAGATTGTTGTTAGGATTGTTGAATGTTTGTTGTGTGTGTGATGAACCCAAACGAGAATTGGAGATTTGAATCATGATTTACTTAGTAGGCTTGAGATTTACTTTGACCAATGATAGGGCATAATCTAGTTGTTAAGGCGTGCTCGAATTGAACTTTTGAATTGCCGAGTTTTGTGCGAGGTTAATGCCTAGTACTTAACAAAAGCCGAGAGTTTTGAGCTATGATATGGTCATATTCTATTTGATTGTGAGTGGCAAGGTTGAGAGCACAAAATCTAGAACTTGAATTTGTTCTCTATCTATTTGGCATAAGTTTGGTAACTAAAAGATGATCTTAGGCCATCGATTCCTAGTCCTACCTTTCACTCCGGGAGTATAAGGTGGTTGATATCATAATTTTGCCCTTCATACCCTTGATTCCCGTGATTGAGCTTAATGGTGATATTTCTTTTGAAATTATTAGGACACATTTTGGGGGAATGAGTGTATAAGGGTGAATACGGAGATGAGAGTTGGGTTGGGAATTGTTTGAGTTGTGATTGTTGAGGCAATAAAGTATGATTGTAGGATTGATATGAATCCTAGAAAAATGAGCACCAACAAAAATTTTGGGTGCTAGAAAAATAAAGAAAAGGAAAAAAAAGAGAGAGAAAAAGAAAAAAAAAGAAAAGCACCGTGAAAAATGAAGGTGCTGGAAAAAGAAAGTGAGAAAAAGGAAAGAAAGAAAAGAAAAAGAAAGAGAAATGTTGTGAATAAAAGCCTCAAGGTTAGAAGTAGGGATGGGGAAAAATACCGAAATATCGAAATACCGGATATATCGTATCGAAAAAATACCGAAGTTATCGAATTTTTGGTATACCGTAATTTTTGGTAAGGTATCAAACCGTACCGAAAATTTTAGGTACGGTAACGGTATGACAATCCTAATATTGAAGGTATACCGGCACATACCGTACCGAAAATATAATAATATTTTTTTAATTATTATTTTAAAAATAATAAATTAAAATTAAATCATATAAATTAAGAATGAAATCATATCTTCTCTTTTCACCTAACAATATTATTGATATAAACATATTTCTAAAATAAATATCAACAGAAAAAATCGTAAAAATCAAAATATATCAAAAAAATCCGGTATGTTAACGGTATATTGAAAAGTATATCAAAAAATTTTGGTATGTTAACAGTATATTGGAAGAATGATAAGATAAATGGTATATAAATTATGTCAAGTCAAAATGATATTGAAATCATTTCAAGAATTCAATATGTCGAAGTAATAGTATATAAATTGTCTCATACCGAAATCATACCGAAAATTCGGTATACCGAACTAAGGTATACCGAAAACTTCGGTTCGGTAACGGTATGAGTTTTCCTCATACCGAAAATTTCGATAAGGTATAAGGTATGGAGGAAAATGTGCGGTATACCGTACCGAACCATCCCTAGTTAGAAGTGGATTGAAGAGAATAAGTATGGGGGTTTTGGGAAATGGAGAAGTTGTCACTTTTAGCCCAAAACCACCTACCTTTTAGTAAGCCACGTTATAACCGAAAACAAAAACCTTTTTGATTTTAGGAGCCAACTCGTTGTAGTATAGTGGTGAGAATTGTTTCAAACCTATGGAAATTGTGCTCGATATCTTGTGAATGACTGAATTCATCAAACCCTAAACAAGTAAGGGAGTGCTTTCATTTCTTTATCCAATATTGATGAGTGGTTTGAGTCGTTATCATTAACCGTGTCACAAAGTAAGGTGATAATCTCGTTCGATAAGAGCATGCCAAGATGACTATGATGAGCTATGAGGTTTTTTGATGAGGTTTATTGATTGCTTTACTTTGTTTTGATTGAGGACAATCAAAGGTTCAAGTTTGGGGGATTATGATATGTGTGTAAAATGACCTATTTTTCGATGTGTGAGCGTGCATGTTTGTGGCCATTTTACCCTCATATCATATGTTTTTGTTGTTCTTTTGTATTGTTTTCGTGTTTAAAATGTTGTAGGACGTGTTTTGGGCATAAAACAACACTTTTGGATGTGTTTTGGATGAATATCGCCCGAGCTAGGAGTCAAAAGGAAGTAGGATCTACCGAGCAGTGTGCAGGCTCGGCCGAGCTGCATTTCAGAGACCTCGCTCGGCCGAGCCAAGCCCTTCAGAGAGGTGGCTCGGTCGAGCCAAATTGGCTCGGCGAGCCAGAACGTGATTTTCAGCATTTGGGCCATTTTCAGCATGGCTCGGGCAAGCCATGGGTGGCCCGGGCGATCCGAGGCCCTGCTTGCTCATTATAAAAGGGGGAAAAACGGTTATTTTGATAACTTTTGACACTTTTTCATAATTTTAAATAACCACCTCCTAAATTCTCTCTACGGTGTCCATTTCCATCCCTTCCAAAACCTTACCCAAGGTATCAAGGGGCTAATTCATCAATCCTTGGAGGAGAATTGAAGATCCAATGTGGTAGATCAAGACCTAGCAAATCCAATTGGGGAAGATTTCCTTTTCTACTTATCAATTGTAATGAATGTATTTGATTTCAACTTTGTATTGTTACAATTGAGAGGTATGTTGCTCTAATTCATTTTGGATGTTGATTTGAACAAGGATGCATAAAGATTAGGTGATAATTGCTTGTTTACTTTCCTATGAAGGATTGAATTGCACTTGAGCTTGTTCTTGCCTATTAGATGTAGGTAATAGCCAATCTATAGGTAGTTGACGTGAACGTTGCAGCCAATACGCGTACGGAATTGTCGTGAAAAGTGCATAATCATATAGTTCTAGTTCTAATCCATGTGCGGGGCTAGGATTATAGGGCGATAATTGACGGTCGGTTGGGAGTGGCCTCGGAGTTAATAACGTAGCTATTTGCAACTTCTAGAGTCATCTACCGCTAGTTATCCGTAGCAAGTGACTAGCGAACATAAGAGTCGGTTGCTCAACTTCATAGGAATTAAAACTTGTTTACATCACTGATTAACCTAATTGGATTAAATCTACGTTTACTTCAACATCCTATCTACCTCATTTGAGTATTTGTTTGTCTTGGTTTACCAATGTGTGGAGAGAATTTAATGATTGTTTTGAGACTTAAAATTGGTTCTAGGTTTAATTCATTACTTGTTATATGTTGTTAGCATAGGTTTAAATTGATTGCCTAGATTGATAGAAATTACTCAACGATTTTATGTTACCTAGCTATTAGACTTTGCTATAGTATCTCGGTAATCAAGCGGGCGAAGGGAAGAAGGACCTGGATTTGACAAATTTTATTCTTGTGTAGCTAAGAGTTTAATTTTTATTGAACTTTTAGCCGCATCAACCGTCAGGATGTCTTTCTAAAGCAAAGAGACTTGTCCGTAGAGGATTATATTGCTGAATTTGAAAATCTCATGATGAAATATGTTTTCATGGAACCGGTTGAACAAGTTATTGCTCGTTTTCTTGGGGGCCTCAGATGCGAAATTGGAAATGTTTTCTAGCTACAATCATATTGGACATACAATGACGTATGCAGGTTGTCTCTCAAGGTGGAAAAACAACAAAATAAATCAAATCGATTTGGTGGCCGCTTCACCCCAAACAATAACTCTTCTAATCGTGAAAGTAATACTCCAAAAAGCATACTAGCAAAGATAAGGAAAATCAAAAGTTGCTACAAACAAATAGAACAACACTACGAAGCCAAGTGGCAGCAATCAAAACCATGCTTCAAGAGCAAAGGCTTTGGACACTTCGCTGCAGATTTGTCAAATCAAGAAATCATTACTCTGATCGAAAAAGAAATCAATGAGGATCCATATGAGATAGTCCCTACATATGATGAAGCCATTGAAGACGAGGACGAAATCACGCATGAGGATCACATCGAAACTTTGGTTATTCGACGTAGCCTCAATGTTAGCTATGTGGAAGATGATTCGTAACTCCGGAGCAACATATTTCACACTAGATGCACTTCTTGTGGTAAGGTATGCAATGTTAGTGGAAATTGTGAAATGTTGTGTCTTCTATAATGGTGGATAAGTTGAAGTTAAAAACATAAAATCCGCAACCATACAAACTCTCATAGCTTCAGAAGGGAAACAAAACCAAGGTAACAAAAAAATGTTTTGTTCAATTTTCTACTGGGAAGAAGTATAATGATGAAGTTTGGTGTGATGTAATTTCTATGGATGTTGTGATGTATTCCTATGGATGCTTGCCATTTACTTTATGGATGACCTTGGCAATTTGATAGAAAGACACATCACGATGGTTTTCGAAATACTTATACCTTTGTAAAAGATGGTGAGTAGATCATGTTGGGATCTTCAAAATTGGAAAATGTTCTTAATATTTCAAAAGGCGAGGGAAGTAATCTACTTTCCAAGTCAAAAATTGGGAAGGAAATTGAGGAGTCGATGGAAGCATTTGATTTGGTGGTTTTAGAGGAGAATGAAGAAATTTTTACTTTCATATAATTACCAGTTCAATCTCTTCTCAAGGAATCTCAAGATGTGGTACCTCGAGAAATTCAACCGTGATCTTGTTCCTAGCGCATCAATTACAAACAAAGCAACCTACAGAATGTATCTTAAACAATATGAAGTTCCAAGTTCCAGATACATGAATTCATTTCTAGTCAAATGTCTTATTATTATTGTCTTATTTTTAGTCTAAATTCATTATGGATATCACCAATAAATATTCATGTTATCTTTTCATTTAAAGCTTGTTTAAGAAGTTTTACCATTTTATTCCTAGTCTAAACTCTCGATAGTTTACTAGAGTGATAGAGTGTTGAGCGTGCCTTGTATTGTGTTAGGTTTGGCCGGTTTGAGGAGTTTTTCAAAGGTCAAATTAATATTCCAAACCAAATCGGTCAAACCATTTTAAAATTGGTTGGTTCGGTTTGATGGTTTGGAATATCAATTCAACAATTATAATCAAAATATTAAATATTTCTTATTTTTATAAAGAATTAAATTTGTGAAAATAAATAATTTAAGCATCTATGAAATAATTTTAGAGTCGCAACAACGTGAATAATTAATAATGCAAATAAGTTCCCTATTCTATAATATTATTTCCAAAGGTAGCTCATAAAATTATTTAATCACGAAATATTATTAACTTAAGCATAAGTGTTATTATTCAATATTTTATGTCAATGTTCAAATAGTTGACAAATTTTGAAATAAAAAAATAACTTATACATTATTGGCATTACTAAATGATAATAGGATGAACAAAACATAAATTTAAATATAAAAAATATTGATTGTTATCATTATAAGTTGATATAATATATAATTTAAATAATATTATAAAACGGTCCGGTGCGACCAAAATGGCCAATTTCGTATCGCAAATTGTCGATCAAACTAAATTATATAATTTGAAAAAACTGTTTGACCTAGTCAAGATTTTTAATCATCAAACCGACCAAATTATTTCAATTTGACCAAATTAATTAATTTCAGCCAAATCATATTCATCCCCAAATTTAATGATTAATTAGTACACTGTGAACTGTAAAGTATGTCGATAAATCATATATTGCTACAACATGTGTGTTTCTAACATCGGATGAAACAAGAGTTTCAAAGATGCCTCCATCATTTTAGAACAAAATACTACACAATCGTACCTTGTTCCAGTTACATTGATAAAAGCACTCATTTATGATCAAGAGATTATAAGTTCTTATTTTTTGAGACATATGAGTGCATAGATTTAAATTAATATAAAAATAAAGAGTTGGTCTCCTGAGAGACGGTCTCACTATTTTTTTATTGCGAGACGAACATTATACATCATTTCAATAAGTTAAATACATCATTTCATTTTTAAAAATTACATTATTTGCAACAATGAAATACATCATTTGCAATAAAGAAACACATCATTTTATTAAATTCGTTTCACAATAAAAATAGTGATACATCATTTGCAATAAAGAAACACATCATTTCATTAATTCGTCTCACAATAGAAATGATGAGACCGTTTCATCTAAGAATTTGCCAAAAATAAAAGGGTAAACATTATCCTCTAATTGGAGGTTTACTAATTGTCCATTAGACTAGATTTAATAGTGACAAGGTCTCTCTCCACCTCACCAAAAATAAAATAAATTATATATAAAATATACTAAAAGCTTCCAATCAGTGGTCAGACATCTCTAGCAGCTAACTCCATAATCCAACACAATTTTTCTATTTGGCAGTTTGGATTTTCAATTTTCATTTTTCATCTCCAACAGTTAATTCTATAGTTTACGCTATAAAGAATATTCTATTTTGATTCTTTTACTATTTATTAATTTTCATATCATATTTTCACTTATATATTAATATTTATTTTCATATTTTTAATTATCTTATTCCAATTTAAAAATTAACAATTAAATTTAAATAAAAAATATTTTCACACAAAAAAACTATTTTAGTTAACATAATACAATCATACAATAATTCAGATCACAACACATTATTCTTATGTATTTGAATGTTCATCCCATAAATTCAATCAAAGCATCACGGAGTGCAAAATGAGCATCTCTATCTTTAATTTTTCAAAATCGTGCAAAAACTGCTTAAAATTGATCTATTCCTTCGTCCGCCATTTCAACATCTGGGACTAGTACTTCTCTTTCATCATTAATAGGTGCATTAAGATCATGTTCATCCTCAATTATCATATTATGCATGACAATGCACGTAGTCATGATGTCTTGTAAATCATCTTTTCTCCAACAACGGGCTGGATTTGCTACAATAGCAAATCGACTTTGAAGAACTTCAAATGCTCGCTCGATATCTTTCCTGCAAGATTCTTATTTCATAGAAATTTTTTTTTTGTGGGTGCGGGGATCATGAATGGTTTGCACAAGCGTCGACCATTTTGGATATATTCCATCAGCTAAATACTAACCCATATTGAACTCTTTTCCTTGTATGACATAATGTGCTGGTGGGGAGACACCTCTAGCAAGATCAAAGAAAATATGAGATCTTTCCAACACATTGATATCATTATTGGATCCTGGCATACCGAAATATGCATGTCATATCCAAAGATCATAATCGATAATTATTTCAAGAATTACAGTCGGTTTTCCACTACGACCTGTGATAAGCTCATATTATTACTCACTTATCTATATTTTTCTCTATTGTATCAGTGCAATTAGTTTATGTTTTTACTTATTTCTGTGCATGAGACTGTTTAAGAGGATGTTATGCCCTTCTTGGTGAGTTTTGCAGGTATTTAGGGCTAAAAAGAGGTGAAATGATGAAAGAGACGAGTTACACAGAGCTGTCACTTTGATTGACGCACGGGAAGTCGACCAAGTTGGAAGACAAAGCCAAAAATCTGAAGCAGGACGTCTGTGTCGATCGACGTGGTACATGTCGATCGACACGGAAGTCGGACGTCGATCAGAGGCAAGGCAGAAGAAGGAAACTCGACAAGTGTAGGCATGTAGATCGACACGGAGGTCAGACAAGGGCGGATCGAGATTTTGCATGTGTATCGACCGACAGGCTCCCTGTCGATCGACACAGAGGCCCGAGATGGAATTTTTTGCCTGTTTTGGCAGTTTTTGTTATTTTAGCCCAATACCCAAATTAGGTATTTCTCTCTCCTCTATAAATAAGACTCATTAAGGCATGAATTTTATCAATCTTTTATGCATTATTGCACTTAGAATATTTTGGCATTGGAGTTTTTACAAGACTTTGAAGGTTCCTCTTCAATTCTAAGGTATTCTATAATATGTTTTCTTTAATTCTAGTCATGTTTTGTGGCTAGAACCCTGGCAGGTTCTAGGATTATGATTTATCTTTTCTGATGCATGTTTATTGAAATCAACTCATATGGCATGGTTTAATTCTCTGATTTAATTTAATAATCTAGATTAAAAGAAGGACCGAGAGGTGAATTGAGATCTAGGTTTTAAGTTATCAATTGAAGAACCGAGAGGTGAAAATTGTTAATAGGAAGAGAGAATTAAATATGTTTGTTTTCTGTCTTAAAAGGAAGAAACTTGCATTGGAATTAATTAGATAATTATTGAGATTAACCAAATTTGTGTTCTTGAGACCGAGAGGATAAAGTCACTATTTAGTAATCTAGGATATAAATTGCCAGACCAAGGAATTTAATTCATCAAAATCTATGTTTTCCCCATTGCTGAGTTGATTGATATTGCATGCTAAATATTAGATTATCTGCCCTAGGATCTGTGCTCCCTTTAATTGTTTTCAAAAACCTTTACTTTATTGCATTGTTATCTTTAAATTCCCAAACAAAATCCTTTTTTCAAATTCCTCAAACTTCTATGTTCTAGAAATTGTGGCTAGTATTTTGGGTAGTTCGTTGTACAATCCCTGTGGGATTGACCACCTTAGGGTGTAAAACTATTATTTGCTCACCGATTCTGTAGTTATCAACCTGCATATTGTCCTGCCCAAGCAGTTGGACAATTTTTTCATATCCAATGCATACAATCTATACTGCCGAACATTCTTGGAAATCCACATTCTCTACCAATATTTAGTAGTCTAGCAACATCATTAGCAGTAGGAGATCTTAGATATTGATTTGAAAATATTTCCACAATTGCACGACAAAACCTCTTAACACATTCAAGTGTAGTGGACTCACCAATATTGATGTACTCATCAATCGCATTTGCTGGCATTGCATATGCCAAAATCCGAAATGCAGCTGTAACTTTTTTAAGGGTGGACAATCCTGAACTCCTGACTGCATTACGTCGCTGCTCAAAGTAACCATCATAATTTCTCACTGCATCAACAATACAAAGAAATAAATTTCGAGACATTCGAAAATGCCTACGAAATATTTCTTCAGTATGGGTGGGTGTTTCCGAAAAATAATCATGAAATGGTAGTTGGGCAGCTACAACTCGATCCCGATGGATTGTTCCACGACCAGGAACAAACCCTCCATGAACATTTGTAAAATTTTGATTTCTCGCAAATTCTTCTACATTAAGATTATTGGTGCGAACTTGTTGATATAAGACTTGTTCTTCAATTTCATAATTACGAACTGATTTTTTAAAGTCATCATCTGATAAGCTTTGAAAAGGAAGGCCAAAATTTGGGCTTAGAAGATTGAGAATGAGAGTCAGGAAAGTTGGGATTCATTTTTACTGGATAATTTTACAAGAAGAAATTGTTGTAGAGATACGTTGCATAATTGAGAACATGAACATTCCTTAAATAATTGATGAAATCTTATCTACAAAATTTGAATGATTGATTAGAACCATTGGTTACGATTCTCTTTAGATCTATACACCACTAAATTGTTATCTTTACTTTTTTATTATTTAAAATTAAATGACTTGATCTGAACCATCGGTTACGATTCTCTATAGATCTATACCACTAGATCATTATCTTTACTTTTTTATCTTTAAAATTAAATGACTTGATCTGAACCATCGGTTACGATTCTCTTTACTTGATCATTATCTTTACTTTTTTATCTTTAAAATTAAATGACTTGATCTGAACCATTGGTTACGATTCTCTTTAGATCTATACCACTAGATCGTTATCTTATCCAAAACAATCCATTAGATCGATCTCAACCATTCACAACAATTCTCTTTAAACCTACATCATTGATTTTTAGCTTATCTCATTTTCATTCGCCTATAAATTAACTATGTTATATTCATATTCAATCACACTACAGATTTCTTTATTACCAACAAATTTCTTTTCTTTTCATTTATAATATGGCTAGCTTCAGATCTTCAGGTTACAGTGTTGATGAAGATAGACATCTTTGTCACGTGTATGTGCAAGTAACCTAAGATAAAGATAAACATATTTGTTCGCAGGTTCATGAACACAAGGGCTCAGGGCAAACCACTCGAGAATTTTGATCCAGAAAGTGAAGCCACAGCCCGGAGGAAAAAAAAGTAAGGAAAAACAAGCCACAAGCACCAACATGGAGGCACCACCACATCGAACCGATGGGGATTTCTCAGACATGCCGCCATTGGAAGAGACAAACACACAACTCATAACTCAAGAGAGTGCCACCTTACTTGTCCAAGAAGTCAAACAAATGAAGGACGTCATCAAGCAACTTAGGGCAGAGAGGGCAGCAGAAAGGTGCGAGGCTGAAAGAAGAGAAAGAGAAAGGCGCCGCCAAGATGACTCAGATGATGAGGACCCCAACGCGATGGCCAAGAAGTACAGACCACAGCCCGGGAATGAGGGATTTTCTATTGGCATCACCTCCAATAACTTTGAACTCAAGACCGGTTTGATTCAGATGGTTCAGCAGAACTAGTTTGGAGGCCGAGCATGGGAGGATCCGTACACTTACCTCAGGATGTTCGTGGAGGTGTGTGATACCATCAAGCAAGGAGGAGTTACTCGGGACATGATCCATCTACGCTTGTTCCCCTTCTCACTTCAGGACCAGGCTCGGACGTGGTTTACAGCCCTGGACTGCAGCAACATTCGTACTTGGGCCGATCTCAGAGCAGAGTTCCTCGCCGCCTTTTCCCACCTTCAATCATCATTCAAAAGAAGATGGAGATCTTGAAGTTCCACTAGAAAATGCCCAGGAGTCGATAACGAGGAACAGGCTCACATCTTCTACCAAGGGATGAACGAGAGCACCCAAGCAGCTGTTTACTACGCCGCGGGAGGTTCTCTGATGAGCAAGTCACTTGAAAAGGCCCTCAAGCTGTTCAATAAGATGGCGTTGCATGCTCAACAATGGTCTAATCCAAGGAGACCACAGATCCGGGCCATTGAGACAAAGGAGGATGATGCTCTGAAGAAGGAAGTCGAGAAGCTCAAGGGGGAGATGGAGAAACTGACATCTAATGTTGTTTTGTTTCTGTTGCACAGGTTGACCCCGTAGCTGATGTGAACTACATGAACCGAGGCGGTTATCAAAATCAATACCGGCAAGGGGGATATCAGCATTACCACCCTAGACCTCATCCAGGTTTCTCGTACTCTCAGCCCGAAGGTGCCGAACACCCTCCACCATACTTTGATTTGAAAATGGTGAGATCGTGGAAAAGAAGAAGGAGAGCCTCGACGAGGTGTTGAAGAATTTCATCAAAGCTTCCGACTACCGGGTTGGCAAGATTGAGCAGGAAGTAGCAGGGGTCAATACCAAGGTGGACTTACTTGGAAAGCACGTGAAGATCATTGAGACTCAAGTGAGTCAAATTGCTACCACAATCGAGGCACAACACGCGCCAGGAAAGATGTCGAGCACCACTAAACTCAACCCCAAGAACTAAAAAGACTGCAAGGCAATCAAACTAAGGTCTGGAATGAGCTACAAAGGTCCGAGCATGCCCCAAACTAAGTTTGGGGGAGAAGAAGAGGAGCAGGCAGCTGAGCCGTCCTCTATTTCAATCGACAGAGCCCCTGTCGATCGACACAGAGGACAGGAGGAGAACGAGATGTCGAGTGATGAAGGGATTTTGACCGATAGGATTCCTGTGGGTGTGTCGATCGACACACCCCCTGTCGGTCGACATAGAGGACAGATCGATGCAGATGCTGCCCGGTCGATGCAGAGGACATCCCAACTCAACAATTCAAGTTTCGAAGTTGCCAGACCACCTCCGATGCCCTTTCCTCAGCGCTTTGCTAAGTAGAAGGAGGATTCCAAGTTCTCGCGCTTTGTCAAGAACTTGAAGAAGGTAAGCATTAATCTGCCACTAATGAAAGCTCTTTCTGAAATTCCAGGTTACATGAAGTATCTCCGAAAGCTCATGAGCGAGAAAAAGCACTTTGTGGAGAACTCAATAGTCAAACTTCATGAGTAATGCAACATGATCCTACAGAAGAAACTTCCAGTCAAGAGAAGTGATCCAGGTTGTTTCACCATCCCAGTTGAGATCGGGGGGGTCAAGTTCGAGAAGTTGTTGTGCGACACTGGTGCCAGCATCAACCTGATGCCCTTCTCTATCTTTCGGTGCCTCAAGATTGGAGAGTTGAGGCTGACCACTATCACTTTGCAGATGGCAGACCGATCTGTGTCTCGCCCCAAAGGTATAATTGAAGATGTACTTATTCGTGTAGGTCATCTTATCTTTCCTGCAGATTTTGTGGTCCTCGACATGAAGGAAGATGGGAGCACACCCCTAATCTTGGGAAGGGAGTTCTTGGACACTAGTGTTGCTTTGATTGATTATCGTGGTGGAGAGATCACGCTTCGAGCCAATGAGGAAAAGATCACATTCAAGATCAACACAAGCAGACAACAATCTGAATGGTACAAGATCACCTCCATTGAAGATGAAGAGGAAGAGATTGAAGAAGGAGAAGATCAAGCAGCTCAAGAATGGGAGCGAGGGAATGACTTGGAAAAATTGTCAATTACACCATCTCATCCCGAGCTCACTGTTGTCATTCAAGACCGCTTGGTCTACATGGTGGGTGCCCAAGGAAAGCCAGTGCATTCTAGCGCGCCTTGGTTCTGAAAAAGAGGTACCGTCGAGCTACGATGTTAACTAAAGCACTTGTTGGAAGATAACCCAACTTTTACATGCTTTCTATTAATTTTCGTCATTTGTCTTTTCAATTATCGTTTCTATTTCCGTTGATGTGATTTACTTCTATTTCAGATTTCTATTTTTGCTTTATTTCTGTTGTTATTTTTGAAAAAAAATTGAACAGGGAGGATTTACCTCTGTCTCGATCGACAAGCCCCCTGTCGATCGAGATAGAGGTCAGCACAGAGTAGTCGACGGAAGGCTCTGTGTCCATCGACAGGGGGCAATCTCTTCGTCGTGATGAGCTGATTCCTACGGTGGATAAAAAAGTTGATGTCTGAGATCAACAGTAAGGTACAAGTTTTGTTTCTTGTGTGATTTTCAAACTTTTTCTTACTCTCCGAGTTCGAAATAAGTTTGGGGGGATGTGGACAAGAAATTCAAACTTATCTATCATTTACTTTCTTTATTTTTTTATTGCATTTTTTTGAATTGGTGTGTTTATTTAATTTTTGCCTAGAAAGAAAATATAGATATTATGTTGAGAAATTTGTTTGAGTAATTGAACCCTCTTGCATTATATGTGATGTTTGGAATCGATCTCAGTTGAGTTGATTTGATTTCAATTATGGTTGATTTGCCTATGAATGTAGAATACCGCATGATAGGGTCTAATTGAAACTTACACTTGCATGATGTTTGAGTGGATTGAAGTTGACTAAAGAAGAAATTTTTGAACCCAAGTGAGATTTGAGCCTTATTTTTGTTCATGTGAGATTCGCATGTATGTTTTTATTTATCTAGAACTTGCTTCTGTTCTGTTTCGAGACTGCATAGTGTGCACAATGATAGAAAATGATCTCAGACCGTCATTGTTAGCCAAATTATCTCAAACACTGTCCCTTGTGATATTTTATCCTTAGATTAGCCCCTTTGAGCCTGTTACTTTTTCTTTCTTGGTCCATGAGTTAAGAAAAACATTGTGGTTCTATTTTGTCTATGAGATAGTGCTATGAAAAAGGTGAATTGTATCCTGTCTATAGGATTTGGGTGAAATAAGGGTAATTGTTGTAGGTGGATAAGTGTTGGTCCCTAAATACCAGAGTCGTCGTGATTATATCTTAACACGAGATGCAGCGGAATAAATAAACATCTCCTACACTTCACGTTGTTTTCAGAATGTTTCTTAGCTCAAGTTATTATTTAAATATGTTTTCAGATATACACTTGCAACTCAGTTGCTAGGTTTCAAATCAACTTTGAGCAGTGATTAATAAAACAGTAAATGAACACAAGATTTATAGTGGTTCGATCAAAACGATCTACGTCCACTCCTTAGCCAAAACGCTAAGAATTCCACTAGAAAAGTATACAGATTACAAGGATTCGCCTTTCCAGTTAAGTAGGCAGTGAGCTTTCGGCCTGGCTACTTGACAGCTATCCTCCGTTGATCTGAACTCCTCCGATAAGGTTTGGCTGGGTTAAGGGCGCACCTTCGAAACTCCTGCCTTGCCTGATATGGAAGTTTTATAGTCACTTCCTGACTTTTCTTGAATGCGGCTAAGTGCCCGTCTTAGTCTTGACCTTTTTAGGTGTTCGACTGTTAGATTCTTTCTGAAAAGAAAGAATCCCAATGATTGAGATATTCTTGAATGCGATCAAGAATATCTTCAATGGAGTGTCAGTATATCAATGAGCGATACTTCCGGTTGTTGGGAGCTTTTAATATACTTTCACACGGCTCTCAACTGACTACTTTTTGTTTGTTCACTTTGTCAAAGGAATCTCTTGCTTGAGTGTTCGTGAGTGTCTAAAGTGAGAAAAGCAGTAGTCAATCTCATTCTTGAACCTGTCTTTTATAGGTGGAGATTCAAACTTTGAATCTCCATATCCGTTAGTCACAACGGCTTCTTTGTCCAAGAGTGGATTGACTTGATTGAACACTTTTTGAGTAGGGCTGTACTTTTCGAACTACTTCTGGAAAGTCTCGACCTTTGTGTGTACTTCTGTCAGAGTTGCAGTCCAGCTTCAACTTTTGAGCCTCTTGCTTTGCTAAGCTAGGATCTGCTAAAGTCTTTTGCCGTCTTCGATCCTTTGACTTCTGTTGCTTGCGACTTCTTGTTCGTCGCTGAAGGGTGCCGAATGCTAATGCCTTAGCATTCTATTGTTGTGTATTGTCTAGCAAACGTTCTGTTGTTTGCTAGTAATCCTTCGTTTGCTCGCTTCTCTAGCAGTTGTAAGTTTTTGATGAATGCTAATATCTTAGCATTCTGCTGTTCAGCGACTCTTAGCAGACGTCATCTGCTAGGAATTCTTCTTAGCACACTAGTCTATTACAACTCAATATAAAACCTATACAGGACTTTACAGAGTATGCTAGACTATCTAGAATTCGGCAAATGATCGACCAACTATATAAGGTTTGATCCAACAAAACCTTTTACAAATAGGTCCTAAGGGAGATTTTAGGAATAATTTCCCAACAATTTCCTCCTTTTTGGTGCGATCAAAGCTTACTATCATTTGCTGACCATAAGTGGAAGACTGTCTGTGTTTTACAAAGTTATGCTATTCTATCAATCTAACAAAGAGTTTTTCCAACTAGGTTCTAGCAAAAAAATGATTGTAATCAAATTCCCCCTCAACACGTGCTGGGGAATATTTCTCGATTAAATATAATGGAATGCTGCATAAAGGTTATATGCTAGAAATTCTAGCACCCATAAAATCAGCAAGCATTCATCAATCAAAATATAATCTCCATATCCACATGCAAATTTGTTGAGTACACCAGAAGTGTAAATCAACTAGAGCACACCAGTAAAAATCAGAGGTGGACAAGGAGAATTTTTCTAAGTCTGATCCAATTTTATAGATGATATAGCAAGTAAAAGTACAAATTGGATTCAGAAAGCAAAGACTAATGATAAGATTGGACCTTGACGTTTATGAGCTGGGTGCTGGCTTGTCCTTCTCGCTGTCCTCTGGATTCGATGAGTTGCCCTTCTGGATATTAGCAAATCTCTCCATGGTGAACTTCATGAAGTTCTCAAGAAGATTGGCTCCTGTTTCTCTTTCAGCAGCCTCACGCTCCAGTTGTTTAGCCAGCTTCTCCTGCTCCATTGCAATCTTCTGCATTTGAAGTTCATGCTCCTTTCTTTGAAGTTCTAATTTTGCTTCTTGCTCTTTCCTTCTTGATTCCTCCTTCGCTTCTTCTTCTTTCCTCCTTAACTCCTCTTTCCTTGCGGCTAACTCCTCATCTTCTTTTCTTCTTCTCTCCTGGTCAGCCTTTCTTCTTTCTTCCCCCTCTTTGATTGCAGCCAAAAAGTTGGTACCATAAGCCACCACAGTTTTGGTTAGGGTCATCTTGGTTTCGGCTAAATCCTTTTGAACAACCTCCAGGCTTGTCTTATTCTCGAAGATGGCCAACTTGGTTTCAGCGATCTCTGATCGTACATGAGATACATCTCCCCGTACTTCATCAATTTCTCTTCGCAAGTGAGTGGTTGCTTCCGCTACTCTTCCATCAATGGCTACTTGCAAATAAGAGTTAAAGGCGATAGCCATATCGGCATTCATTGGAAAGGGTATCTGCAGAGAGGTAATAGGAGTGGCATTGAAGGAGGTAGTCGCAATGAGTTCTCGACTTGTTGGAATAGGTGATCGCTGTACTTGAATAGCAATCGCATCAACATGTGCTTGATAACAGGCTTCCTCATGTACTATTCGACGAGCGGCCTCCAGAATTTGTGTGGTCTCCTGAGAAATTTGGGCCTCTGCTTCCTGAGCTTCCTTAACTATTTCCTGAATATCAATGTTCAGGAATTTGGCCAACTGCATTTCTCTGTAATCAAATTCCAGAGCAGCATGCTCAGTGGCATGTGCCACTATTCGAGCCTTGAGTCTCTCTGCTTGTTGAATTTCATACTCCATCTGACGTTTCCTGTAAGCAACAACAGCTCTTGCCTGACGCTTGGACAATTCAACTCTGGCATCAGAGTATCCATCGGGTAGAAGGTGGATTTGGGTAAGCCAGCAGTCTTTGTGAGAGAACGATGTTCTCGGATAGCTTGAAGTCTGCACATCACTTGTTTATCTGAGAACTGTTTCACCCCAGAACTTTATCAATCCAATCGAAGCACCAACGTTCCTCACGCCTCCAGAAGTTTAATCCCTTGGCTGCAAAAACTAATGCTTTTTCTTCAAAACAGAGTTGATGCATAATGTAATCACACTTCTGCCATCGGCGAAACTCTTCTGCTAACAAGCGTCCTTCTGGAGTTGATTCGTCCAACTCACTGTGGAATAAGTCTGCAATGGCTCTTTCTGTTTCGGATTGAACAAACAACTCTATTTCCTCAGCTATATGTGCTAGATCTGAATTGGGCAATTCTTCAGGATAGACCTTTGCACACCATTGGCCAATTCTTCGAACTCGATAGTGAAGTCCTGGTAATCCATTGAGAGGTACTCGAAGAAGAGCATTTGATCCAGAAGTTTCTTTCCTCAGGAATTTTGCATTGTATATTTCCGCAGATTCTCCATCAGAATCAGATTCAGAGATGCAGGATAATTCAGGTTCAGTGAGGAGAGAATCATTCTCTTCGATGAGCGATGATTGTTGGAGTGTCTCAGCACCTGGTTGCTCTTCTATAGGATTAGCACTTGAGAGAATCATAGCAGATTGATTATCAAGATGTGTTTCCTTCGGATGGTCTGCTAGAACTGTTTGCAGCGGCTGTTCTGCTAACATATCCTGTTCTGGAGTTTCTTTAGATGTTTTAGGATTGAAGAGTGATTTGACTTGTTCTTCAGCACCTCGAACTCCACTCGATTCTGCATCATTTCTTCTGCGAACCAGCATTCTTGAGAATTCTTGTTCGGATAATTCTTCTTCTTCAACAATTATCTGCTGATTAGATGAGGGATTGAGAGTTGGTTCCTCTTCTGAATCAGCTTTCTCTTTTCCTTTCTTTCCGGCCTCTTCTGCTAGTCGATGAAGTTCAGCAGCAGGATCTTCATCATCATCGTTCCTGGTAGTATCTGCTGAAATGTCTGCCGTTTCCTCGTTTTCTGCTGGAATTGGATTTTCTTCAGCAACAATCTCCAGTGTTGTTGATTGTTCCAAGTGATGGATTTATATACTGAAAGCATTATGATTGGTATATTATGTACAAGGTTTATTGGTTAATATACTGGGAATCATAATTGTTGTATGTTCATCTCCTGTCTGAATTAACAAACATGTGTCGCAAACACAATTATCCTCTTATCTCGTCGATAGGGAGATCATACGGTGTGTAGAAGATCACGGAAGATCGTATGGATCGTTTAACCTAGCGAGATATAAATGGTCATCACAGCTGAGACAGTTCCAGGATAAACTGTCGGTATAGGCTGCAGCATATGCGGATAAGCATCTTATCTTGGATGTCTTGGTATGCTGGTGTGGGGCACACATTGATGAGGACCTAAGTCGAGATCGATTCTTTTATCTGACATTAAAAGAATCTAGATCCTTATGACTCGATGGAATCTTAAACCTATATGAGGGTACAGAAGTATACATATATTGTATATCACTTTGAGTTGTAGAGAGGGTTCTAGTTGAACCTGTACTTCTGCAGTCTTGGGTGATATCAATCTGTGTATGACTGTCTGGTATCTGAACTAGGTAACCACATCCAGTATAGGATGGTGACATTCCCTGAACAGCTCAAAAGGTTCGTTATGCTAAAGTCCTGCAGGCTGATTAAGTTCAAGCATAAGTGAAAAGGTTTGAGTGGATTGATTCAGGAATTAAAGATGTTAATTAATTAAATAGCTTGTCAGAGCTTAAATTAATTAACGAATGTTTGTAACCTTAAATGTGGGGATAAACCGAGTCCAATGCAACCCGTTCCTCAAAACGTGGTAGCAAATAGGTAGGACAGTATTGATTCTCTGGTGGCATGAATCAATATTAATTAATTAATTATATTTTGGGTTGAATATGGGAATTAATTAATTGATAGGCCTTATTTGCAATTTGCATTCTGGTCCCTGGTCTGGCCCATGATAACTCAAGCCCAACAGAAGCCTAGAATTTCCTATAAATAGGCCTCAGTATCTCAGACCTCAATGCACCTACAACTCTTAAGATCACAAGTTGCACACAGCAAACCAGAGCATTGGGAGCTGTGGTGATCGACAGAGTCTGAGATACGAGAAGGAAATTCTGCTTCTCAACCGGGCAAGGGATCTGATAGAGAATCCTCTCCAGGTTTTCAGATCGAGTTGGGAAACAGATCAGAAGATCAGATCAGGAGGATTTCTTCTTCTCTCTCTCCTCATTATTTTCGAAAATAATTTTTTATTTTCTCTAGATTAATTTCCTCAATCTGTTAGTAAGACCTCCACAAAGCGATCCTTTATTGGAAGTGGATAATTTATTAGGTAAACGTCTACATGTGTAGCTTACTTAATTTATTGTTCATAAGTTCTAATAGATATGATTTCTTAAAACAAACATTTATTTCATGTGAGAAGTGGGAGTTCATGCGTAAACGTCTACATGTGTAGCTTGCGTATTGAATTTTCATAAGTTCTCTAGGGATTGAATTAAATGAGACAACCTTATTATAGGGATCAGGTGTGTTCAAATAGATCTTTATATGGGAGGGTTGGCTTTGGTGGTAAGCTAGCTTAGATATTGTCCAGAGTATAACTCATATGTGAAGTCCCTGCTCAGTAGGATAATATGGTCTTAAGTTAGTATCCAATTATTAATTCCATTTGTCTAAGGAACCCGGGCATGGATTGGAATTAAAGGACTGGAATTGAAAGATGCAGTCTGGTTAAGTGTTTTGTTGTAAACGTCCACATGTGTGGCTTGCAATAGTAATACTTAGGCAAATTGGAGGAAACATTAATATTGCTTTATCATAAGGTTTCAATATTTAATTGTTTCAAAGTTTTGCGACTATGTTTTAATTGGTGTTTTTTAATTTATTGTTTCCAGACATGTCTTTACCGAATGTAATCAATATCTTAGCACAAAACCAATTAACCGGTCCCAATTTCCAAGAATGGAAACGCAACTTGGATTACATCCTTGTCGTAGAGGAACACAAGTTTGTTCTTGATAAGCCTCGTCCGGCTGAGCTCACTAATGCATCGACTGATGAGGAAAAGAGCTAATATAACAAGTGGCTCAAGTCAAACAATATAGTGAAATGCTATATGATGACTACGATGTCCAAGGTTCTTGCACAGCAGCATCTCTCATATGAGAATGCTAGTGACATTATGGACAGCCTCACAGTGACTTATGGTGAGTCAGACCGAGCTGTCAGATTCAATCTCATGAGAGAAATCGTGGGAAAGAAAATGGCGGAAGGAAGCTCGGTCAGAGAGCATGTGGTGGGTATGACTCATCTTATGGATGAGCTTACACTGCATGGGGGAGGTATCGATGTGGAAGCACAGGTTGATATCATCCTAAACTCTCTGCCAAAGTCCTATGAGAACTTTAGACTGAATGCTGTCATGAACAAGAAAGAGTACACTCTTAACGAGCTACTCAATGACTTGATGGCAGCGGAATCAGTCATGCAGCCAGAAAAGGTTGTTTTGGTTACTTCTAGTAATCGTCCTGTTGCGCTGGTTGGCAAGAGGCGCAAAGGAACGTTTAAGAAGAAAGCCAAAGGTACAACTTCTGGTAGAAAGTCAAAGAGGACACCGGGCGTGCCTGCTAAAAGAGACAAGTGTTTCAGGTGTGGCAAGGCTGGTCACTGGAAGAAAGATTGTCAAGTCAGGAAGACTGGACAAGGTGCGTCATGTGCATTTATAACGGAAAAATGTTTAGCATCAGTTTCTACCCATTCTTGGGTAGTGGATACTGGAGCTACTGACCATGTTTGTTATACTTTGCAGGGGTTCAGGCCGACAAGGCAGCTGAAACATGACGAGATTACCATCTCAATGGGCAGCGGAGAGCGAGTCTCAGCAGTAGCCATTGGAGATTTTACTTTATGCTTTGAAAACAATGTTCTGATTTTAAGAGATGTTTTATATGTGCCGGTTTTTCGGCGGAACTTAATTTCAGTTTCCAAGTTATTTTGTGATGGATATTCAGTTATTTTTGATAGTGGAGTTTCGATCATTGGTAATAACGGTGTTATCTGTCATGGTAAACTGATTGACTCTCTCTATATCATTGATTGTATGCATAAATCTTCCGTGAATGTTGCAAACTCATCTAATAATAATAATCATTTAAAGAGAAAGTTTTCTTCCGATGAGGATCAAACATATCTCTGCCACTTGAGACTAGGTCACATCAATCTAAAGAGGATTAAAAGGTTAGCATGCGATGGGCTCTTGGATTCCTTCCAAGTGGTACCGCATCCAATCTGTGAATCCTGTATAGAAGGAAAGATGACGACCAGGCCTTTTAAGGCAAGTCAGTCTCGAGCAGAGGACGTGTTACAATTGATCCACACTGACTTATGTGGACCAATGTCCACGCAAGCTCGTGGAGGTTATGAGTATTTCGCCACATTCATTGGTGATTACTCAAGATTCGGATATGTCTATTTGCTTCGCCATAAGTCTGAATGCTTTGAGAAATTCAAAGAGTTCCGGACTGAGGTAGAAAAGAAGCTAGGTAAGACTATCAAGACACTACGATCTGATCGTGGTGGGGAATACCTCAGTAACGAGTTCTTGCAGTACTTGTCAGATAACGGGATTACATCCCAGTGGACTGCACCAGGAACCCCTCAACAAAATGGTGTAGCAGAAAGAAGAAATAGAACTCTCTTAGAAATGGTCAGGTCAATGATGAGTTATGCAAGCTTGCCAGTTTTGTTTTGGGGATATGCCATAGAAACAGCGGCCTATTTGCTTAACCTGGTACCTTATAAATCAGTTCCTAAAACACCTCTGGAACTCTGGTATGGGTGAAAGCCAAGTTTGAACAGAGTGAGGGTTTGGGGTTTTCCAGCATATGTGCTGACAAAGGAACCTGATAAGTTAGAAAGTAGGTGCAAGCTGATGCTGTTTGTAGGATATCCCAGGCAAACGAAAGGTGGTTACTTCTATTGTCCTGAGAATCAGAAAGTCGTTGTCAGTACCAACGCGAGATTCTTGGAGGACGAATATGTAAGAAACCACAGATCCAAGAGTGAAATTATCCTCCACGAGCTTGAGGATAAAGAAGCAATTCCATCAGGAAAGCCCAGTGTAGTGGTAGATCCACCTGTAATAGGTGAGAATATACCAACACTGCCACTAATGCAAGGTGTGGGACCAACGCGTACTGTGCCAACTACTGACACAGCTCAGATGCCTCGTCACAATGGGAGGGTTAGTCACCAACCCGAAAGGTATATGTTCGTGGGAGAGTCTTCTGACTTGATCCCGGAAAACAGACTAGATAATACCGATCCCTGGACATATGACAAGGCGGTATCTGATAAAGATGCGAACAAATGGCTGATCGCCATGGATTCTGAAATAGAATCCATTACTGCTATGGATGTATACCAGAAAACTGATTTGCCGGATGGCCATCGAGCCATAGGGTGCAAATGGGTATACAAAAGAAAGAAAGGATCGAATGGGGAAATTACAGCTTTCAAAGAAAGGCTGGTGGCGAAAGGTTATAGTCAGAAAGAGGGTGTAGACTATGACGAGACTTTCTCACCGGTAGCCATGCTTAAGTCCATTCGAATACTCCTGGCCATAGCAGCACATAAGAACCTAGAAATCTGGCAGATGGATGTCAAAACCGCGTTTCTAAACGGGTACCTTAAAGAAGGTAGGGATATCTATATGCAACAGCCAGAAGGTTATGTGCAGAAGGGCGAAGAACATTTGGTCTGGAAGCTAAGGAAGTCGCTGTATGGACTTAAACAAGCTTCACGGTCATGGAATCTCCGTTTTGATGAAGTGATCAAATCTTATGGATTCTCACAATGTTCAAACGAGAGTTGCGTGTACCGTCTGTGTGTCAGCGGAAGCGTGGTATTCCTTGCACTTTATGTAGATGATATTCTCCTATTTGGCGACAATGTGGAAGTATTGTCGGGCATAAAGGGGTGGTTATCCGAGCAGTTTCATATGAAGGACCTTGGGGAGGCAGGATACATCCTAGGGGTAAAAGTATTGCGGGAGCGCAATAAGAGGATGCTGACCTTGTCTCAAGGATCATATGTGGATACTGTGATTCCCCGTTTCAACATGCATAATGCCAAGAAAGGTCTGTTACCCTTCAGACATGGCATACATCTTTCCAAGGATCAGTGTCCGGTGACACAAAAGGAGAAAGATGAGATGAGCAACGTGCCGTATGCATCGGCTGTGGGTAGCCTCATGTATGCAATGTTATGTACGAGGCTAGATATCTGCTTTGCTGTAGGCATGGTAGCAAGATACCAGTCTAACCCTGGACAGGCGCATTGGGCCGCGGTAAAGCACATACTCAAATACCTGAAAAGAACAAGGGACTATTGTCTTGTTTATCAGTGTGATGAGTTGTGCCCTGTGGGTTATACTAATTCGGATTTCCAGGCAGACCAAGATGAAAAGAAGTCCACCTCTGGCTATGTGTTTACATTGGGAGGTGGGGCCATATCATGGAGGAGTGCAAAGCAGAAGTGCATTGCGGACTCCACCATGGAAGCCGAATATGTGGCAGCTTCTGAAGCTTCGAAAGAAGCGGTATGGTTTCGAAACTTCCTTCTGGAGTTGGACGTGATTCCTCAGCTACCCAGAACAATCACGGTGTATTGTGATAACTCGGGAGCTGTGGCTAATTCTAAGGAACCACGAACTCACAGAGCAACAAAACACATTGAAAGGAAGTACCATATTATACGAGAAATCGTAGCAAGGGGTGATGTGCTGATAGAAAAGATTGATACGAAAGATAATCTAGCGGATCGATTCACAAAAGCTCTGCCTCAGAAGGTTTACGAGATGCATGTACGTAGCCTTGGGCTGAGGGCAAAGCCAGCCACGTAGAATGCTTGATGTAATAGCTAGATTAGTTTAGACGCGTTATACTTTGGAAAGCAAATGTATAATGCTTTGAGTATAAGTGGGAGATTGATGGATTTATATACTGAAAGCATTATGATTGGTATATTATGTACAAGGTTTATTGGTTAATATACTGGGAATCATAATTGTTGTATGTTCATCTCCTGTCTGAATTAACAAACATGTGTCGCAAACACAATTATCCTCTTATCTCGTCGATAGGGAGATCATACGGTGTGTAGAAGATCACGGAAGATCGTATGGATCGTTTGACCTAGCGAGATATAAATGGTCATCACAGTTGAGACAGTTCCAGGATAAACTGTCGGTATAGGCTGCAGCATATGCGGATAAGCATCTTATCTTGGATGTCTTGGTATGCTGGTGTGGGGCACACATTGATGAGGACCTAAGTCGAGATCGATTCTTTTATCTGACATTAAAAGAATCTAGATCCTTATGACTCGATGGAATCTTAAACCTATATGAGGGTACAGAAGTATACATATATTGTATATCACTTTGAGCTGTAGAGAGGGTTCTAGTTGAACCTGTACTTCTGCAGTCTTGGGTGATATCAATCTGTGTATGACTGTCTGGTATCTGAACTAGGTAACCACATCCAGTATAGGATGGTGACATTCCCTGAACAGCTCAAAAGGTTCGTTATGCTAAAGTCCTGCAGGCTGATTAAGTTCAAGCATAAGTGAAAAGGTTTGAGTGGATTGATTCAGGAATTAAAGATGTTAATTAATTAAATAGCTTGTCAGAGCTTAAATTAATTAACGAATGTCTGTAACCTTAAATGTGGGGATAAACCGAGTCCAATGCAACCCGTTCCTCAAAACGTGGTAGCAAATAGGTAGGACAGTATTGATTCTCTGGTGGCATGAATCAATATTAATTAATTAATTATATTCTGGGTTGAATATGGGAATTAATTAATTGATAGGCCTTATTTGCTATTTGCATTCTTGTCCCTGGTCTGGCCCATGATAACTCAAGCCCAACAGAAGCCTAGAATTTCCTATAAATAGGCCTCAGTATCTCAGACCTCAATGCACCTACAACTCTTAAGATCACAAGTTGCACACAGCAAACCAGAGCATTGGGAGCTGTGGTGATCGACAGAGTCTGAGATACGAGGAGGAAATTCTGCTTCTCAACCGGGCAAGGGATCTGATAGAGAATCCTCACCAGGTTTTCAGATCGAGTTGGGAAACAGATCAGAAGATCAGATCAGGAGGATTTCTTCTTCTCTCTCTCCTCATTATTTTTGAAAATAATTTATTATTTTCTCTAGATTAATTTCCTCAATCTGTTAAGAAATTAAATCTTGGTGCGTGGGAAAGATCAAAGGGCATCTCCGCGCACGCGTTCTTCATCGTTCATCAATCCAGGTATTCCGCATAACCTTCTTATGCATAATAATATAGGAGCATGCTAGGATTGATCATAGACATAGCAATTTATTTTTGATATTCCAATTAACGATCCTTGGCAAATGGACTTCGTGATTCAGTTCACGAATCCCTAGACCAAGTGCTCTGTCGATACTTCATCCACTATGTTAGACTCTTCTGCTCTGCTAGCTTTGACTCCTCTGCTAGCACTGTATTCTTTGTTAGCCTCTTCATCTGACATAGTACCTTGTGAAGATATAGCATCTTCTTCGGTGCTTTTCAATTTCTTGGCAGCTTGTTCTTCTAATTGTGCCTGTTTAGCAGCTCTCTTCTGAGCAATAAACTCTTCAGCAACAGATTTGGCTCGTTCGAAGTTTCTGTCTCTTCCTTCGAATGTTAAGTTTCTAATGAATTTTTGATAATCCCTCTTCTCGATTTCCTTTAGAATAGCTTCACGCTGTCTCTTTGTTTTCCTTGTTTCCTGAGTGCGCTCTTCTATATTTCTGAGATATTTAGGGATGTAATCTGGATCAATTTCAGCGGTCTCCTCAGTATCATTGTCAGTAGAGTCCTTCTCTGTTGTAACATCAGCAGCAGTTCTTTCAACAGCTTCAGCAGCCTTCCTCTCTGCTTCTACTTTCTCCAATTCTTCTTTTTCGGTAAGTAATTCCAACTTTCTCCTGGTCTTCTTCTTTGCTTTAGGCACAGGAGAAGTATCTGTGGTTCTCTTCTTTGTTTGAATTGGTAAAGCCATTTCCCCAAGAATAATCGAAGGCTGTTCTGCTTCCTTCGAAGTCATTATATCGTTGATCTGATCAACCGGTAAATTTCCTAATTTCTCAATCTCCTCGAGATTTTTGAAGCAGTGCTCTGTTTCAGCATTCGTCTGCAATAGAGTAATCTCTTCAGCAGACAAGGGAATAGCAGGCTGTAAGACCCGACTTGAAGTGGTAGCAGGATCCGGCTCTTCAGGAGATGTGGGTTTGTCTTTATCCACATTAGATTTTCCCGTCAATTTCCTAGGATTTCGAAAGCTTACGGGCTTAGGCTCTTTCCTCGTTGCAGGTATGTAGTCTGTTGGAAGTAGACTTTCACCTCTGTCAACTCTTGTGTTTGTGAATAATATCTCCAAGTACTTACTGATTTTCAATCCAAAGTTCACATTTGAAGAGAACGTTCCATCTATAGCCATGTGGTCATTCTTCCGAGCATGTTCAGCCCATCGCTCAAAGAAGAATTCAGCCCAATTTCCCTTAATGTTGTCATTCAACGCCATCATAACAGAGTATTTCTTTGCGGAAAGTTCGGAATAAGAACCAGCATCGCATTGAAGCATTTTGATTACTATCTCCGCCAGTAACTCATACTCATCAGACAGAGTGTTGATTGGAGTAGCAACCTTGAATGTAATCGCCTGACCCTTCTTATCTTTCAACTCCCCTGGCTTCTTCCAAAGATTCCAACATTTCTCCATTTCGACAAGGTCATTCAACTTATATTGAGAAATTTTGGGTCCATAATTCCGAAGCCCAAACATCCTAGATAACAAATCAGCACTAACTTCCACAACATTTCCATATATGCTAGTTTTGAAAGTTTTTTGTTCAGGGCTCATGACTGCCCTAGCATAAAATTCTGAGACCATATGAGGATGAAAACGAACAGGTTCAGCGGAGAGATATTTTACCAATAACTCAGAATCGAGTAGGTCCATAATCCACTTGGGAATATGTTTGGTGGCGAGAGGCATGTAAAGGATCCTGTCCTTCCGGATTTGCGCTAGATGCCTTTGTTCCCTTGAGTGGCCAGATAGTTCCTTTTTTCGGGCCAAAACAACAAGTTTGCTGTAGGGAATTGATTCGTCAATATCTTCCTTCTTTTCTATTCCCGTGAACCTAGGTGCATGTCGAACATGCAAAGGGGAATCGGCAGTCTGTGGATAAATAAAGGCGGGCGTTTGAAGTGGGGATGACGCGATGAAATCGTCTAAATTTAAGGCTTGATGTGGTTCGGGTTGATCGGGGTCTGAGTTTTGTGATTTTGGAGAATTCGAGTATGATGCCATTAATGCGAATTCAGAGGTTTAGTATTTTTCAGAGAGGTTTTTGAGAAGGAGAGGTAAGGGATTTCAAAATAGAAAAGTGAAGGGTTTTTGGGTTTTTAGATAGGAAGGGATTTGAAATCCATTTAGTGTAGAGAATTTCGGAGCATAATAGAAAATCGACGGTGGGGGTTGCTCCCTTCAAATTTCAATCTACGGTTGAAATAATTAGTCAAATCACACGTTCTCCAAAACAAGGGTGCTGGCGACGTGGCATGACCTAATTTGTTGTCGCCGTCTGCGCGCATTAAATGCATTTCTCCGTAAGAAGCAAACTCCTGCTTCTGAATGATGTCTTCAGCAATCAAAAATCTCAGCATAGACTCGATTTTTATCATCGAAAAGGAGATTCTTGATATCTCGAACGCAATCCCTCTACCAGCTTATGTTTGGCTAGATGGTTGATCGTTTTGAAGTTCAAGTGGTTCAATCTTTTATGCCACAGCCAATTGGTTTCTTCTTTGTTAAATGCCACGAAGCACGAGTCCTGTTGGCCACTCTGCCAATCGACCACGTATAGGCCACCCTTGCGGATGCCTCTAAGCTTCACTTCTCCTGTAACTTTATCAACAATATCACAGCCAGAGTTAATAAAATAAACATTATATCCATTTTCACATAGTTGGCTGATGCTCATCAAATTGTGTTTAAGGTTCGAAACGAGAGCAGCATTAACAATTCGGATTCCATTTTGTTCTACACATCCTCTACCAATGACTCTTCCTCTGCTGTTATCACCAAAAACAATTGAGGATCCATAAACGCTTTGTATTTCTGAGAATAGGTCTGCTCTTCCAGTCATGTGTCCTGAGCAGCCGCTATCAAGGATCCATTCATCTGGTGATCTTGACGCCTTGGCTCTTAGATCCTGTTTCTGCAAGAATTAAGAGATTGATTTAGGTACCCGTTTAATATCGGGTCCTGCAGGATTAGCAAGTGTCATTGTTCCTTTTGGAACCCACATTCGAGTGATCTTCAAAATTTTCTTCTTGACATCACTCTTTATACCTTTCTTAACCTTAGGAAAAGTAAATCTTGCATGCTTAGATTGAGGATGAGGTGTGGTAGTGTGTCGAGCCTTCACTGTCCTTTTGAAAGAATTTGGTTTGGACTCAGGCCTCACATAGGTGATCCGCCTATGTGGTGTGTATGTATTATATGAAGGTTTGTCAGCATTGTAATGAACATGTTTGCCTTTATGAAATGAAGATTTTGCTGTCCTGGCAGTAGATACATACTGCTCGGCATTTCTTCTAGACTCTGCTGACCATGGTTGCTTAGCAGATACTCTAGTATTCTGCTGAGATTTAGCATTCTTCTGTTGAGGTTCCCTAGCAGACATTCTAGCATTCTGCTGAGATTTAACGTACCTCTGCTGAGATTCCCTAGCAGACATTCTAGTATTCTGCTGAGGTTTAGCAGATTCATTCTGCATTATACCCTTAGTCTGCTTAGCAATGGATGTTTCAGCAGATGCCTTTTCTTTCAATTTTTCTCCAAAGATGAATTTTCCAGCAGAGACAAACTGAATAGTCTTCTGCTTAGAAGATTCTCCTTTATCATTATGATCAAAACCAACACCGGCTCTATCCTTGTGGTGCTTTTGTTGGCTAATTGCAGCATTCAAAACAGCTTTACTGGTCGTGTATGTACAAATGCAATTTTCTTTTGGTTTGTTTTTCAACAAAATGTTTTCTTTTTCAAGAATTTTAAAATTTTCGGAAAGTTTTGAAAGTTCAGCTTTCATTTTTGAAAGTTCCTCACCTGCAGACCTTAGTCTTTCGACTTCCTCGGTCAAATTTGAAACTTCCAACTTTAGTGAGGTGTTCTCACTTATAATGATATTTTTGATTTCATACATCTTAGAGAATTCTTCACTTAGCTTCGTGAGATAGTCTTCCTCAGAGTCTAAGGTGAAATCCTCGCATTCATCAAAAGTTGCAAAGTTAGGAATGCTTACTGAAATTACCTCGTTGTTCTCGGCTGCTAGAGCCGTTTCAGCATCCTGATCAGCATCTGCATCAGCAAACTGATCCTCCACGATGTCTGCCATCAGAACTAGCATGGCCTCTTCATCCTCCTCTTCTGAAGATAGATAGTACTCTTCATCGTTTTCAGGAATATCCTGAGTTTCTGTCCTGGTCAGGAGCGCTCTCTTGACTGCATTGTCTGCACGTCTTTCAAATCTCTGCTTCAAAAGTTCCCTCTCCTCTTTGCTGACTTTCGGACAATCATGTTTCAAGTGGTCAAGAGATCCGTACTCGAAACAAGTCCTAGGCTTTCGCTCTGCTGAGCGGGCATGAGAATGTGTCTGCTGAGCTTCCTTTGTTTCTTTTTCAGCCTTAGCTTCCATCAACATCTTTTGAAGCTTTTTCATATGTTCTTCTAGTTCACTGATCTTGAGATCAGTAGGCTGGGGGCCTGAGGTTGTAGCAACCTCTTTTGTTTGTGTTACAGGAACAGATCTTTCTTGATTATGATAGGATTTCTTTAGTTTAAACTTGTTGAAATCCTTTTTGGCAAAATATGCTAAATCATCTGAGCTAGCAGTGGATTGTGCTACTGCAGCTTCATTCCTTTTTTACTGTTGTATTATGAATTCATGAGATTTTAGCTGAGCAAATACCTCGGATGTTGTCATTTTGCTGAAGTCTTTTTCACTTAGACTGGTCATTTTGACGAACCAGTCGTCTCTGGGGTATAGTTTAGAAATAATTTTATGATTCTCCTGCATTCATAGAAAAAGATTCATATTTGTCAACAGCTACCTGCAATTTGTTACGCTTCATCTGGTCCGTCTCCTGAGATGACTCGCACACATACGTCCACATTTCTTTAGCTGTATCAAACTCTAAGGCCTTTTCTGCCATCAGCTTAGGTAGAGAATCAAGTATTAGCTTTTTTTGCAACATGCTCCAGCTGAGCTCTCTTCTTGTCTTCACTGGTATATTCCTCAAAAGGTTTTTCAACCATTTGGGGTCTCGGTGGCCTCGGAGGTCTAGGTTGATCTCCTTCAGCAGCTCCTTCAGCAGGTTCGGGTACGAGTCCTACAAAAGTGTTAGCTTTCATAATCTTAATAGGACCTCTTTCAAGTACCTCAACCATCTCTGGGTGTATGCTCTGAAGCTGTATTAAGGCCATCTTTTTCCAGGTTGTGAAGTTCTCCCTGTTGTACTTCCCAAGGGAATGATTCAACATCTTGTCTCCTGAGCTAGACACAGATAAACAAGTAAAAGTGCAAGGAAGATACAGATCTGGTCAGAAGCGACTCAGAAGCAGTCGGTTTTTCAACCTCCCGCTCTGATACCACTTGTTGGTCCCTAAATACCAGAGTCGTCGTGATTATATCTTAACACGAGATGCAGCGGAATAAATAAACGTCTCCTACACTTCACGTTGTTTTCAGAATGTTTCTTAGCTCAAGTTATTATTTAAATATGTTTTCAGATATACACTAGCAACTCAGTTGCTAGGTTTCAAATCAACTTTGAACAGTGATTAATAAAACAGTAAATGAACACAAGATTTATAGTGGTTCGATCAAAACGATCTACGTCCACTCCATAGCCGAAACGCTAAGAATTCCACTAGAAAAGTATACAGATTACAAGGATTCGCCTTTCCAGCTAAGTAGGCAGTGAGTTTTCGGCCTGGCTACTTGACAGCTATCCTCCGTTGATCTGAACTCCTCCGATAAGGTTTGGCTGGGTCAAGGGCGCACCTTCGAAACTCCTGCCTTGCCTGATATGGAAGTTTTATAGTCACTTCCTGACTTTTCTTGAATGCGGCTAAGTGCCCGTCTTAGTCTTGACCTTTTTAGGTGTTCGACTGTTAGATTCTTTCTGAAAAGAAAGAATCCCAATGATTGAGATATTCTTGAATGCGATCAAGAATATCTTCAATGGAGTGTCAGTATATCAATGAGCGACACTTCCGGTTGTTGGGAGCTTTTAATATACTTTCACACGGCTCTCAACTGACTACTTTTTGTTTGTTCACTTTGTCAAAGGAATCTCTTGCTTGAGTGTTCGTGAGTGTCTAAAGTGAGAAAAGCAGTAGTCAATCTCATTCTTGAACCTGTCTTTTATAGGTGGAGTTTCAAACTTTGAATCTCCATATCAGTTAGTCACAATGGCTTCTTTGTCCAAGAGTGGATTGACTTGATTGAACACTTTTTGAGTAGGGCTGTACTTTTCGAACTACTTCTGAAAAGTCTCGACCTTTGT
Source organism: Plectranthus barbatus (assembly GCA_026898455.1). Lineage (NCBI taxonomy): Eukaryota > Viridiplantae > Streptophyta > Magnoliopsida > Lamiales > Lamiaceae > Plectranthus > Plectranthus barbatus. The sequence continues at coordinate 297,383 of JAPKLW010000821.1, read as the reverse complement.
GTGTACTTCTGTCAGAGTTGCAGTCCAGCTTCAACTTTTGAGCCTCTTGCTTTGCTAAGCTAGGATCTGCTAAAGTCTTTTGCCGTATTCGATCCTTTGACTTCTGTTGCTTGCGACTTCTTGTTCGTCGCTGAAGGGTGCCGAATGCTAATGCCTTAGCATTTTGTTGTTGTGTATTGTCTAGCAAACGTTCTGTTGTTTGCTAGTAATCCTTTGTTTGCTCGCTTCTCTAGCAGTTGTAAGTTTTTTATGAATGCTAATATCTTAGCATTCTGCTGTTCAGCGACTCTTAGCAGACGTCATCTGCTTCGTATCTGCTAGGAATTCTTCTTAGCACACTAGTCTATTACAACTCAATATAAAACCTATACAGGACTTTACAAAGTATGCTAGACTATCTAGAATTCGGCAAATGATCGACCAACTATATAAGGTTTGATCCAACAAAACCTTTTACAAATAGGTCCTAAGGGAGATTTTAGGAATAATTTCTCAACAATAAGGAAAAGAAAAATATATATATATTTGGTATACAAAAGAAGGTTTGGCTCTTAAAAAAATAAAGAGAATGTTTGTGTCCTTATAAGCTCAAATGATTAAACAAAATTCTTAAGAGCATAAAAGGACTAAAAAAAAAAAAAGAGAGAGTCTTGATTTGAATTGTGAAATTTGAGAAGGGTAGATGTTCATAAGAGAGTGAATTAAAATTGATGAGGTGGACGCACTTAGTTGATTTTGAGTCACTTGCCCATATTTCCATACCTTTCACAAAAAGCCTACGTTACAACCAAATGAAAATTCTTTTTTTATTCTTGAATTGTATGCACAAATAAGCAGTGGAGATTTTAGAATTTTTGCAAGCCTATGGTAGAAATTTCTTCATACATGTTATGAGTGCTTTCATTGAAACCCAAATACTTGTGTGAATGAGCGATACACTGCCTTGTGAGTCTTCCGAAGTTGATGGATTTCTTATCTCTTTCAAACTGCTTGTGTGATGTAGATTGATGATCTTTGATTGTGATGAATCTTGTGAGGCATTGCACTTTCAACTGCTTGAGATTTCTTTTCTTTTTTTCTTCGATTGAGGACAATCTAATATTCAAGTTCGGGGGGTTTGATAAACTCATATTATTACTCACTTATCTATATTTTTCTCCATTGTTTCAGTGCAATTAGTTTATGTTTTCACTTATTTCTATGCGTGAGACTGTTTTAGAGGATGGTATGCCCTTCGTGGTGAGTTTTGCAGGTATTTAGGGCTAAAAAGAGGTGAAATGATGAAAGAGATGAGTTACACAGAGTTGCCGCTTTGATTGACGCACGGGAAGTCGACCAAGTTGGAATACGAAGCCAAAAACCCGAATCAGGACCTCTGTGTCGATCAACGTGGTGCATGTCAATCGATACGGAGGCCGGACATCGATCGAAGGCAAGGCAGAAGAAGGAAACTCGACATGTGCAGGCATGTCGATCGACACGGAAGATATTGCAGGCATGTCGATCAAAAGGCTCCCTGTCGATCGACATGGAGGTCAGACAAGGGCAGATCGAGATTTTGCATGTGTGTCGATCGACAGGCTCCCTGTCGATCGACACAGAGGCCCGAGATGGAATTTTTTGTCTGTTTTGGCAGTTTTTGTTATTTTAGCTCAATACCGAAATTAGGTATTTTTCTCTCCTCTATAAATAAGACTCATTAGGGCATGAATTTTATCAATCTTTTATGTATCATTGCACTTAGAATATTTTGGCATTGTAGTTTTTACAAGACTTTGAAGGTTCCTCTTCAATTCTAAGGTATTCTATAATATGTTTTCTTCAATTCTAGTCATTTTTGTGGCTAGAACTCTAACAGGTTATAGGGTTATGATTTATCTTTTCTGATGCATGTTTATTGAAATCAACTCATATGGCGTGGTTTAATTCTCTGATTTAATTTCATAATCTAGATTAAAAGAAGGACCGAGAGGTGAAAGTTGTTAATAGGAAGAGAGAATTAAATGTGTTTGTTTTCTATTTTAAAAGGAATAAACTTGCATATGAATTAATTAGATAATTATTGAGATTAACTAAATTTGTGTTCTTGAGATCGAGAGTATAAAGTCACTATTTAGTAATCTAGGATTTAAATTGCCAGACCAAGGAATTTAATCCATCAAAATCTATGTTTTCCCCATTGCTGAGTTGATTGATATTGCATGCTAAAGATTAGATTATCTGCCCTAGGATCTGTGCTCCCTTTAATTGTTTTCAAAAACATTTACTTTATTGCATTGTTATCTTTAAATTCCCAAACAAAATCTCTTTTTCAAATTCCTCAAACTTCTATGTTCTAGAAATTGTGGCTAGTATTTTGGGTAGTTCGTTGTACTGTCCCTGTAGGATTGACCACCTTAGGGTGTAAAACTATTATTTGCTCACCGATTCTGCAGTTATCAACCTGCATATTGTCCTGCCCAAGCAGTTGGACAATTTTTTCACCTCCAATGCATACAATCTATACTGCCTAAAATTCATGGAAATCCACGTTCTTTACCAATATTTAGTAGTCTAGCAACATCATTAGCAGTAGGAGATCTTAGATATTGATTTGAAAATATTTCCACAATTGCACGACAAAACCTCTTAACACATTCAAGTGTAGTGGACTCACCAAAATCTATAATCCAACTGTAATGTTTTTAAGGGTGGACAATCCTAAACTCCCGGCTGCATTACGTCGCTGCTCAAAGTAACCATCGTGATTTCTCACTGCATCAACAATACGAAGAAAAAATTCTGAGACATTTGAAAATGCCTACGAAACATTTCTTCAGTATAGGTGGGTGTTTCCGAAAAATAATCATGAAAAAGTCGTTAGGCAGCTGCAACTCGATCCCGATGGATTGTTCCATGACCAGGAACAGACCCTCCATGAACATTTGTAAAATTTTGGTTTCTCACAAATTCTGCTACGATAAGATTATTGGTGCGAACTTGTTGATATAATACTTGTTCTTCAATTTCATAATTACGAGCTGATTTTTCAAAGTCACCATCTGATGAGCTTTGAAAAGGAGGGCCAAAAAAATTGGGCGAGAAGATTGAGAATGAGAGTCAGGAAAGTTGGGATTCATTTTTACTGGATAATTTTACAAGAAGAAATTGTTGTGGAGATACGTTGCATAATTGAGAACATGAACATTCCTTAAATAATTGATGAAATCTTATCTACGAAATTTGAATGATTGATCTGAACCATTGGTTACGATTCTCTTTAGATTTATACCACTAAATTGTTATCTTTACTTTTTTATTTATTTATCTTTAAAATTAAATGACTTGATCTGAACCATCGGTTACGATTCTCTTTAGATCTATACCACTAGATCATTATATTTAATTTTTTATCTTTAAAATTAAATGACTTGATCTGAACCATCGGTTACGATTCTCTTTACTAGATCATTATCTTTACTTTTTTATCTTTAAAATTAAACGACTTGACCTGAACCATTGGTTACGATTCTCTTTAGATCTATGCCACTAAATTGTTATCTTTACTTTTTTATTTATTTATTTATCTTTAAAATTAAATGAGTTGATCTGAACCATCAGTTACGATTCTCTTTAGATCTATACCACTAGATCGTTATCTTATCCAAAAAAATCCATTAGGTCGATCTCAACCATTCACAACAATTCTCTTTAAACCTACATCATTGATTTTTAGCTTATCTCATTTTCATTCGCCTATAAATTAACTCTGTTATATTCATATTCAATCACACTACATATTTCTTTATTACCAACAAATTTCTTTTCTTTTCATTTATAATATGGCTAGCTTCAGATCTTCGGGTTACGGTGTTGATGAAGATAGACATATTTGTCACGTGCATGTGCAAATAACCCAAGATGAAGAAACTGGAAACAATAAAAAAAAACAGCTTCGGGATCGTATTGCAGAGATTTATAATGAAGAAAGACCAAGTGCATCTATGGCCGTTAGAAGTCTCGACTGCAGTTGCAAAGTTCAAAGGATGCATGCAGCAAATCGAGTATACCAAACCTAGTGGTGCATCCGTACAAGATATTGTAAGTTATTATTAGTTTATTTATTATTATTTATTTAGCTTATTATTTTTTAAAATATCATATTTATCATGCAGATGAATCGTGCAAAACAAATGATGACAATGGACCCAAAATTTAAAAAAAGATTCGAGTTTGAGCATGTGTGAGATATCATGAAAGATTATGAAAAAATTGCCAACAAACCACAGAGAGCACAAGACCTACAATATTCATCTCAAATTGCTCAAATAGAAACTCCGTTATCTGAATCTCCTACTTCACTTGATGCAATTGGTTCATTTTCTATCAATTTAAATAATTCTAGTAGAAGCGGATTTGGATCTCAATGCCCATTAGGTGTGAAGAAATCTAAAATGAAAAAAAATTAGTTGAAGAATTATCTAATTTGTTAAAAGCAGTAAAAGAATCAAATGAGCAAATGTTGACATTTTTTCAAAGCTTGAATGAGAACAGAGAGCAAGATAGGCTGATACAGAAAGAAAAACTTGAAGCTCAGAAAATGTCAGATGCTTCGAGACAAATATTGGCTGAAACAATGCAGATGCAAGAGGAAAATAAAATTATGTCGATGGACTTGAACTTGATTTATGATTCTATTTCACGCTCATTTTTTGAAGGGGAAAATGCTAGAATTGCGTTCAAAAGGCAACAATTCAATCGACTAACTCCACCAAATAATAATTTCGACTTTGGAAGTTATTTTCCTAATATTGGAAAATCTGGGTTTGGATCTGGAGCTAATTTAAGAGATTTTTAATAGGTGTGATTTTTATTTTAGTATGAGTGATTTTAATTATTGTATTTTGTGTGCTTAATGTATTTGTTTTGTATTGTGTGCTTTTTAATTTGTATTGTATTCTATTTTCTAGAAGTTATTGTAATGTATGTAGTTTATGTTTAAATAAATGTGATGTTTCTATTATAATTTTGTATCTTGAATTTAAAATTATAAAAATTATATTTCTTTTTAAAACAATAAAAAATATTAAAAAAACAAATTAAAAATAAAAGAAAACCTTAAAAAAAGTGAACACAAATTGAACAAAAAGTAGTGGAAAGAAAATACGAATTAAAAAAAACAAATCAACCAAAAAAAAAAAAAAAATCGAAAGTGATGAATAGTGCAACACCAGCAGCACTATTCATAATTTTGCCAAAATGCAAATGGGGTTGAAGTTTGTAGTTGTTGCTGGATACCATTTCCACTCCATTTTGAAGTAAAACGAGATGGTCTCAACCCTAAACCTAATTCAACAACAAAAGTATGTGGACCCTCAATTATTATTTTAAAATCTTTTATTAATGACTCATTAGTATTTTGATATTTGTTATTGTTCTATTAATGCATTAATTTATTATAGATATAATATTAAAATTAATATATCTTCTATATAATAACATAAAAGTAAATAATAAATATATCAAAATTTATAATTTTGAATTCTTTACAAATAGTGACCAATTTTGATATATATATATATATATATATATATTTTAAATTGATATATACATATATAGAAATCCACTCAAGTGCTAAAATTAAAGTTTGTGTTAAATATGAATGAGTCTCAGCCATTGGATTGATAGTATCAATGGTTGAGATTAAAACATCAAAGATTAAAAAATTAAGCATAATTCTCGTTCGTGCTTAATTGTTTTATAAATCATGCTTAATTCGATTAAGCATGATTTATAAAGCAAAAAAGCATAAAATCTGAAAAAATGTTATAATCTCAACCATTGATTTTTTTTAGATGAATGGTGTAAATTTATTTATATTTAGTACAAACTAACTTTTAGTATGAGATCCACTTCCTATATATATAAAAAATTAATTTTGAATGTCATATTTTGAATACTATTAAGTTATAATTAATTATTCACTTTAGTTTAATCAATAATTTTTACATAATAAATGTCATCATTTATTTATAAGTAGTATTTTTATTAATTTAACTATAAGTAGTATTTTTATTTTAAAAATTAAATAAAATTAAATTAAATAAAAGAATTATATCTAATATGGTTGAGTAGTTATGGATATAATTTAAAAATTTTGTGGTTGGATTAAGTAATGTGGATAGAGAAAAATTAATTAAATATTATAATGGTCGGAATGGTTGCTCATGTTTTTTTTTTTTTTTTTAATGAAAATCTAATTAAATTTTCAATTCGGTGGCTTTTTTTTAAGGCTGCCGTGAACTCGAATCCTACCAAATTTTCTGCTCACCATGGACCGTTTGTCTACGTTGCCGGAGGAGTGTCTGTCGGAGATTCTACGGCGTACTTCGCCGGCTGATGCCTCTAGATCCGCAGTTGTCTCGAAAGTGCTGAATCAGCCGCTGATTCCGCCACTGTCTGGGACACATTTCTTACGCCGGATTTGGTGGAGATTCTGTCAAAATCAGTCTCGCCGGGAGCTTTACTTGAGCCTTTGTCACTCTCCGATCCTCATCCATGCCGGGAAATTGGTACGCCTATTCTCTCCTTCACCTACAACCTGAATACAGTAATTTGCTATCATTAAATTAAAGAGTTTGTATATTTGAAAATTTTTGTATCTCCATGAATTTTGGTATCTTCAGAATTCAATAGTCTTTTTATTGAAGCATTGTTACTGTATATGTGTAATGGTTAATGTCAGAGCTTTTGTTTCGAAAAAAAGAGTGGGAAGAAGTGTTACATGGTGGGGGCAAGAGAGCTGGAGATCATCTGGTGTGGTGACACCCCATGGTACTGGGACTGGACATCCCATCCAGATTCATGGTCTTCCCTCACTCTCTCTTTCCCTTCTGAAATTCCGAATTAGTATCAATTTTAAATGAGATCTGCAGATTCTCCGAGATTGCTCTGCTGAAATCCGTTTGGTGGCTTGAAATCCGAGGCACCATCGACACGAGGATGCTCTCCTTCAACATTGTATGCGGAGCTTATCCGGTGTTCAAGTTAAAGAAGAAGCGAGAAGGACTCGAATCTGCAAATGCATTTGTAAGATTCGTGAATGATAAAGTCGGGGGTGGTGATCAAAATGAAAGAGATGCTATTCTGTAGGCAACGCGATCGCCAATCTGAATCTGGTGAGAACCCGGTGAGGATAGGCGATGGATTGAGGGAGATTGGGTTGGTACACCTGCAACTGCAACGATCTCAGCAGCAAAAGGGAAGGGCCCCTGTAGGGAGAGGCGATGGATGGATGGAGGTGGAGCTAGGAAGCTTCTACTGTGATCAGGCGACGTGGAGGCGTGTTTGTTGGGGGCGGACGGCTGTCATAAGTCCGGCCGAAGCCATGATGATTTATGGAGTAACTACACAGTATAATGTGTAATAGACTTTGTTGAACTTAGTTTGTATTTTAAAAGTGAAAAAGGTTGATATGAAATTCATGAACCTTACAATATGTATATTATTCAGGTATAGCATGAGATTCATGCATTTTATTGCGTACAGAACCTTATAATTACAGAACCAAAACAAATAGGTTTATGATACTACAGCATATCTATAGGTTTTGAGCTTTTGACCTCCAATAAAGAATATGGACACACATTTATGACAACCCACAAAATAATCCCATCAAATTTGCTCCATAACAACAGCAAAAGAAATCAAAAGCAAAATCGCGCAGACATATTTCATCTGTGCAGCAGGTTTCACCACAGACGGCGCCTCTCGTGTTTTCACTGAAGAATGTAAATTGCTACTAGTGATAAATCAGTCGAGCTTCACGTTGGAATATAGAAGGGTGTCCTTAGTCAGAGGCATGTTGAGCAGAAAGTAGATCTGCACCCAACAAAAAACACATCATCACTTCGTGTTACACAAAACAAGCTTTAAAATGTATGTATAGATACGGAATATATTTAATTCTCTGTTAAGCAGGATAGAAATATTACCCCTAATAGAGTGGCAATGAGAAGAATGATCCCTGTTAACCAGGCCAAGGTTAATCTCACAAAGTACACTTCTGCAATTATAATTGTCTCGGGTGAGAGTTTCGCTTCCTGCAACGAACGAGCAGATGGTCGGGTATTTACTGTGATATGGAACATATTCTCTGGCTGTGAATCAACACCTGCCCCATGGGCAATGACTCCAACAATTTGCCCTGCCAAAGAGGCTAATATCAGTTTCTAAGATAAATGCCGAAATATATGTAAGCAAGATTGATTCATTTGCTAATGGCTGAATATCAATTTTAAGAGTAAATGGACAAACATTCAATAAGAATATCACTAAAGGCTCCTTCGTACAAAATGTTCAGGCATGAGCTACACCAGACAGGGGACATGTAAAGTTCAGAGAGTAATCTCACAAGAAGCATACTAATTAAGTTCTTTAAGATCTTCAGCAATGGAATTTAATGAGCTCAAGGCTAACAAGTAATCGTTCCATGAATTTCACGACTAGGACATACCTTGGTATGCTGCCTGCAAGGAGTCAAACATCTTTGACATGGAATTAAGGAATACTTCCATCCCACTTCGAGCAACTCCTTCCTTCCCATAGCGACTTTGTAAAGTCTGTCATAAGAAAGCATTGACAAAAGACTTGAAATCATATCTTGCTACAACATGTGTTTCTAACATCAGATGAAACAAGCAGTTTCAAAGATGTCTCCATCATTTTACAACAAGAAGGATGCACAATTTTCTCTAACTGGAGATTTTACTAATATTGTCCATAATATAACAGCCAAAGAAGCACAATTAATGAGATGAGTGAGGGTCATTTCGCTAGACCAACCACTATCCAGCATAAAATAATGTTATCTATTCCAGGAGAGGACTATTTAGGTCACCTGAAGATTTTGGAAGATATAACTAATCAGAAAATTACAGTTCAGCTGAATTTCCATTGAAACAAATAGAATTCAGTAAATTATAAATGACCTTGATTCCATCAAATCGGCCAGTCATGAGCTCTGCAGGACTGCGCTGACTTGTCGTCAATACTTGATGCAACTCCATTGCCTTCCTCATATTATTAATAAGGACCACAAGACTCATTGTGAATTCTCTGTCAGCTTTCTGTCAAATTCAAAAAACAGATATTTTCAACTTTTAACAAAATTAATGAATATTAACTAAAGGCTTAATGTAAAATTACAGCACCTCTGACATATCAAGTCTCATAAAAGCACTATTAGCAGTAGGAATGAGTAACTTTCCATTCATTGATTGGGATGCATCTTCTACATATGATCCACCCAACCAGGATGCCTGCTTACATAAAAACCAAAACCTTCGTAAATTAAGTTCATGGAAGAGTACAGTTTGGTGGGTGGAGGGAAAGAGACACTAACAAAATCGCTTAGATCTTTGTCTGAGCATTCAGCATTGCTTGAGCCATCATTCAATGAGACCATCGAAATTTCATCTTTATCTGCACAAATAACACAGTAAATCCATAAAACATTTAAAATAAGATTACAAGTAGTTGAGGTACACGAGATCACAAATGTCAATTTACCTGGCAGCTCAATGTCCACTCTTTGATTACCTTCAACCTTGATCCTCAGGGTGTTACTAGATGAATATTTATCTGAGTGACCAAGAAGATGAGAATCTGTACGCATGACAATCAATGACTGGTGACTACTATACCACACAGAAAAACAATTGGGCAGCAGATTATTAGGAAATAATATTAAGCAGCATACCCTCAGTTCCTGTAACTTCAACCATCAATAAGGCACGGGGCCGATCAAATGGGTTGGGCACAAGCAACTCATTCAGCTACAAAAATGCAAAGTTAGTAAACATAAACGGTATAACTACAGCCGGTGTTGGGAAAAAGATGAAGCATCACAACTAGGCATATACATGAATTGTACCTTTGATGAGCTAGCAGCAGTAAGTGTAGAAGGGGGTGCAAATCCAAGCAACACCGATGCAGTAGCACCAATTTCAGATGGGGAAAGTGAAATAGACTGCACAAGTAGCATTGTGTGCTCAATCATGTAATACCAATTCAAAACTAGATGATGCAAATCAAATAGCATGGAACTTGAATAGGTTTTATATATCATATATGTATGCACTTAGTATCAGGGATACGAGATGGGAGTCAAAGCGATAAAACAGGTATATTCAATAGTATATCTTAGTTGTCAGCCAAACCCTCTAGAAAGTACTAAGCCACTACTTGACCATAAATATATAAAGGACTTTGAACACTTCGATGATCTATCTAACTTCAATGAAAATACTTGAAGCTGACATAAATCACCATATTTCTTCTTTCTGGTTAAAAGATTTACGGGTCCTTTGACTGGGTCAGTAAATTTCCACAATCATATAATACAAGCCAGCTCCATGACGTAATCTAATAATGAAAATGCATAGCCACATTGTTAATCAGCTGTATATTGGATTAATGGCCTCTAGACTTGCTCACACAATTTGCCTAGTACGTCAAAAAACTAAGCTTTCTTCCATGACATTCAACAACATTATGCATTATGGTGGAAGTTCATCTGGGGTTTTATTGAGAATGCAGTAGAATCCCGTCAATTTTAAATCATCCATGGACAATATGCGTTGTTTTAATAAGCTTATAGTGATTTAGTCACCTTTGGACATGCCACAACTCTATATATTCATCAAATTATTGTTTCTTCTCCAATCAAATCTAATAATTTCTTGATCAAATAGTAGATATGCACCATCAGCCAATATACAGTTTTTAGAAAAAGTGTGTCTTGGAAAATTTTACTTTATTTAGATCGTGATTTCCCATAGTAATTACAGCCAAAATCTCTTTTTTCATCTATACTCAGAATGAAACTGAACATGCCTGGGACTTTTCATCCTAGTTGTTCGTAGTAATCCAGAAAAATTAAGGGAAAATAAAATAATGGGGACAACTATCATTTACATAATTCTGATAAGAAAGCCAAAAATTTGCTCACTAAGGTATATATTATTTTCTAAAGAAAAACTACAATGGGCCAAGTCTTGTAGCCTGAAAAATCCAAATCAACATCCTGATCAACTTAGTAACAAAGCAATACTCTATCGATCGAAGGACTTATATAAGTATCTTTGGCGCCACTGCAGAAGTGAATGCAGCAGGCAAACAATAGCCAGGCAAGCACAAAATCTCAAGCACCCAGAAAATCAAATTATCAACTTATCAATTGCAAATGAAATCCAGAATCCATTCTTTAATCAGAAAAAACTTTACCTGATCTGACGAAAGACGAAGATAAGGGCGAGTAGAGCTATCGAGGAAAAGAACCGAGGAATCCCCATAAATCACCTGAAATAAACCAAAGCAACAGTTTTTACCAAGTTCGGATTCAATACAAAGACAATCTCACGATTCGCAATCAGACGATTCAAAAACATGACCGAACTACGCGGGCGTGCGAGCGTGCGTATGTGAGTAAAAAGGGTGAAAGATCAGACCTTTGAATGGAGAGAGAGAAGAGAGATGATCAAGAGAAGGGAAAGCGAGTAAGCTTTGTGGGTATCCATGAGAGAGAGAGAGAGAGATGCCAATGATCTGTGTGGCAACACGAAGATCTGGAAGATGAAGAAGATCACACCTCTCTCGATACGACCACGTTTTGGCGAATTGCTCCGGTATATAATTATAAATTTATAATAATATCTATATCTATATAATATATGAAAAAAAAATAGTATAGTTATTTTAAATTGGCGGGAACAGTTACTTATTAATACTGCTAAAATTAAGGCTAATAATTTGGACAATTATATAAATATTTAATTTATATCAAAATACATTATAATTTAATAAGATAATTATTCATTTTATATATAATAAAATACACTTTTGTTATTAATTCTCCTACCACATAATAATCATAATCATCTCCAATAATATCAACAAATATTTATTACGGAATTTATTGTCCTAAACCAATATAAATTATTCTTTGTATAAATTCAATAAAACAAATCAAACATAAAACTTTACAAATTATGAGTTCAATTACAAAAATCGCACACAAATATTGTTTTATTAAAATTGTTATAATTATTTATTGTATATGTTTCAATATAAAAAATAGCAAATAAAATAAAATTAATATTGATGTGATGTTTTTGAATTAAAAAATGACAAAAATATAATTATTGTGATTTTTTTTTGTATATTTATATAATTACATATATATATTGGGCTAAATTTTATATATAAATTTATGTATAAGGTATTAAAGTGCAATTACGACTGTGATTTCATATATAATTATTGCTAAGATTACAGCTATAATCACGACAATTATTTTATTTAATTTACTAAATAAAAAATATACTAAAAAATTATGACAATTGTTTTATATAAACATTTCATTGTTGAATATTTTAAATATAGAATTGCAAAACTAAAAAGAATCATCCATTACTATTATATTACCCTTAACTTTAAAAAAAAATTACAGGAAAAAAAATTGCCCATTACACTTATATTTGTTTGAATAATTGTATTTCTCCAGAAAAAAAAATGTATTTCTTCAATCATTCTTTCATTTTCACTTAAATAAAATAATATTACACCGACACTTTCCATTTCCCCACCATTTCATTATTTGAAATAAAATGACATAAGTATCAAATTATTACACAAAATGAAACAAGTCTCATTCAATAATGGTTCACACCCAAAATATACGTTTAACTTGACCGTTCAATAACACAATATCAACATGTTTTTTATGAAATGTGGATACATTAATTTGATTTTTTTATTTTATTTTAATTAGTATTTTTATTTAATGGTTAAAATATATAACTTTGGTATATCGGTTTCAAAATGTGTATTGTTCAACATATTTTCATAACCTTTTAATAATATATTACTTAAGATACAATATTTTTTGATCACATTTTTATATAATAAAATATAAAATAATAAATATTGTTCTTACATGATCAAATTTTTTATACAATAAGATATAAAAATTATTAAATTCTTGAATTGAAAGTAAAACAAAAATAACATGGGTGCATGACACAACACGCGGATATTCCGTACAACGCACGGGTAAAAAACTAATTATATAATTAAATGTCAATTTTTTTAAAAAAAATACTAGTTTTAATCAGTTGAATTGCTATCTGAATATTATAGATAAATAACTATGTAATCCTATTTGGTAGCGTAGATAAAAATATATGAAAAAAAATTCATATATAATTTTTTGAATATAAAAAGTTGGTTTCGGTCAAAATAACGAAAAGATAATTAAGTCTTAACTGCGAAAAGAGTACCGACGCAAAAGGTAACAAAAAATGGGAACAATATTTTACAACTTTTTGAGATTTTCTTTCAACTTTTTAGGGGTGAGAAATTGGATGTTCAGCTTTGCTCCATCCATTTTTTTAGCGGTCCCTGTGATTAATTTTAGTGGATAAACTAATGATTACGTTATTAATAATTGAAGTGAAAATTACTTGTTTTTTATATAATAAAAAAAAGAGATAAATAGAATGCCAAAATATTAAAAAAACACTTTGAGAGTTAGAATATTTAGATAAATGTTACTCCTTAAAAATTACAATCATCCAAATCTTTTTTAAAGAAGAAAATTGATATAAGTTTTAATCATAAAAAGTTGCAGCATCATCTGCTAACAAGTGTTTGAAATTAACAGATAGAGTATAAGGATTATGACTGTGAAGTCCTTTGATTTGAGCATGGTTAGCTAAATTATACGCGCGATATTATTTTGAGAATGATGGATCTATTAAAAAGAGCTATTTATAAAAAAATTTGAAAGATGAAGAATATCATAGATGAGTGTGGCCACTTGAATTCTTGGGATGAATTCTTAATTTAGTTGTAGTACACAATGCCTTGACATTTCGAAGATGGTATTTTTTACACCTTCAACCCGGGCCAAACGAACTTCACACAGACATGCTTTTACTTCGGCTAGCTCAATGTCATTAGAGGTGTGATACGTTTAAAAAAACTAGTGAATTAATGCATCTTTATGATCACGAGAAATCCTAAAATGAACTTGCTTCAAATTAGAATCAATCCTATCGACTTGCTCCAAGACGATTCGATCACATGTTTATGAGTACGTGAAAACTCCTAAAATCCCTATGCTACGCAAGACAAATCCAAAAATTTAAATGAAATAACTTTATTAATTGCTTAATGAAAATAAAAAATAATTCAAACTTAATAAAATCTAATTAAAATTAAATCTAAACTAATTCTATTATAATTAGGGTATTAATTCAAATATAATTTGGATAACAAAAGATAACTTCAAAACTTACAAATTCAAAAAAAAATCTTCACATCTATATTGATTGACTTTATCGTGTTTCATGATCTTATCAAATCCCGTCAAGACTAATAACGTCCTATAATCCATCGAAGCATCAGAACTGAAATATCACCCGATTGGCAGCCGTTGCCGTCCAAGTAGAAATTGGAACATAATCAATTTTTATTTTTTTTTTATAGCTACACATTGCTTAAAATAAGTGATTAGTTCAAGTTATTTTGAGATGCATGGCCAAGATAAAGAGCACAGATTATTTTGACAATGCAAGCAAAGAATCTAACCCAAAATAAAGAATACAGTATAAGATAAAAATCACAACAGAAAAAGATACTCAGTCGCCATTGTCACTTTATTTCCTAGCTTTATACTCACTTTCTTTTTCTTTTTTTCCTTTTTTTTACCACCTTAGTTGTTGACCATTTAGTTTTACTTTGGACAAGGCTAGATTAGTAATGTCTAGGCAAAAGGCTACCACATGTTTTTTTTGTTTTTTTTTTTTCGGGGGGGGGGGGGGGTGGGGAGAGTATATATCTCTAAATATAGCATATGAGAGTTCAACATTATTACAAATTTACTATTTTTACTTTAAAAATATCACATTAATATTTATTTAATTTTTTATTTTTATATTATAATATATATATTTATATACACACAATAAACAATAACAAAAATTGATAGACTAGTTCCGACTCCGGACATAGTGGTAAAAATGTTAGTGACCAAGAGGCCGTGTGTTCGAAATTTCTCGTAGACATTTAAATTTGTGAGTTTAAATAGATAACATTTCTATTTTTTTTTTTAAAAAATTGATTAACTATTTTATTTCTATTTTTTAAATAATGGAAGTATAATGTTTGTTTATATGAACTATTTTGCATATTGAATTTTTATTTTGTCTATGATCTATTTCTTTTTATTTTTACTAAATTATATATATACAGTTAGATTTATAACATAGAAAATTATCTATATAAGAATTGCAATCATATATAATATTGATGAATTAAAATTATACATATTTTATCTAATTATAAAAAATATTTACAAGTATACAATTTAGTTCATGCATCAAATGTTTGATTCGTGTAATGCATGGATGGAAATCAAATTGGTACTAAAATACAACAATTGCAGTTAAAGGTACTACATTTTTCAAAATAAAAATTAATGTTTAGCATATGAGATTAGGAATCAGTGTCGAGATTTGATGAAAACTGATGGTGACAAATTTGTATTAACAGTATCATTAAACTGATCGTTATTGAAAATTTTATATCATATTCTAAAATTGATTTTAGCATCAATCCAATTATTGATTTTGCATTTGTTACAATGTTTGTTCCAGTTATAACTTACACTTGAAGATTAATTTTCACCTGAATTGTGTACATATGATATGTAAAAAGAAGTGACTCCAATAAAAACGACTCTTTCCACTTATAAGATAATACCAACGTTTTCTATTTATATTTTGTATAAGTTTAATTCAAGACCTGAAAAATTATTTAATTATTAATTTAGGATTTGAAAGATAAATTCCCAATTCATGATTTGAAATATCTAAAAAATCCTTAATTCAATGCCTAGAAGATTATAAATTTATATTAGATTTTCGATTTAACAATTTTAGAATATTTCAGATTTTAAACTAAGAATTAATTTTTTGAATAGTGACTTTTTATGTTTTGGATTAATAATTACCTCTAACCACATGTTGTTGGTCCCAGAATCAGAGTGTATAAATGTGCATCGGAAATAAGATTAAACTTTGCACTTGTCACTGAAACTGACTAAGACTCGGTTTCAGGTTACAGAAAGTCAGTTTAGCTCAGGGTGTTGTCAAGTAAGTTTCAGATTATACTCTACAATACCTATACAAGTATTGAATGTTTCAAAGTAAGTTTGACAAACTTAAATGCAGAAACTTAAAGTATGCAAGTAAAGAACACGGGATATTTATAGTGGTTCGGACTTAAAATCCTACATCCACTCTTCTAAACTTAATCAAAAATGCACTAAGTTTCAATGTACAAGCCTTCTTGCGATCTATGGACAACCCGTTGGAAACCTCCGTCCTTCGGTCTCTTGTCGTCACTCGTCTAGAAACTCCTTATAAGCTGACTCAGTCTTCAGGTCGAAGTGAGGATGCACCTCGCAGCCTTCTTCCTGGATAGTAGGATGTTTCCTCGTTCTTCCCAGAACACAATGCGGTTGGCTAGGCCCGTGATTATCAATATCCCACAGTAGGATATTGATTGCTATGAATATAACTTAGAAAACTTATATTCACTAAGTGATAGCTTCAGCTTTAAGCTTTAGCCTCGTACTTTAAAGCAGTAGCACGGAAGTGATAACTTGAGTTAGACATTCAAGTCTCTTGTATGAAGTACATGGAATTTCAGAGAGCTTTTGAGTTGGAAAATTTGACAGAGCTTCAGCGTATCTTTTCTTGAGAGTTCGTAACCTTTTCAGGTTGAAGTGTCGAGCTATTTATAGTCTTCAGGGGGACAATTTGAATTTCCACCCGTTAGACACATAAATCAAGTCGTTAAAGACTGAGATTGGGTCGTCCAATCATCGCCCATACTTTTATCTACTCTGCTATGCTCTGTTGCCTGCCCTCTGCTTTTGGCAGTGTACTTTCCACCTACTTTGTGTCAGACTAAGTTTCAGTCCGAGGAATCCAAGTATGGGACTTCTTCGTACTGACTTTTTGACTTAGCATTGAAATGCCTTTAAGTCTGACTTCTAACACTTGTGTTTCACGTGCTTTTGAAATTAAACGTCTATACTGACATCCCAAAGTCAGTTTAGGCTTTCTCTATACTGACATTCCAAAGTCAGTAAAAGCTTCCGCCATACTTAGTGAAACTCAGTTTCATTTTCCAAAATTAAGTTTTTGGCCTTACTAAGTTTTAAGCACGAACACATGTCTTCAGATCTTCAATTTTCCTTGGATTCTTCTCTTTAAGCATGGAAACTTGGTTCTGGATATCTCGAGTTCTATCTTCTTGAAAGTCTTCATCAGAAACTCAGTTTCTGATTCCTTCACTCGTTCTTCAGCATCTAAGTTTCTATTACAATTCAAACAATCCTATACAAGGATTACATTTAATAACTCTAGAAACTTAGCACTAAAGTAAGTTTTGACATATCAAAATATCAAATTAGGAGGTGAATTGAAACTCAGTTCCGAACAATTTCCCCTTTTTTGATATTGTCAAAACTACTTACCTAAGTTAGAAAAGAAAAGGAAGCATAGTGTACTAAGTTTACAAAGATCATACTCACTACATGAGTCTTTATTCTGACCTAATCTATTTGATCTCCCCCCTGAATTGGAGAGATATTTCTCGATTAATCAACATAGAGCGAAAAACTAAGTTTGTTGATCACACTGGAAAATGTGAGTTTAGCCTGGTTAAAAAACTTAGAAAAGAGGGGGAGAGAGAGAGAGAGAGAGAAAGAGAGAGAGAGAATGAGTGATTGTCTTTAAGTCGGTTTCAGATCTTTCATTAATGAGTGAGAATTACAAGTACAACGAAAGATAGGAAACTAAACTTACAAAAACTAAGTATAAAGAACACTTAGCACCCACGAGGAATCACGGAGGAGGAGGACCAGATAAAGAGGATGAAGTTCCAGAAAGTTTTGCAACAAGCTCAGCCAACATGTTGTACTGATCCTGCCTCCTCTTCTCTTCGGCTTCTTCCCTCCTAAGCCTCTCTGCCTCTTCAGCTTCTCTCTGCTTCCTCTCAGCCTCTTCTTAGCGTTTCTTCTCCTTGTTTTCTTTTTGACGCTCTTATTCCCCCTTTTTGACAATGTCAAACAAGGTGGATACAGTGGATTTAATGGAGGAGATAGATTATGAGGTTTCAGCTTCCTTCTTGTCCTTTTCATCGAGGCGGGCCTTTATCTCCTCAAGATGATTTTGAAAATAAGCTTGCATTTCTGTCATTAACTCAACGGGAGTAGGATTGGCATTGGTCTGAATCTAAGACTCAGTTTCAGCAGCGGAGGTAATTGGCAGTGTAGCAATGCAGGTACTGGGCATCATAGGTATATTGATGACATGTGTAACCCGCACCAGTCCCCATAATCCTCTCCTTTCCTCTTCCACTCTGTCATACTCTTCTTGTCTCCGCCTCTCAGCGTCTATGGCCTCTTGAATCTTCCTTCTCTTCTCGGCCTCATTTTCTTCAATCATCTTTCTCACTTTATTGGCCCTTATCAAGTTTGTTGACTTTGTGAGGTTCACCAAGCCTGGGCCTATAATTTGATTTATTAGCTCATCAGCTCTCTCCGCAGTATTTTGGACAGACAGTTCGAAGGAGAGAGCTATGGCCTGCTCCAAATCCACCTTTTCTCTTTCAGCAGCAGCGAGTTCATTTGTTGTCCTCTGAAGGTCAGCCTCTACACCCTTCAGTTGTTCAGTAAGTCTGATAATCCTTCGGAGTGAGAGCTAGAGCTGACTCTGCCTTTGACTCAGTACAGGAAGGAGAGTCAGTATGGATAGGAGATACCTGAGTAATTGGTGGGGCAGAGATTGGAGCAACCAACACAAATATGTAGTCAGTTGGGGGAAGCTTGTGCTCATCCAATTAAGAATCATCGGCCTTGAGGGTTTCAGCACGATAGGCATGAATAATCAACATTCTCATCCTGACTTCCCCCTCATTCAACTGTCGGGTCTCTACCTGGGTACTCCACTCGTTCGTCCATACCTCCTCCGAACTCCAGTAAGTCAGGCCCAACCTAGCTTGCATAATCGGGAGATCTTCGTTATTAAGTTCATGCATAGCTAGATCAAACCTTCTCCACTGCCCGAACTCCCTCCTTAGTGCCGTACAGGCCTCTGGTCCTCCGCCAGAATGTCAGGATAGAGCAAGTTAATTTCTTCAGTGACCTTGCGCTCTATCCTTTGAGAAATCTCAGCAGCCCAGGGGATCAGGTTGGTATCCCCTATGTCAGAATGTCGGATTGGTGGGCACCAATTTCTTAGTTGCTCAGAAGAAGACTCTGGATGTGGTAGCCCACTTAGTGGAATTTTATACTCAAGAAACTGAGTGGGCTTATGGAATTGATCTTTATCTTTTGTATCCCACAGATGATATCTCCAGACACTGTCCATATCTCTCAAAAAACCAAACTCTTCATGAGCAGAAGGATTCCTCAGTCCTTCTTCTTCATCAGAGGAGATCAGGGAGTCATCAGATGAGATTTCCATTGTAGAATCACCTCCCCGATCACCACGAGATGTCTTATTATGAGTAGACTCAAGCTAGGCTGAGTAGAGTCCGTCTCAGCTTGGGAGGGGCTTTCCCCTTGCACAACCCCCTTATCTTTCTCATTCTCCTGATCCGCCGGTTTATCCGGGGTGGTCACCCGCACCTCATCACTTTTCTCTTGTTCAGCTAGAGCAAGTTCTGCAATCTCTCTCGCTATCTCCTAAAAAATTCCTCCGCCGGTTTTATAGGGTCGGTCGCCCGCTCAATCAGTTCTTCTTCCACCAACACTTCCATAAAGGGTTTTCTCAAGCTGCTCAGTTTGATATTCTGGATGCTCATAAGCGCCATGAGCTTCTCTGTACAATTCATCTGACAAGCGATCCTCAGGAGTATCAGATATAACCGGAGTTCATACCTCTTGGGGAATCTCAGCTTCAGTTTCTCTGAAGGTCAGCTTGCGCCTGGAAGATGTTTCAATGTTGTCGCCATTGCGCTTGATGCCTTCCTCCACCTTTTCTTTTCCTTTCCCGTTGGCCGCCTCGGCCTCAGCTTGCTTCCTTATTTCCTCCTTCACCCGTGCTTTCTTGTTGCCTCTTTCCACAACTTCCCTCTCCCCTTCCTTCTCCTTCTTCTTGCGCTTAAGAGGTTGAGAAGTGGCAGTCCTTGCCTTTTTGGGAATGGTAATGGAGATGCGACCCTCAAATGGAATGGATGGTTGTGCAGGATGATCATTAGTATACTTTTTCCTCAACCTCCAACGCTTCAGTTTTGTTGGATCCTCCCCAATATTTGTCAGAGGGGGAGGTCCTCCATTGTCTTCAGCAAGCTTTCCTCCCTTTCGACTTCAGTTTCACCCTCCTAATCACCGCCATCACCTTCTTCTTCTCCACCCTCCTCATCATCATCATCCTCCTAAGATGAGCTAGGATCCATCACAACAGATTTTGTCGGGATGAAGTTAGTAGAGATTAACAACTCACCGTTATCAATGACCTCCAACAACCTCTCCACAAGAAGCTTGCCTTCAACCCAAGGCCAACATTTGTGGCAAACTGATATGTGCTTTCTATTGTGGATTTTTTGCCAACATAATCCAACAAACATTCAAATAGGAACTCAGCCCAGTTCCTGTAGATCTCATCGTCGATTGCTATCAACAAGGAGTACTTCTTTCGGCTCATCTCAACTAAAGATCTCACCTCATATTGGAGCATGCGAATCGCAATATCTTCCAGGAACTTGTAGAAGGGATCCTACTCATTAGTCTTGTGATTCATCTTCCATCCGGTGGTCACCTTCTCCTTCTTTTATTTAATCCAGTGTTCTTCCATGTGTTGCCTCACTCTCTGGTTGCCAGCACCTTGTAGATGTAGATAAATGAAGGTGCCATCATTACGGAGATGAAACACCTCACTCAGCAACTTGGGGCAACTCTTATTGTTGTGTCAACCACCAAAGTATTGATGACTTTGGCCTCCTTATCCACCACCGCATTTGCATAAAATTGAATGACCATATAGGGGTGGAATCGCTTTGGCTGTGCTTGCAGAAGATAGACAATCTTCTCTCCATTCAGCTTTCTAATCAATCGGCCATCAGGACATGCCATTTCAACATCGTCAACATTCAAAATATTTTACTTAATGACCTACGCCGCCCTTCTCTGCTCTGGACAAAGCTTCTTCGGATCATATTTAAAGAGTTTTAAAACTTGGGCGTAAGGACGATCTTCATATACAATTTCTTCTACCTCTCGACTGGATGTTGAGGTTTCTGTAACTGGATTTTCCTGAGGGGTTTGAGTTTGTTTCTTCGGTATGATTTAATGGCTGATGATTGACAATAAATGATGAAGAATGTTGGTCGATCACCTAGAAGGTTTAGAGAATCTAGGTTGGTGAACGTTTAAGGATTGAGCAAATATGGCAAAGAGATCGAAAGTACAACCACCGGCTTTAGCTTCACTATTTATAGGGTTCAAAGAGCACAGATCAAATGGCTCTTCTTTCGTCAACGAATGAAAGATTGACGGATAGGGAGAGGCGATGGTTGGACTGGGTTGACTGATCTGACGTGGGGAGCAGGGTTGTCCACGTGGCACGTGATGGATTTATATACTGAAAGCATTATCATTGGAATATTATGTACAAGGTAGATTGGTTAATATACTGGGAATCATAAATGTTGTATGTTCATCTCCTGTCTGAATTAACAAACATGTGTCGCAAACGCAATTATCCTCTTATTTCGTCGATAGGGAGATCATACGGTGTGTAGAAGATCACGGAAGATCGTATGGATCGTTTAACCTAGCGAGATATAAATGGCTATCATAGCTGAGACAGTTCCAGGATAAACTGTCGTTGTAGGCAACAGCATACGCAGTAATAAGCATCTTATCTTGGATGGTTTGGTATGCTGGTGTGGGCACACATTGATAAGGACCTAAGTCGAGATCAATTCTTTTATCTGACATTAAAAGAATCTAGATCTCTATGGCTTGAAGAGATCCTAAGCCTATACTAAGGTACATAAATATGTGCAGATTGTGTATTACTTTGAGTTGCAGTGAAAGGCTCTAGTTGAGCTTGTATATCTGTATCTTGGGCAATAGCAGTTTGTGTATGACTGTCTGGTACTGGAACTAGGTAACCACATCCAGTATAGGATGGTGACATTCCCTGAACAGCTCAAAAGGTTCGTTATGCTAAAGTCCTGCAGGCTGATTAAGTTCAAGCAGAAGTGAAAAGGTTGAGTGGATTGATTCAGGAATATAAGATGTTAATTAATTAAATAGCTTGTCAGAGCTTAAATTAATTAACGAATGTCTGTAACCTTAAATTTGGGGATATACCGAGCCCATGCAACCTGTACCTCAAAACGTGGTAGCAAATAGGTAGGACAGTATTGATTCTCTGGTGGAATGAATCAATATTAATTAATTAATTATATTCTGGGTTGAATATGGGAATTAATTAATTGATAGGCCTCATTTGCTATTTGCATTCTGGTCCTTGGTCTGGCCCATGAAACTCAAGCCCAATAGAAGTCCAGTATTTTCCTATAAATAGGCCTCAATTCCTCAGATCTCAACACACCACAAGATCATAAGTTGCACACAGCAAACCAGGTTTTGAGAGCTGTGGTGATCGACTAGATCTGAGAAACGAGGAGGAAATTTTGCTTCTCAACCGGGTACGGAATCTGAAGGAAATCTTCACCAGATATTCAGATTGAGTTGGGATACAGATCAGAAGATCAGATCAGGAGGATTTTCTCTCTTCTCTCTCTCCTTGTTTATTCGAAAATAATTATCTTATTTTCATAAGATTTATTTCCTCAATCTGTTAGGAATTAATTTTTTGTGCGTGGGAAAGATCAAGAGGAATCTTC
The DNA here is from genome assembly GCA_026898455.1 of Plectranthus barbatus. Classification (NCBI taxonomy): domain Eukaryota; kingdom Viridiplantae; phylum Streptophyta; class Magnoliopsida; order Lamiales; family Lamiaceae; genus Plectranthus; species Plectranthus barbatus. The sequence continues at coordinate 274,409 of JAPKLW010000821.1, read as the reverse complement.
GCGCAGTTGTTCTTCAAGGTTTTGCAATCCAGGTATTCCGCATAAACCCCCTTATGCGTATTCAATAGGAGCATGCTAGGACTAATCATAGGCATAATAATTTATTTTGATATTCCAATTAACGATCCTTGGCAAACGGACTTCATGATTCAGTTCACGAATCCCTTCAATTGGTATCAGAGCGAGGTTGAGTTAATTGGCTCTATCGGAAAAATAATTGTTGGTCCCGGTTTATCAGAGTGTATTACGTTACGCAGCGGAAATATTGAACTTATAAGTCTAACTTGCACTCTGTCCTGCTGGTTGCTCAGCTGACTGGCTGACTGGCTGGTCAGCTGATAGCTCAACACTTAGAATATTTTAAGCCTAGTTTGCACAGTTATCAGTTTTCAGATATACACCAGCACTTGAGTGCTGGGTTTCAAATACAAATTTAAATACTGAAAGCAGATAAAGGCAAAGGATTTTTATAGTGGTTCGATCAACTGATCTACGTCCACTCTCCAGTCGACTCACTGGAAATTCACTATAAGAGTAATCCGGTACAAAGTTCCTACGATCTATCTCCAGCTGGTAAATGCCCCGTCTACCAGTCCACTGGATCAACCGCTCCCGGTCCTTGTCCTTCTTCAACTCTCGTCAGATGGATGGAGTGCGAGCACGTCACTTCAACCTCCTCCTCTGACTGGTTGGGTGTTGAGTTCTCCCAAGAACGTAAATCCTCTACGGCAAACTGCCCGTAATAACTCAAGAGCTGGCTGGCTCTAGAGCTGCTATGTTCTTCCTCAGAAAGAGAAAGAACACCAAGTGAGGTCTAAACTTACAAGCAGGAAGCTTGAAGTCTCGTGTTTGAAAGATATCAACACACGGAAAAGCTTTAAAGAAAGCCTCGAAAGATGCTTGCTTGCTTGCAATGAATGTTCGTTCTTTCGGTAGTTGGAGAGTATTGAATGTTCAGGATGCAAGCGTCTTAAATGTTGGTGATTCCAACCTATTTATAGACGCAGGATCTCATTTAAAATTCTAGCCGTTTGGACACATCCGGAATGGGTCTCTGTCCTCGGATGTACTTCAGACGGCGACAGGTAGGAATTTCAGGAAAACGCCATACCTGTGTCTGCTTTTTCTGACACAGACCTCTTTGTGTCAGAACGGCATTATTTCGTCAGTACGAGGAATCGCAACTGGTGTCTTGAACTGATAGACTTTAAGGATATCCTTCCTTAAAGTCTTACTTTGTCAGTATATTCCTCAGACGAATCTTCTTTTTGTCTCTAAGACTCTGGGAGAGCGAATCTTCAATTCTGCTGGTAACCTCCGACTGGTAGAACATACTGGTGATCTTGTGCTGGCAGTCTCTGCTGGTGACTTAGCGCTTGCACAATCTTAGTCTACCAATTTGTCTGGATGTTAACTCTTGGAATCTCCCATGACTGGTGGCTTCACCGCTGGTGAATAGTGTCAGCCAGAACACGTATTCTGCTGGTAGGATTTGTCAGCCTCCTGCTGGTGAAATCCTTCCAACTGGTGAACAGTAACCAGTCATTAGCTCTTGACTCCATGCTGATGAACAGTGTCAGCATGGGTCTGTCAGTCGTCTGCTGGTGAAATCCTTCACCAGGTAAGAGATTCTCATGCTGATGAACAGTGTCAGCATGAGTCTTGATCAGCTACGACTTACAACTCAAAAGACCTAAACAGGACTTTACATTTTGAGAACTAGAGCTATCTAGAGACAACACTGACGCTGGTTGGACTTAGGATTTGATGCACCAAAACTATGATCTAGACAACAAAATCACAACATTTCTATGAGTGCTTCTAGTTCTATAATCTAACAAGTAAGCTACTGAGGGAAAGGAAACTTAGCCAAATTTCCCAACAATGATATTGCTTATGATCTGCATGATAATTATTATTGAATGATTGCATGGGTTTTGGATTGTATGTTCATGTTTTTTCATCCTCGTGGTTCTCGGGTTAATCCGCCCTTTTATATGGATTCGTTTTTCACCCACGAGATAAATTCGTGGTTAGATTTAGATTTTTAGAATGTAATTAGATATTTCAAATGTAATATTTTATTTCAAAAATTAAATCTGTAAAATGAAGAACGAAGAACACGAAGAACACAAAGAACGAAGGGCCGCACAATGCACGACGGTGCTGGCACGGTAGAGGGCCGTGCACGGTGGTCGCGCACGGCAAGCACGGCGGCGCAGCCGTGCGGAAACCCTAGGGTTTCAGCGCGCGATACGCGCACGCGACGGGTGATCACTGTAATTTCTACAGATTAATTATAGAAATAGTGGCAAATA
>JAPKLW010000821.1:244424-272081 GCA_026898455.1 Plectranthus barbatus | reverse complement strand
TAATTCTACATAAAATAGTATAAAAATAATATAGATAAGTGAGTGAAATAATGAGCTTATCAACGGGCAGCAGCCGCGCGGCCGAGGCTAGCCAGGCCAGGTGCGGCGCTCCAGGGACGGCCGGCGATGCGGGGGCGGAGCAGCAGGAGGCCGGGGACGGCGGCGGCGCGACCAGGGTGCAAGGCGCGCACGTGCACAGCAGATCTGCGCGCGATGCCGGCGGCGCTCCTCCCTCCCTCGATCGGCGTCCGCGGGAGCAAGGTGGTGCAGGCGGCGGCTCGCGGCTGGGGGCGGTCTGACAAGGTGGCTCGTGCGCGTGGGTCACCGCAAACCATAGGGTTTACGTGCTGCGCGCGCGTCTCTCATGTCGCGCTCCCTGTGCATTTTTCGGCGAGTCATGGTAGCTGACGATGGAGAAGAATGGTGAACGGCGGTTCGGGCGACGGTCGGAGCAAGCCGAGGAGGCAGCATGCGAAACAGGCAACGACCGGAGGAGGCGGTATTGCGGGCTGCAACCCTGCACGTACGTGCTTGGCTGTTAAGCGATTCCGAGAGCCCTCACGGCAGCGGCGAGTCACCGGCGGCGGTGGTTTGCCGGTGGTGGCTTGTCGGGCCAAGTTCTCGCGGGCTTTTGGGCTTGCAATGTGTGCCTAGGCCTGCGATTTGGTTAACTGGCCCAGTTGTCCAATTTTCTGATGGATCAAATCTTGGAGGCCCAGATTCAGAAAATAAATTCAGATCACAGTCCAAGTAGTGGGAGCCCAGTCGAAGATCTGTATGATTAATTCCAACTTGTAATAGTTAGAATTATTTTTATTTTGTATCATGGGGCCACGAGAACATTTTTATTTGTTTTATTATCTGTCTTCGCATGATATATGTGTTTAATTTAATTGTGCATCATATAAGCATGTTGTAGATAATAGGAGCACGTTTACTGCTTTTATTTACAGCTTTAAAGCATGCTATGTGATTTATTTTGTGTAATTAATTATAACTATAAATTCGGGGTTCATACTATGCATGATAGAATTTTAGCAATGTTACAATTATGGCTACATAAAATAATCTGTGCAATTGAACCTTATGAATTAAAAATTACTAAGCTCATAATTTAGTAAGACCTCCACAAAGCGATCATTTATTGGAAGTGGGTAATTTATTAGGTAAACGTCTACATGTGTAGCTTACTTAATTTATTATTCATAAGTTCTAATAGATAGGATTTCTTAAAACAAACATTTATTTCATGTGAGAAGTGGGAGTTCATGCATAAACGTCTACATGTGTAGATTGCGTATTGAATTTTCATAAGTTCTCTAGGGATTGAATTAAATGAGACAGCCTTATTATAGGGATCGGGTGTGTTCTAATAGATCCTTATATGGGAGGGTTGGCTTTGGTGGTAAGCTAGCTTAGATGTTATCCAGAGTATAACTCATTTGTGATGTCCCTGCTCAGTAGGATAATATGTTCTTAAGTTAGTCTCCAATTATTAATTCCATTTATCTAAGGAACCCGGGCATGGATTGGAATTAAAGGACTGGAATTGAAAGATGCAGTCTGGTTAAGTGTTTTGTTGTAAACGTCCACATGTGTGGCTTGCAATAGTAATACTTAGGCAAATTGGATGAAACATTAATATTGCTTTATCATAAGGTTTCAATATTTAATTGTTTCAGTAGTTTGCAACTATGTTTTAATTTCTGTTTAAATTTATAGTTTTCAGACATGTCTATTGCTCACGTTGTCAACCTCTTAATAACAAACCCTTTAACTGGTCCGAATTTTCCTGAGTGGAAGTTATGCTTCATGGAAATACTTTGCACTGCAAAACATGCCCACATCCTTTACATGGACCCTCTAACTCCCAAATATTGGAACTGTACTGGTTATGAGCGAGTGTTCTATGAAAGATGGGTAGCTTCTGATGAGTTTGCCCGCAGACTCATCATGAACAGTCTGTCTAGAAAATTAAAGCTCAAGTACAAGAAGTTCCGAACTGCTGTTGAGATATGGAGGGACCTTGTGAAAGTTTATGGGAAGGTGAGACGAATTGTCAGTTATAATCTTGTGGAGGAGCTGGTCTGCAAGAGGATGACTGATGGGAGTTCGTTGCTTCTGCACGTCGTCAGTATGATGAGGATTATGAGAAAGTACAGAAAGAGAGGTGGACAAGTCAGTAAGCGGGCGGAAATTAACATTGTCCTGCACTCTCTGTCTGATTCTTATAATGACTTCATCAAGTCCCTCGGTACCAGGCGCAAGTTTACTCTTCCGGAGTTACTCTCAGCCCTGATGCGAGAGGAATCTGACCTTAGAGCATTGGAATTTGCTCGAACTTTGTCAGCTTTTGACAAGACAGTTGTCGAAGCAAAGGAAATGCTTAAAAGGTTAGATGAAGTTGATCTAGCAGAAGATGTCATCAGGCCATGCAAACGCAAACGAAGTGAAGTAGATTGTCTAGTGCTTGGCACGGGTAGACAAGGTACGTCATGTGCATTTATAACATAAACATGTTTAGCATCGGTTTCTACCCATTCTTGGGTAGTGGATACTGGAGCTACTGATCATGTTTGTTATACTTTGCAGGGGTTCAGGCCGACAAGGCAGCTAAAGCATGACGAGATTACCATCTCAATGGGCAGCGGAGAGCGAGTCTCAGCAGTAGCCATTGGAGATTTTACTTTATGCTTTGAAAACAATGTTTTGATTTTGAGAGATGTTTTATATGTGCCAGTTTTTCGGTGGAACTTAATTTCAATTCCAAAGTTATTTAATGGTGGATATTCAGTTATTTTTTATAGTGGAGTTTCTATCATTGGTAATAACGGTGTTATCTATCATGGTAAACTGATTGACTCTCTCTATATCATTGATAGTATGCATAAATCTTCCGTGAATGTTGCAAACTCATCCAATAATAATAATCATTTAAAGAGAAAGTTTTCTTCCGATGAGGATCAAACATATCTCTGCCACTTGAGACTAGGTCACATCAATCTAAAGAGGATTAAAAGATTAGCATGCGATGGGCTCTTGGATTCCTTTCAAGTGGTACCGCATCAAATCTGTGAATCCTGTATAGAGGGAAAGATGACGACCAGGCCTTCTAAGGCAAGTCAGTCTCGAGCAGAGGATGTGTTGGAATTGATCCACTCTAACTTATGTGGACCAATGTCCACGCAAGCTCGTGGAGGTTATGAGTACTTCGCCACATTCATTGACGATTACTCAAGATTCGGATATGTCTATTTACTTCGCCATAAGTCTGAATGCTTTGAGAAATTCAAAAAATTTAGGACCGAGGTAGAAAAGAAGCTAGGTAAGACTATCAAGACACTACGATCAGATCGTGGTGGAGAATACCTCAGTAACGAGTTCTTGCAGTACTTGTCAGACAACGGGATTACATCCCAGTGGACTGCATCAGGAACCCCTCAACAAAATGGTGTAGCGGAAAGAAGAAATAGAACTCTCTTGGAAATGGTCAGGTCGATGATGAGTTATGCAAGCTTGCCGATTTCGTTTTGGGGATATGCCTTGGAGACAGCGGCCTACTTGCTTAACCTGGTACCTTCTAAATCAGTTTCTAAAACGCCTTTGGAACTCTGGTATGGGCGAAAGCCAAGCTTGAACAGAGTGAGGGTTTGGGGTTGTCCAGCATATGTGCTGACAAAGAAACCTGATAAGTTAGAAAGTATGTGTAAGTTGATGCTATTTGTAGGGTATCTTAGGCAAACGAAAGGTAGTTACTTCTATTGTCCTGAGAATCAGAAAGTCGTTGTCAGTACCAACGCAAGATTCTTGGAGGACGAATATGTAAGAAATCACAGATCCAAGAGTGAAATTATCCTCCACGAGCTTGAGGATAAGGAAGCAATTCCATCAAGAAAGCCCAGTGTAGTGGTAAATCCACCTGTAACAGGTGAGGCTATACCAACACTGCCACTAATGCAAGGTATGGGACCAACGCGTACTGTGCCAACTACTGACACGGTTCAGATGCCTCGTCGCAGTGGGAGGGTTATCCACCAACCCGAAAGGTACATGTTCGTGGGAGAGTCTTTTGACTTGATCCCAAAAAATGGACTGGATGATACCGATCCCTGGACATATGAGGAGGTGGTATCTGATAAAGATGCAGAAAAATGGCTGATCGCCATAGATTCGGAAATAGAATCCATTACGACTATGGATGTATACCAGAAAACTAATTTGCCAGATGGTTGTCAAGCCATAGGGTGCAAATGGGTATACAAAAGAAAGAAAGGAGCGAATGGTGAAATTACAGCTTTCAAAGCAAGGCTGGTGGCGAAGGGTTATAGTCAGAAAGAAGGTGTAGACTATGAAGAGACCTTCTCACCGGTAGCCATGCTTAAGTCCATTCGTATACTCCTAGCCATAGCAGCACATAAGGACCTAGAAATCTGGCAGATGGATGTCAAAACCGCGTTTCTAAATGGGTACCTTGAAGAAGGTAGGGACATCTATATGCAACAGCCAGAAGGTAATGTGCAGAAGGGCGAAGAACATTTGGTCTGGAAGCTCAAGAAGTCGTTGTATGGACTAGGGGTGTGCATCGGGTCGGGTCGGGTCAAATCCGACCCGAAAATTATCACCCGACCACCACCCGAAACCCGATTTCAGCCACCTGAAACCCGCCCAAAATTTGCTTCACCCGACCCGTCACCCGATCCGAAATTCGGTCGGGTGGGTCGGGTTTCACCCGATTTTAATCTCTCTTTTTTTCTTCCTGTTTTTCACAATTTTGAGCAGCCAGGCACTGGACGGCAGGGAGGGACACAGGTGCAGTGCAGCAGCGGCACGCCGGCAGGGAGGCGAGGACGGCGGTGGGTGGCAGCGAGACTCAGAGAGGCGGTGGGTGCTGGGGGTGGACGGTGGTGTTGGTGACTTGGTGTACGGGAGGCAGCAGGGACGGGAGGGAGGAGGACGACGGCAGCAAGCTAGCAGCCGCACGCCGGCAGGGAGGCGAGGGCGGCGGTGGGTGGCAGCGATAGCGGCGGTGGGTGCTGCGAGTGGACGACTGGACGTGGTGTTGGGAGGGAGGCGGGCAGCAGTCAATTAGGGCTGAGAGTTGAAACGAATTTAGAAAATAGGAAAGGAATTAATTATTAGATTTTATGATATATTCATATTATTACTTATATTATTAAATATTATATATTATTGAATATATTATATATATAAAGTCGGTCGGGTCGGGTGGCACCCGAACCCGAAATTGCAAACCCGCCACCCGACCCGAATTTCCATCGGGTGAAAAATCCCACCCGACACCCGAACCGAGAATTTGCCACCCGACCCGACCCGACCCGAAATCGTCGGTTCGGGTCGGTTTTTCGGGTTCGGTTCGGGTGATGCACACCCCTAGTATGGACTTAAGCAAGCTTCATGGTCATGGAATCTACGTTTTGATGAAGTGATTAAATCCTATGGATTTTCACAATGCTCAAACGAGAGTTGCGTGCACCGTCTATGTGTCAGCGGAATCATGGTCTTCCTTGCACTTTATGTAGATGGTATTCTCCTATTTGGCGACAATGTGGAAGTATTATCGGGCATTAAGGGGTAGTTATCTGAACAATTTCATATGAAGGACCTTGGGGAGGCAGTATACATCCTAGGGGTAAAAGTATTGCGGGAGTGCAATAAGAGGATGCTGACCTTGTCTCAAGGATCATATGTGGATACTGTGATTGCCCGTTTTAGCATGCAAACTGCCAAGAAAGGTCTGTTACCCTTCAGACATGGCATATATCTTTCCAAGGATCAGTGTTTGGTGACACAAAGGGAGAAAGATGAAATGAGGAACGTGCCGTATGCATCGGCCGTGGGGAGCCTCATGTATGCAATGCTATGTACGAGGCCAGATATTTGCTTTGCTGTAGGCATGGTAGCGAGATACCAGTCTAACCCTGGACAGGCGCATTGGACCGCGGTAAAGCACATACTCAAATACCTGAAAAGGACTAGAGACTTTTGTCTCATCTATCAGTGTGAGGAGTTGTGCCCTGCGGGTTATACTGATTTGGATTTCCAGGCAGACCTAGATGAAAAGAAGTCCACCTCTGGCTATGTGTTTACATTGGGAGGTGGGGCCATATCATGGAGGAGTGCAAAGCAGAAATGCATTGCGGACTCCACCATGGAAGCAGAATATGTGGCAGCTTCTGAAGCTTCGAAAGAAGCAGTATGGTTTCGAAACTTCCTTCTAGAGTTGGACGTGATTCCTAAGCTGCCCAAGTCCATCACGATATATTGTGATAATTCGGGAGCTGTGGCTAATTCAAAGGAACCACGAACTCACAGAGCAACAAAACACATTGAAAGGAAATACCATATTATACGAGAAATCGTAGCAAGGGGTGATATGCTGGTAGAGAAGATTGACACAAGAAATTATCTAGCGGATCCATTCACAAAGGCTCTGCCTCAGAAGGTCCACGAGATGCATGTACGTAACCTTGGGCTGAGGGCAAAGCTCTCCACGTAGAATGTTTGATGTAATAGCTAGATTAGTTTAGACGCGGTATACTCTGGAAAGCACCTGTATAATGCTTTGAGTATAAGTGGGAGATTGATGGATTTATATACTGAAAGCATTATGATTGGTATATTATGTACAAGGTCGATTGGTTAATATACTGGGAATCATAAATGTTGTATGTTCATCTCCTGTCCGAATTAACAAACATGTGTCACAAACGCAATTATCCTCTTATCTCGTCGATAGGGAGATCATATGGTGTGTAGAAGATCACGAAAGATCGTATGGATCGTTTGACCTAGCGAGATATAAATGGTTATCACAGCTGAGACAGTTCCAGGATAAACTATCGGTGTAGGCTGCAGCATACGCAGTAATAAGCATCTTATCTTGGATGGTTTGGTATGCTTGTGTGGGGCACACATTGATAAGGACCGAAGTCGAGATCGATTCTTTTATCTGACATTAAAAGAATCTAGATCTCTATGGCTTGAATAGATCCTAAGCCTATATGAAGGTACAAAAGTATATGCAGATTGTGTATTACTTTGAGTTGCAGTGAAAGGCTCTAGTTGAGCTTGTATATCTGTATCTTGGGTAATAGCAGTTTGTGTATGACTGTCTTGTACTGGAACTAGGTAACCACATCCAGTATAGGATGGTGACATTCCCTGAACAACTCAAAAGGTTCGTTATGCTAAAGTCCTGCAGGCTGATTAAGTTCAAGCATAAGTGAAAAGGTTTGAGTGGATTGATTCAGGAATATAAGATGCTAATGAATTAAATAGCTTGTCAGAGCTTAAATTAATTAACGAATGTCTGTAACCTTAAATTTGGGGATATACCGAGCCCATGCAACCTGTACCTCAAAACGTGGTAGCAAATAGGTAGGACAGTATTGATTCTCTGGTGGAATGAATCAATATTAATTAATTAATTATATTCTGGGTTGAATATGGGAATTAATTAATTGATAGGCCTTATTTGCTATTTGCATTCTGGTCCCTGGTCTGACCCATGAAACTCAAGCCCAATAGAAGTTTAGTATTTTCCTATAAATAGGCCTCAGTTCCTCAGATCTCAACACACCACAAGATCATAAGTTGCACACAGCAAACCAGGTTTTGGGAGCTGTGGTTATCGACTAGATCTGAGAAACGAGGAGGAAATTTTGCTTCTCAACCGGGCAAGGAATCTGAAGGGAATCTTCACCATATATTCAGATTGAGTTGGGATACAGATCAGAAGATCAGATCAGGAGGATTTTCTCTCTTCTCTCTCTCCTTGTTTATTCGAAAATAATTGTCTTATTTTCATAAGATTTATTTCCTCAATCTGTTAGGAATTAAAATTTTGTGCGTGGGAAAGATCAAGAGGAATCTCCGCGCACTCGTTCTTCAGGGTTTCGTAATCCAGGTATTCTGCATAAACCCCCTTATGCATATTCAATAGGAGCATGGTAGGACTAATCATAGGCATAGCAATTTATTTTGATATTCCAATTAATGATCCTTGGCAAACGGACTTCGTGATTCAGTTCACGAATCCCTTCAGCACGCTCGGATTGATCGCCGCATGTTGCACATTAAATGCATCGTATGGGATAAACAACCAATTTGAAATTCAAAATCCCCCTGCCTCTCATACTGAAACTAAGTAGGCGTAAGTTTCTAAATTGAGAGTTTGAACTCAATTTAATTCCGCAACCTCCCTTCAAATAATTCTAAGTATGTAAAACCGAAACTTGGTTTTTGAAAGTTAGTACGGTCCACCAATTTTTTGTAAAATTGGCTAAGTATTGAGCCTTCATACTGAGAAACTTAGACAAAACTAAAAACCGATAAATTGAGATTAGGAACTCAATTTTAATATGTTTTTTTCATCTTCAACGTGGGTTTCTCCGTCCTCTAGATACTCTTGAAACCTCGCACATACACAACTGAGTAGGATATGTTCGGCCTACTTGCGGTCAGATATAATAAAGATCTAATAATTCCTCTATAACTAGTTGGATTGACTGCTTCTTCTTCTTCATCAAGGTTGATCTGAGCATTGGGGCCCATTGGGATCCTCAATGGCTTGGTCTTTTCTGGACAAAATTTATTGATCAAGTCTTTGGTATACTTCTTTTGATTGATAAAGATTCCTCCTTCGGATTGGATGACTTGAAGACCGAGAAAATAAGTAAGCTTGCCCATCAAGCTCATCTGGATGTTACTTTGCATAAGTTGAGCAAACTTCTCCCATAACTTCAAGTTCTTGCATCTAAAGATAATGCTGTCGACATAGATTTGAACCAACAAGATGTCAGCTCCATCCTTGATTCTGAATAAGGTCGTGTCGATCTTCCCTTTTTGGAAACCATTTTTGAGAAGAAACTGAGACGGAGTCTCATACTAAGCTCGGGGTGCTTGCTTCCACCCATAAAAAGTCTTTCTCAACTTATAAACTTGGTTTCCCTCTTTGAAGCCCGAGGGTGTTCAACATAAACTTCTTCCTTAAGCTCCCTATTTAAAAATGCACTCTTCACATCCATCTGGAACATTGTTAGGTCTTCTTCTGGAACTTGATCTTCTGCCACTTGATTTGGAACTTCTTCTCCAGTGGTAGCTTCTATGATCTCTAGCCTTTGATCTTCTAGATTCACCTCTTCAGGAAGGACATCTTCTTCAGGAAAGTCAGTTTCAGCACCCAAGTCAGTTTGGGCACCTAACTTTGTTTCAGCTTGGTCACCTGAAGTTTCCCCTTGATTTGTACTTGCATTTAGAGTTAGTGAATCTATGGCCTCAGCAAGAACAATTGCATCAATGGCCAGGTCCTCTGGAGTACATGAATGTTCTTCCATAGATCTTGCCTGCGAAACTGCATTAACATCTTCTTTCACGATCATCAAGTTCCAGGTCTTTCTGCGCACTAAGATAGACTCATCAAAATCAACGCAATATGTTACCTCCACAAGTCCCGTAGTCTTGTTGAGTACTCTATATCGCTTGTATGAATGGTGTCCATATCCAAGGAACACACCTTCATCTGCCTTGGGACTAAAAGTATTGAGCTTAGACTTTTCGTTGTTATGGATGTAATATGGAGAACCAAATGCACGAAAATGAGCTATAGATGACTTACGACCATTGTAGACCTCATAAGGGTTTTTTTTATGATGGTTGTTGATGGCAATTCTATTATGTGTATAGCAGACCGTCATCAAGGCTTCTCCCCAATAGCCTTCGCTCAAGCTTGCTTCGACAAACATGGACCTTACTGTTTCTTTGAGTGTGTGATTCCTTCTCTCAGCAGGAGTCCTTGGAGCTGATTTCTCGTGAGCAATCCCAACATTGGCACAGAAATCCATAAGTGGTCTGTCGCAAAACTCAGTACCGTTGTCAGAGCGAATCCTCTTTACGGTTACTCCCTTGTTATTTTGCACCTGCAAGATAAGTTCTGGAAGCTGGAGCTTGACTTCATCCTTGGTCTTCATGAGCTTCACCCAAGTATACCTTGAGTAGTCATTGACTATCACAAGTGTGAACCTCTTTCCTCCAACTGTGGGTGGCTTGACTGGTCGGAACAAGTCCATGTGTAGCAGCACCAAGATCCTATACGTGCTTGATGTGATGGGGCGGTTCTTGAATAAAACTTTTGTTTGCTTTTCTATTTTGCATTCTTGGAAAACACCTTCTTTCTTGAACCCAGTTTGTGGAAGGCCTTCCACAATTTTATGCTTTGCTAGGTATCTGATCGATTGGAAGTTTAGGTGACTTAACCTCTTGTGACATAGCCAATTGACTCCTTCTAGGGATGAGCTTGTTGCGACAAGGCACGTGTTAGCTTGGTCGCTCTCCCAATCCATGACATATAAACTTCTTTTCCTGACTCCCTTGATGACGATCTCCTAGGAGTCTTTGTCTTTAATTAGGCATTCAGCTTCGGCAAAGGGCACCTCATATCCACTTTAGATAAGTTGACTTATACTTAGCAAATTGTAGTTGAGGTCGGTGACCAATGATACATTTTTTATGGTGATTCCATTGTACTCCACGCTTCTTTTACCTATTACTCTCCCCTTGGAATCATCTCCAAAGACAACGGAGGGTCCTTTTGCCATTTACAAGCTCGAGAGCAGGTCCTTCTCTCCGGTCATATGAGTTGAACACTCATCGTCCAGAATCCAAGCTCTCTTCTTCTTTTTGAACACCCTAGCCCTGATTTGTCTGAAGGATCCCTTTGGATACTTAGGGCTGCTGAAACCTTGCTAGTGCTAAAATAAAGTGAACAAATAAGCTTTTGATCACTAGCAAATTTCAGTTTTAAAGACTCGCATTCCTCAGAAACATTTTTTAAATTTTTAAGTAAAATGGAATGCTCTTCCTTAAGCTTGGTTAGCTCTTGTCTGAGTGACCTTGATCTTTGGATCTCCTCGGTCAGTTTAGAAACTTCAATTTTTCGTGAAGCATTTTCGCCAATTAAAACATTTCTTAACTTATAAAATTTTGAAAATTCTTTGTTAAGAATCTCAAGTGTGACATCATCTGAATCTGAGCAACTGATTCGGTGTTCTTTTCTATACATGCGACAAAAATCGAAACTGAGTTTGGGATAATTACCAAGTTTTGCGACTCAATTTCTGAGTCTTGTTCTTCATCTGATGCATCAACTCTAAGCTTGGCCATGAGCACCAGGAATGCTTCCTGCTCGGCCTCATCATCAGAAGTATAATATCCATCATCGTTGTCAGATATATCAGGAATTTCAGTGCGAGACATCATGGCCTTGGAGGCTTTCTTCTCAAAGATCCTCTTTAGACATTCCCTTTCCTCTTGGAGACCAGTGAGCATTCGTACTTCAGGTGGTTTGGAGAGTTGCACTCAAAGCATGCTTTGAGATATCTCTCGCTGGATTTTTGTTCGCCTCCTTGTGAGATCTCGGTCTTGGCCTTGACCTTCTCCAGAAGCTTAGTCAGCTTCCGTATCTGTTCCTCAAGCTCAGCAACTGAGCTCTCTTCCTCTTTTCTTTGGGGTAGGAAGGTGTCGGGGCAGACTTTAATGCAAAGGTTTGGCGAGCTGCTCTGTCAGCTTGATATGGCTTCTAGGGCCTCTGTTGGGTTTTGTATACAGAAAGCATTTATTACGATGAGTATACATTCAACTGTATTTCCTATCTATTAACAAACTTACATACGAGTAACAACGGTATCCTCTTATCTCACCGATAGGGACGATCATACGGCGTGTTGTAGATCGCAGAAGACAGTATGATCACTTGACCTAGTGAGATATAAATATTATCACAGCCGAGACATCGTACGAGGATAAGTCTATCGGTATAGGCTGCAACATAGTCGAAAAGAAGTAATCTGTCTTGATTGCTTGATATGCTGGTGCGCAAGGTAGCGTATTGATTGGACCATAGTGAGATGTATTCTACTATCTGACATTAGAGAATACAAGATCTCGATCTTGATTGTGTCCAAACATTAACGAAGGTTCAGGGGCTTGCACGGGTTGACTGTTGCTTTGACTTGCCATGGTGGAGAGCCTGAGTAACGTGCTCGTATACCTGCATCTTGGGTAACAGCAGTTCGTGTATTGCAGCCTGAGACTGGAGATAGGTAACCATATCCGAGTAATACGATGGGGACATTCCCTGATGAGCTCAATAACATTCATCGTGCTAAAGTCTTGCAGGCTGATTAAGTTCAAGCACGAGTGATAAAGTTTGAGTGGTACTGCTCAGGAAAATAAGATATTAATTAATTGTAGATAGAGCTTGTCAGAATCTCCGATTAATTAATGAATGTACGGTAACCTTAAATATGGGGATTCTCAAGTAAATGCAGCTCGTTCTCATAATATGGTAATAAAGGGGTAGGTCAGTATTAATTCTGTGGTGAAAAAGAATTAATATTAATTAATTAATTGTGTCTTGGGTTGTGGACATGGGAATTAATTAATTCATATGCCCACTTTATTATTTGCATTAGGTCCCAGGTCTGGCCTAATTAAATATGCTGAATTGAGCCTAGTAGCCCATTAGGGTTTGCTACCCTAGGTCTATAAATAGACAGCTCTCTCTCTGAAACCCTAGCCACCTCAGAACATTCAAATCAGTTTAAAACCCTAGGGAGAGAGAGCAGGTGGGCGGCGCTCAGTGTGTTTGGGAGACGAAGGATTTCGACTCTGGCCTACACATCACAATCCTGTGGAATTCTCACCAGTAGCAGGATTGAACAGCATTGTGATACAGATCTGAAGGCCTAATCTGGAGAACATATTTTCTTCCTTCTCTTTTCTATTTTGATTATTCTAGAAATTAGATCTGGTTCTAATTTCTATTTCCGCGGTTTTAATCAAATCGCGTGGTTGAATCAAGGGATTGGAATTCAAATGCGAAAGATCAAATCTGACTCTACGGAAGAAGTTAATCCCTAATCCACTGCATTAAATTCATAGGAGCATGCTAGGTTTTTCGATTGTTTTAATTGCTCTCAACATCCATGAAACGGTCCGATTTAGTTGGATTTGACGATTCGGTTTTCCGGCAAATCCCTACATCCTCCTCTTGAAATCCTTTTTTACGGAGAAAACAACATCCTCTTCAGGTTGAGTGCTGACATGTCTGTCTGCTTCATTTATGTTCGCCATTTGTACCATTCATGGGCTTGGAGTTGGGCGAACACGTCCTTCGTCGACATCTTTAACATGTTTTTCTCCTTTAAGCTCGTGGTTTTTAAAACCAATTCTCCTTGGGCATCTTGGAGAGAACCTTCGCGTTTAAATCTACAACATAATACTCTATTCCCAAGTTTTTTAGTTCACAGACAATAGAATTTTAAACCTTGCTTCCATAGATTTAATATTTTTGCCGGGAAGCATTTGAAAAGATTCATACTTATCTATACAATTTTGAAGCTTGTTCCGCTTCATTTTATTGGTCTCTTGGCAAAGAATACCAAGGAAATCCCAAACCTGTTTGGTCGTATCATGCTCTAATGCTTCTACAATTAGAGCTTCCGGTAAGGGCTGGAGAATCATCTCCAGGGCCACGGCATCCAGGTGTGCACGAGCTTTGTCTTCTGCGGTCCACTTAACATAGAGTTTCTCCATGATCTCAGAGCCATTGTCGCCTCCTAGCTGAGTGTTGATCTTCGTGATCTTGATGGGTCCATTAGCTATGATATTCGCCATCTTTGGATGGATGTTCTTCAACATGATCAATGACCTCTTCCTCCATATGTTGAAGTTCTCTAAGGAATACTTTGGGAGCTTTGCAATGTGAGTCATCTTTATAACCTGAGCTAAGACACATGAAACAAACAAGTGCAAGGAAAAGAGATCTGGTCCTAAGTGACTCAACACAACCAGTAGATCTGTAAGAACCTTTGTGCGTGATACCACTTGTTGGTCCTGAAATTAGAGTGTATAAATGTGCAACCGAAATACGATTAAACTTTGCACTTGTCACTGAAACTGACTGAGACTCGGTTTCAGGTTACAGAAAGTCAGTTTAGCTCAGGGAGTGTTAAGTAAGTTTCAGATTATACTATCCAATACTTATACAAGTATTGAAGGTTTCAAAGTGAGTTTGAGAAAATTAAAGTAAGCAAGTAAAGAACACAGGATATTTATAGTGGTTTGGACTTAAAATCCTACGTCCACTCATCTGAACTTAATCAGGAATGCACTAAGTTTCAGTGTACAAGCCTTCTTGCGATCTCTGGACAGCCCGTTGGAAATCTTCGTCCTTCGTTCTGTTGTCGTCACTCGTCTAGAAACTCCTTATAAGCTGACTCAGTCTTCTGGTCGAAGTGAGGATGCACCTCGCAACCTTCTTCCTAGATAGTTGGATGTTTCCTCGTTCTTCCCAGAACACAGTGCGGTTGGCTAGGCCCGTGATTATTAATATCCCACAGTAGGATATTGATTGCTATGAATATAACTTAGAAAAGTTATATTCACTAAGTGATAGCTTCAACTTTAAGCTTTAGCCTCGTACTTTAAAGCAGTAGCACGGAAGTGATAACTTGAGTTAGACACTCATGTCTCGTGTATGAAGTACACTGAATTTTAGAGAGCTTTCGAGTATGGAAATTTGATAGAGCTTCAGCGTATCTTTTCTTGAGAGTTCGTAGCCTTTTTAGGTTGAAGTGTCGAGCTATTTATTAGTCTTCATGGGGACAATTTGAATTTTCATCCGTTAGACACATATATCAAGTCATTAGAGAGTGAGATTGGGTCGTCCAATCATCGCCCATACTTTTGTCTTCTCTGTTGCCTGCTCTCTGCTTTTGGCGGTGTACTTTCTACCTACTTTGTGTCAGATTAAGTTTCAGTCCGAGGAATCCAAGTATGGGACTTCCTCGTACTAACTTTTTGACTTAGCATTGAAATGTCTTTAAGTATGACTTCAAACACTTGTGTTTCACGTAGTTTTGAAATTGAATCTCTATATTGACATCCCAAAGTCAGTATAGGCTTTTTCTATACTGACATTCCAAAGTCAGTATAGGCTTCTGCCATACTTAGTGAAACTCAGTTCCCAGAAACTAAGTTTCTGGCCTTACTAAGTTTTAAGCACGAACACATGTCTTCAGATCTTCAAGTTTCCTTGGATTCTTCTCTTTAAGCATTAAAATTTGGTTCTAAATATCTCGAGCTCTATTTTCTTGAAAGTCTTCATTAGAAACTCAGTTTCTGATTCCTTTGCTCGGTCTTCAGAATTTAAGTTTATATTACAATTCGAACAATCCTATACAAGGATTACATTTAATAACTCTAGAAACTTAGCACTAAAGTAAATTTTAACATATTAAAACATTAAATTAGGAAGTGAACTGAAACTCAGTTCCTAACACATGAACTAAAAGAAAATTGGCCATCTTTTTAAAGATATCCTAAGAGTAAACATTTACGTGTAAAAACCTTATATTTACGGTCTAGCATATATAGTAGCAATTGATGACAAAATCAATCAAAAGAGGAAAACTTGACAAAATCTACAAGTGGTCCAAACAAAGACTTTTCACAACTATAGGGGTGTAAATGTGCAATTATTAAGTAATTGAAGGACAAGCATGATAAAAAGCTGAAAAGTCACATGAGATGATATATACTATCTCTTGGCTATGTGGAATCATTGAATGAAAACCCTTCCACAATGTGGTTTTGAAGCTCCCATTTCTCATCTCCCTTTCCTCCAACAACCCTAAAACTCAAAGTTAAATTATTTTGTATTTTTTCCCACATTGAGCTCCACCCGGTTCATGGATATTGATTTCTTGTGCATTAATATTGGGGGTGTGGATTCATCTTTTCATGGCAAAATCCCATGCTTTTTCACTCATTCTCTTCCTATCCTTGTTCTTGATCATCATCACCATTTTCCCAGATTCATCAGAAGCTAGGATTAGGAAACCACTTGTGCATTACAACCTACAAGAATCATCATCTCACAAGATGAGGCTGCCCCTTCATCCCAAACCTCGTACCACAGAATCATCTCATTCTCATCACCACCATGCTGCTTCTGCTTCTGCTGGAAAAACGTCGCCGGACCGGCAGTTCGGTTCCGCTGCTCATGAAGTACCCAGTGGTCCAAACCCAGAATCCAACTGATGATGATCGAGATCTTGAACTGTGTTTTCAATGGTTTCTTGGTGATGGTTGTGGATGATTAGGGTTCATATTGAAGAGGTTGGTTTGTTTGCCGGATTAGGATTTTGTGATTTGCCGGTGGTGATGATGTGCAGCATTAAGAGATGTCAAGCTCCACCACAGTTGTACATTTTCTCTCAGGTTTTCCTACTACTGTATTTTGCTAGTTAAGACTTAAGAGTGCTTAAATTTCTAGTTTTTTTATTCAACAAATATTTCATGTATGTATCTGTGTAAAGGAGTACATTTTTTTTTTTAATCTCATTTGATTTGGTAAGGGGTGTTGATTCTTCCACATGAATGTGTTTCAATATTAAATTTAGTGCCAAAAAAAAAAAGTAATATCAGTTGAACATCTTGCATTACATTAACTGTCATGGTTTGATGCCAAAGAATGCTATAAATTACTACTTTTCACATTTGGTGAATTTCATGGCTATATCAAGAATCTGTTAATGGCAGTGATTAGAGATTGGATAGAGAAATATATATTGTCTTCATGCAAATAGGCTTTTTTTAATTTAAATTTTGTTGAAAATTATTTATCAATAGGGGGCTATGGATTTTTGTGTTTGTCTTGTAGAAGAGGTGGCCCAGGGGGTGTGGACAAAAAACAAAGTGATATGATATGATATGAATATTGTAACAGTCCAAGATTCCAATTATTGATGCTTTTTATGTGACAAAACATGTCATATAAGCTAGCTAATTCCTATGTGTTTCAACTATGTATATGCTATCATGACTTTGCCTTTTGTTAATTCCAATGTTAATTTATCTCCCCACTCTAAGAAACTCATCATCAAAAAACTTTGATTTACTATCCTCAAATTACTTAATTAGATTGTACTTTGTTTGGCAATTATGAAATGCTAACTAGCGAGATATGGTAAGTAGAAATTAATTTTGAAAATATGTTAATTTGGAATCAGTTTTGACAGTTAGTCAGAGTGTATGGATTATTAGAATTACTTAGGGGGCGTTTGGTTGGTGGGTTTCGGAATCAAGGAATGGGAATGATTCCGAAACCCACCGTTTGGTTGATGGATATGGGAATGGGGGGATGGGATTGATTCCCAAATATCCATTCCCCTCTAATTTGGTGGGTTTCATACACATTCCCAAATTCAATACCAAAATGATTATTTTTTTTATTTTGTAAGATTTTGTAATTATTTTTTATTAATTATTATATAATCCAATATTTTTCAATATAATAATTTATAATATTATTAATATTATATATATATATATATATTAATAAATTAATATATTAATAATAATATTAAAATAAATGGAGTTATTATATTATTATTATTATGCATTAATTAATAAATAATATTATTGAAAATATATTAATTATCATATATAAAATAATTAATAATAATATTAATCTTATTATTTATTTCTTAGATTTTATTTCATATTATTTTATTATTTATTTTTATAATATATTATATTAATAATATATTAAACAATCTTTTATTTTATCTTTATTTTATATTTTATAAAATAGATAATAAATTATTTATTTTTAATATAATAAATCTTTTTATTTTATTATTAAATTAATTATTATTTATATAATATTTTAATTATTTTCTAAACCTTTAAACTTTAAAAAAAAATCATCATAATTGAAAATGATTCCCAAATCATCTCATAAACCAAACACCAAGAAATGAGAATGATTCCCAAATCTAAACCCATACCCATTCCCTTTACTATCAAACTCATACCCATAGTGATTCCCGACAGTTATACCAAACGCCCCCTTAGTATTGCTTCCCACCTATGCGTGAGAACATTAATTATTTGTATTAAGATAATATTTATATAATATTTTATTTGAACAAAAATAATATTAATTTTTAAAATGTATTAATTATTAATTTTTATATATCAATTTAGCATACAATATAAAATAATTTATTGTTTATATACCATGTATATAAAGGGGTGAATACAGATAACAGATTCAAAGGATAGTAGAGGTTCGACAGTTCAATTATAGTATTCCGTAAATCTACCTAACTTTTTTTAGCAATTAAATATAAATAAATGAAAAACCTTTTTTATGCTCACTTTTCTTGGAAAAAATAATGTTCCATAATCTATATATTTAAATGTAATGGAGATTAATAAAATGAAATATATTTGATTACGTCAAATATGAATTTTTTAAATTTAAAGAAATAAGAATATTATTATATATTAGCTGCCTTATTTCCTCGTATTTATTTAAAAATTCCACATCAAAAGGAATAACATGAAATTGGATCCAATTTTCATATTTTGCAAATAAAATGAAACATGCACTTTCATTTCAAGGAATACAAAACCTTCTATCTACATGTTTTACTTTCTTTTTTGACAGTATTATCTTTAAATTATAACTTTATCAAATATATTAGATCAGTTAAAATAGAATTTCGTTAATTAAATAATTAACATTTATGATTAGTATCAACATTTATTCTAAGCTCAATCATAATTCGGTTTCTTTTTCCGTGAATATCATAATCTAATTTTGAATTGATATCTATTCAAGAAATAATTACCGACTTATAATAAATTAAATATTATTTACACAAACATAATGATAAGTATGTATTAGAATATAATTTATTCTAAAATAATAATGTAAAATATTTTATTGAAAGAACAATTTGTGCATAAAATCATTTGTACATAAATATTATTTTCTAAACTAATAAATATAAATCTACTAATTCATTTTTATTGAGATTTGATCTATCATTAATTAAAAATTCACTAATATATAAACTTGTCTTATATTAATTATAAATATATGTTATGGATTCAATCATAAATATCAATTAAACAAAGAAGTACATATTTACTATTTATAATTATAGAATGTTTCACGTTTAATTAAGGAACTAAACAATTATTTAATGAACAATTAATACAACTCAAACTTACCGTATTTTGTCTCCGGCCTTACTTTAATATATACATAGATTTTCAACTAATGATTACGCTTTTCAATAGGGGTAGTTATGAATTTTTATGAAATATAATATATACTAATATATTAAAATAAAATAGTTCAACTTATTTAAATTTTATGTCACTATTACTAAACTACTCTATACTATCTGTAGATTAGTAATTTAAAGTTGGAGTTTTATCGGTCTAGGATTCGAAAGAAAGTTTAATTATCGATTCAGGACCAGAAATATTAATTCTCAATCCAGGACCTCAATATCAAGTCCTGAAATAAGAATTATTTGATCTTTCGGGTCCTGGATTAATAAATCATTTTTCGAGTCCTGAATCGATAATTAAACTATCTTTTAGATCTTGGATCGACAATTCTCCTTTAAAGTTATAATCCTTATTCCAATTTTTAATTACTTATCAAATTTGTATTATTTTAAATAAATTAATTTAGAAACTAATTTTTCCACTCAAAATGATATTATTCAAATTTAGAATATATATATGTACACACATATGATATCATAACAAATTAGTTCTAATTATATTTATCAGATTCTAGAATGTCTAAATAATCACTTTATGCTATTATTTTATTAATAATAATGATGATTAAAATTAAATATTTTTTAGATAATCACTAAATTTACATATAAATATATATAATATTGTGAATTAAATTTAGATATTATAAAATGAAGTATTATTTAATACGTATTAGATCTCGCAACATACAAATATAATATCTAATATATTAAATAAATAAATTTAATATACTAAATGAACATGCATAATATACTAATAAATCAACCATAAAATTTAATACATACTATCTAATAAGTATAATATAAAAACTATAGTTACATATTAGCATACATAATATTAATGCCGGATTCGCTCCTATTTTCATGTTAGAACACATCTTTGTGAATGAACTAAAACTCTTTTCTGTCCACGTGATCAATTAATTAACTCATTAGATGTTCCAAATTTGAAGAGGCGGATAACATTAAAGTATTGTAATATTAACATCAAAAAGGTTTTATGGTAATTTGCACAATATTATTTAAAAAAAGTCAAAACATCAAATTTAATACAAACTATCGACTTTTTTTCAATTCTAGTACGAATTATACACATTCTCTATTTTATGTCCAAACTTTCCAAATCATTCATATCTAGTTTGTAAAAATATTCCGGCGTCGGAAAGCTGACTGGGCAACTGAAAATCGTCGTCATAATTAAAAAATAATATAATTTAAATTCACATCATAATAAATAATTGGAGTTTTATCAATTTAGGACCCGAAAGATAGTTTAATTGTCAATTCAGGACCCGAAAGATTAATTGTCAATTCAGGACCTGAAAGATCACAAAAATTCTCAATCCAGGACCCGAAAGATCATACAATCTTCAATCCAGGACCTCAATACCAGGTCCTGGATTGAGAATTGTTTGATCTTTCGGGTTCTGGATTGACAAATCATCTTTCGGATCCCGAATTGACAATTTAACTATCTTTTGGGTCCTGGATCGACAATTCTCCTAAATAATTTCACATCATATTCATTTGATATGTCATATTATTAAAAAAAAATACTCAAAACCATAAAACCATTTTCCCCTTTCCCTTTCGTTCGACAGTGGAGAATCTTCCCTTGCAAGAAGAATGAAATTGATGTGGGCAACTAATATGGCAAAGCTCAACAAATCAGTTTGAAAATCAACAAAACCTTGAACTGCAAAGAGAAACACAAATAATGTCCATAGAATATCAACTCCCAACCAAAAACCAACAAAAGGAACAAGAAAGGAAATTCACAAGAAAAACCGATAAAAAGGAAAAATCACAGTAGAAATCAAGAATAACAGAATATTCCATAGAAGACATAAGTTGGGAAGATATAACATAATCGCCTATGCAAATTGTACTAATTGAGAACTTGAAGGCAGCTATAAACATTAAATAGAAAATTAATGCCTGTAAGAGCGAGAATTATATGGGGCAGGGTCTTCACCGCACCGTCGCGCTTGGGGTTGGGGTTGGGTCTTCGCCGCCACCGCCGTCGATTGAAAGGGTCCGTCGGTTCTTCACCACCAATGCATTGCCCGTCGAACGAAAGGAAAAGGGAAAAATTCTACCTCAAAATTGACGACCATGGAAGGTGATAAGATAGATTAGATTTCATTCATGTAAATCTATATCTAGGGTTTTCTAGCTTTTACATATCTTTTTGTACCCTTTTAAATACTCAATAATACATGCATTATTTTGTGTGGAAAACCCTAATATGGTATCAGCCTAACCATTCGATCCCCACCTCCCCTCGTCTCTCTCCCTCGATACTTCCCCTCCTCGCGCCGCCATCATGGCTTCCGACGCCCTTCCTCTGTCGACTTTAGTCCATATGGTGACTATCAAATTATCCTCATCCAACTTTCTCCTGTGGCGATCGCAACTCGTTCCATTACTCACATGTCAAGATCTAATGAAGTACGTCGATGGTTCGTTTCCTCCTCCACTCGTGGCTTTGGTGTCGTCGTCGAATCGTCCGCCGACCCCTAACCCGGCGTACTCGACGTGGATCCAACAGGATCAACGTCTTCTCAGCTTGTTGCCTTCCACCTTGTCTGAAGAAGCAACGGCCGAAGTCCTTGGCTGTTCCATATCTCGTGCGATATGGCAAGCCCTCGACACGGCCTTCAGCAATAAATCGAAGACTAGGGAACTTCGACTCAAGGACGATCTTCAACTCATCAAGCATTGTACATGCTCCGTCGCCGACTATGGCCGTAAATTCAAGGCCCTATGCGATCAATTAGCCGCGATCGGCCGTCCCGTTGATGACACCGACAAGGCTCATTGGTTCCTACGAGGTCTCGGTCCTTCATTTGCCTCTTTCTCGGTTGCTCAAATGGCCCTCACCGCACTGCCATCCTTTCGAGATCTCCTATCCAAAGCCAAAAGCTTCGCAATCTTCTAGGAATCTATGGACGGATCATCTACGCCTCCGGCTGCCTTCTTCAGCTATTCATCCAATAACTCCAAGTCCGACGTATCTCGAGGAAACCAGAATGGCTCTCGTAATTCTGGAAACTCCAAATCAAACAACAATTCTCGCAATCGGCGTGGTAAAAACAATGGTAATCCACGCCGTCCTCCGAGGTGTCAGATCTGCAGATGTGACGGTCACTATGTTGATGCATGCCCCGATCATTATTCACGTTCGTCGGCTGCAAATCTTGCTGAGGCGTTTGACACGTCTTGCTCTCTATCCACGTCTCAGCCCTCCGATTGGTTTCTTGATACCGGCGCCTCTGCTCACATGACTCCGGACACTGGTCTTCTTGATGCGTCGCATTCCTATTCTGGCTCTGACCGCATTATTGTTGGTAACGGTGCCAGTCTTCCTATCTCTTGTATTGGTCATTCACGTATTTCTAATTATTTCTCTTTATTGGATGTTCTGGTTGTTCCGTCTCTCACTAAGAGTTTACTTTCCGTGAGCAAACTTACGACTGATTATCCTATTGATGTCCTATTCTCTAATCATTCTTTTGTTATTCAGAATCGTCATACAAAGGCCGTCCCTAGAGGTCGCCACAATGCGGGTCTTCACACTTTGGAGCATGTGCAGCCCGCCCTTGCTTCTCTGTTACGGTCCAATGTGCTTCGCGCTTCCTTTGAGCTTTGGCATAGTCGTCTAGGACATATTTCTTTTGATTCGATTTCTTTACTTAGTCGGCAAGGACACATTTCTATTACGTCCTGTTTGCCCAAACCTAGTATTTGCTCTTCTTGTCAAATTGCAAAAAGTTCACGTTTACCGTTTTCCTTAAATGAAAAACGCTCTACTCATGTTTTGGTTTTAATTCACTGTAACTTATGGGGTCCTGCTCCTGTTATTTCTGTTGCATCTTATCGTTATTATGCTATTTTTGTGGATGAGCACAGTCGGTTCACTTGGTTTTACCCGCTTGCTCGGAAGTCCGATTTTTTCTCCATCTTACAAGCTTTTACAACTCTGGTTGAAACTCAGTTCTCCCGCTTTATCAAAGTATTTCAGTCTGACGGAGGCACTGAATTTACAAACAATTTGGTTCAGGGTTTCTTTAAGTTGAAGGGCATTCTCCATCGCCTATCATGTCCCTACACCCCATCTCAGAACGGCCGGGCTGAACGGAAACACATACACATTATTGAAACTGGTTTGGCCATCTTATTTCACTCACGCCTGCCACTATCTCTGTGGGTTGATGCTTTCTCCACTGCAACTTATATTATCAATCGGGTGCCGTCTACCGTTCTTCGTGGTCTTTCTCCTTTTCAGGTCTTATTTGGTGATGTTCCGAACTATGAGAACTTCCATCCTTTTGGATGTCGGGTATTTTCTTGCCTTTGGGATTATGTTGCTAATAAATTCTCACCACGTAGCATTCCATGTATTTTTGTTGGTTATTCTTCTCAGCATAAAGGCTTCCGGTGTCTGGATCCCACGACTTCTCGAGTTTATGTCACGTGTCATGCCCGCTTTGACGAATCATTATTTCCTATGGTTATCCTCGGCACTTTTCACCATCTGTCGCCCTCGACATATCGCAATTTTTGGAGCCATCTATCTCGGCCTCACCTATTCAGCAGCCGCAGCTCTTGCCGTCGGCGCCGAGCCCCACCTCGCATACGCCTCGTCATTGCTCCCTTTGCCCAGCTGAAAGTTCTGGTCCGCCGCCAGCCCCTGCTGCCGAGCCACAGCCCGTTACTCCTCCAGTCCCGAATGATCCTCCTCCGACACCTCCTACTCATCCGATGGTTACACGCACCCGTGCTGGTATTTTTAAACCCCGTCATCTTGCATATTATGTCTCAACTGCTCTTCATGATGCCCTTCTTGCCACCTCTGAGCCCAAAGGATTTCGATCTGTTGTGAAAAATCCCGTATGGCACGCTGCGATGACAGAAGAAATGACTGCACTTTGGAAGAATGAAACTTGGTATCTTGTCCCTCCACCGCCCAGCTCAAACATTGTTGGCTCTAAATGGGTATTTCGAACTAAATATCGTTCCGATGGGACCATTGAAAGTCACAAAGCTCGTCTCGTCGCTCAGGGATTCTCTCAGATTCCGGTCTCGACTTCTCTCATACTTTTAGTCCCGTCGTCAAAGCCGCAACCATTCGGATTATCTTATCTCTTGTCGTCGTGCATAAATGGCCTCTTTACCAGCTCGACGTCAAGAATGCTTTTCTCAATAGTATTCTGACTTCACCGGTCTACATGAGTCAGCCTCCGGGTTCGTTGATCCTTGTTACCCAACTCACGTCTGTCGCCTCAAGAAAGCGCTATATGGTCTTCGACAAGCGCCACGAGCATGGTTTCATCGCCTCAGCACCTTTCTTCTCTCCGCCGGCTTCATCTGCAGCAAATCCAATACCTCTTTATTTATTTATACACGGAGCTCTGTTCGCCTTTTCCTCCTTGTGTATGTCGACGACATTATTCTTACAGGAAGCAGCTCCTCTCATTTGCAAGCCTTTATCAAGCGTCTCAACTCGGAATTCACCATCAATGATATTGGTCGTCTCTCATATTTTCTCGGTTTGGAAGTTGTCTACACTGACAACGGTTTATTGTTATCTCAAGCCAAATATTCTCGCGAAATATTGAAGTGCATGGATATGCTCGATGCGAAGCCAGTCGGTACTCCACTCACAGCCGGACACACGCTCACTCAATCTAGAGACACTTTCGACGATACTTAGAGATGCCCACTTTAGCCCAGAACCGGCAGGGATGGTTCCAAACCGGAACCGTGGCCTTTTCTAGTCGGGCCAGTTCCGGTTCCAGTTTTTTTGGCCCGTGGAACCGCCGGTTATTTTATTTTTTTAAAAAAAAATTGAATTTTTTAAAAATGGGCCGGTTCGAACCTGAACCGGCGGTTCGGCACGGGCGCAGATGATGACTGTTGGACGATCCAACGGCTAAAATATCCTCAGGATCCGTGGGAACTGCTAAACCGGCCCCGAAGAGGCTGTTCCAACGGCTAGAAATTCAATTTTTTTTAATCTTCAAAATTACAAATTTTGTAGTATAAATACCCCCCCCCCCCCCCTTCATTTTCACCACACCTCTCATTCTCAATTTTCAATCTTCTCTCTTGTGCTCAATTTGCTCTCTTGTGCTCAATTTTATTGTTCAATTAGTATAGTTTTTATAGCTTATTAGTCTCCTAAATTCATATTCTTCATTTCTTAATTCTTCCTTCAATTTCATCATGTCTTCTAAATCATCTCAATCCAAGGGAAAGGGAAAAGATACGGGTAGGGGGGTTAGTACTAGTTCATCATCTCGTCGTCGTTCATCTTCCATCAATATTAGGGAAAATGATGATACATCTATTCCCACTCCTTCTTCCACTCATCATCATTTTTCTTCTCATCATGAAAGTGTCATTCTTTCTATTTTTGATGATGAGACATTTGCTCAACATCAACAATTTGAGGAATATGGTGCACATCTATTGAGGGAACAAGAGGAGATGCTAGCCAACGTCTTACATGGAGGCGGAAGTCAAGGCAATGAAGGCGATGACAATGAAGGCGAAGAAGAACCTCAACCAACACATGATGAAGAGGAGGGGGAGGAGGAGGAGGAGGAGGCTACTCAAACACAAGGTAAGCAAGGTAAAGTTTTAAAGTCTAATCTTTTTACTAAATATTTTCGTAAAGTTAAGTGTAAAACTCAAAAAAGAGATATGCCCGAGCAATTCGATCTTTTTTGCAATTATTTTGATAAAAAATATAAATTTACCGCCGGCGGTGGCTATGGTACCTATCGACGTCACATCCTTCAAAAGCATCCACGAGAGGAAGGTATCCCTCAAACTCAAACTCAACTCGGCCCTATGTTTTCTTCTCAAGTAAGTAGTAATCATCCTACTTATTATACTTTTACTTTTAATGAGAAAAAAGCTAAAGAAGAAATGGCTAAATTTGTATGTGTTGAGTCATTAGCATTTCAATTTGCCGATAGCATTCATTTTGAAACCGTTATGAAATATTATCAACCCGCCGCTAAAAGAATTGCACGTACAACTATGACTAGGACTATTAGAAGTTTAGTTAGAAAATATAAACTAAATATAAGAAATGATTTGCGCAAACTTGATCATAGAGTTTCTATTTGTTCCGATATTTGGAAGGATTGTATTGTTAAAAACTATTATATGGGTATAACTTGTCATTGGATAGATAATTCATGGAGTTTAAATAAACGAATAATTGCATATAGGAAATTTAATAAAGATCATACGACACATAATATTGCTAGATTAATTATAAAAATTGCTAATCAATATAGAATACATAAAAAATATTTTCTATAGAATTTGATAATGCTAGTGCTAATACGGCCGCCGTTAGGGAACTACTTGACGAATTAAATCCTACTCTTCAAGGTAAATATTTTCATTGTAGATGTATATGTCATATACTTAATTTAGGTGTACAAGATGGCATACGAGTTATTAGTGAAATAATTGAATCTATTAGAAATTGTGTTTATTATATACATAATAAACCTAAAGTAGCAAAAAAATGGGCTAAATATTGTAAAACTAGAGATTTAGTACCAAAATGTTTCCCTACCGATGTAAGTACTAGATGGAATTCTACTTATGAAATGTTAAATGCTACTTTTGGATATAGAGATCAATTAGTTGAGTTTTTTAGAAATGAAGTTGATGATTATGTTAATATTTTATCTTGTCATTAGGATGCTGATAAGCTCATTATTTTACTCGCTTATCTATATTATTTTCTACTATTTTATGTATTTTTGATTGAGTTTATATATATATTATGTGCATGAGTCTATATTAGGTGGTATTATGCGTGTTTTGGTGTTTTTGCTGGTTTTAGGCCTAAGTTCACGAGAAATCTGTTCCGGAAGCAGTGACGTGTAAGAGTAGCAGTGAAGATTTCGTCCACAAGAGGAATTCGAGCTATTGGAACATGGAAATGGATGATGCTTTGAGTTAGCTCTCCAACGCAACTGGAATCGGGTCAATCGGAGTTCGGGAGAGAAAGTTATGGCCAAAACCGTGAGACCGCGCAGGTGGGCGAAAAGCTGCGTCGACAGATGCCAACTGGCATCGATCGACGAAGACCAAGGAGGCTCGTCGATCGACGTGAATCAGAAGCGGTCGACGCGAGGTTCTCTGCTGGAGCGAAAATCTGATTAAATTCGGATTTATTCATATCTTTAGCCCTAGATTTGATAGGATACACATCCACCACTATAAATACTTATGTAAATTCGATTTTTCAGAATTCCCAATTGCATGAAATCATATTTTAGAGTTTTTAGAGTTTGGAGACTTGGGAAACACGAAACCCTTTATTTTTCTTGTAAGTTCTTTTATGTTTATGCAATTTAATATGTTTTCTTTTGGATTTCTATCTACGATGAGTGGCTAGAAACCCTAGCGGGTTCTAGGGTTTGAATAATATTATGGATGCATGTTAGGATTAATT
>JAPKLW010000821.1:179150-239037 GCA_026898455.1 Plectranthus barbatus | reverse complement strand
ACCCCCACCTCCACCTAGCCCACCGCCACCGCCTCCTCCACCAAGACCCCCACCATGGCCCAACCCACCCCCACCACCAAGCCCTCCTCCGCCGCCAAGACCACCTCCACCACCTAAACCACCGCCACTGCCAAGACCACCTCCACCACCCAGACCACCCCCACTGCCAAGACCACCTCCACCACCCAAACCACCCCCACTGCCAAGACCACCGCCACTGCCAAGACCACCTCCGCCACCTCCAAGACCTCCTCCACCACCTAAACCGCCGCCGGCGCCAATCCCACCACCACCAAACCTACGCTTAAACCCTCTCCGAGGGCCTAAACCCCTGCCGAAGCCCTTTCGCACAAACGGCCTGGGCTTAGGCAGGAAAGACCTAGGCAAGAACTTCTCATCATTGGCAACCACATCAGCAAAAACCACACTATCAACAAACACAATCAGCACAAGAAAAGCCACAAGAAATCGAGAAACTGCACCCATTTTGCATGCAAGAATCGAGCGACTGTAGAGGTAGAGCACACTACTTATACTTATACTGAACAAAGAAACACTGCACTCTCCCACATCACATGGTAGCTAGGTCCACCAACACTCAACTGCCAACTTCTTTCCGAGTTAATGTTTCTTTTTTCTTTATATATATATTTCCTCCAACTGTCCCCTAATTCTTGAAGTATTTCTCAGAATTAATTTAATTTGTATATTTTCAATGTAGAGGATTTTGAGTAATGGCTAGCTATCACATGCATGCAAAAAGTATGCATGCATAATGTATATATTGGTGTTGATTGGCTGATCGACCTAATTTAATAATTAATGCAGTCACCTCTCTAGGGCCTCCATTCATTCATTTATTTAAGGCTTCAACTACAAACACCTCCCTCTGAATATCACACATAATTAATTAATACTGTCATGTGTAATCCTCTACATAAATAATTTACTGGTTAATTAATACAAATTTAAAAAGGCATGCATCAAACCAATATGTGCACCTCATATTAATACAAGTGCAAGTTAGTCTCGTTGTTAAAAAATAAAATACTTACATATTAATTAGCCCCATTATGTATGATACAACCTATTGAAGAAAATGGTCATCACCTAAAAGGCTATGTTGCGCATTCAGTTGTATTTATAAGTTGCACTTTAGTTTTTGTAGCTGATAAAATCAGATATTAATCGTCCGCTCAATTATTGGACTACCCTTTTGACGCTTCGTACTAATTCCAGTATGTTTACACTTTTTTTAATTACTATGTATTAAATATAAGAAAAATTATCCATTATATCCTATTGCATTAGTCAATTATGAAGAATATAATAATATTTTTTTAGTCACTGAGTTTTGATTATGTCAACTAAAATACTCTACACTATGAATAATATCACAATGTTACTATGATACTGAATTATACTCTAACATTTGATTTATTAATTAAAAATATCATTAGTCGTTTACGGTGTTCAGTTTTGGAGAGTCATCCATTAAATATTTGATTAGGTCATGTATATGTGTTGGTCCCGAGATCAGAGTAAGTTTGATACACAACGAATATTTTAATAACAACTTGCACTCACAAATTGATGGTTCTTGACCAGTTTATGTTTCTATAAAATTTTTTGTTAGCGAGTTAGATTTTTAAGTTCAGTTCAAGTATGATACAATACTAGAATGTGTTGAGTTTCAAAATCCTTGCAATAAAGTATAAAGCAGTAAAGAGCAAATGATTTATAGAGGTTCGGACGACAAGTCATGCGTCATCTCTTCAGATTAAGGTCTGGAAATTCACTAAGCTTCAATTACAGGTTGGTCTCGCAATCTATCGTTGGCTAGTCATGTTATAATGTCTACCAATTCACTAGCTCACTCGTCTAGGCCTTCCGATTCCTTCGGCTTCTCAAAACTTAGAGTGTGGGCATACCATGCAGCCTCATGTCTGGAATTTGGAAGCTTCATAGTTATTCTCGAACTCTCGAACTTGTAGTTGGACGCCCGTGATAGTTGCAGCTTGGAGATAGCTGTAACTGCTATGTTTTTTCTAGGAAAGAAAGAACACCAAGAAATAACTCAAGCTGAGAAGTTGTGAGTCTCGTATTCAAAGAATGACACACGGCTGGCTAAATTTTATCCATGAGGATAGAAATACTTGAATTTTCACTTGCGCAGAGTATTGTTGCTTTCTTGAGGTTTCTATATTTTTGTCACTCTGAGACATTCGTCTATTTATAGATGAGGTAGGAGCGCTTCAGATTTGTAGACGTTTACAAACGAATTGCACATTGTTCGATCTGAGATGTCTCTTTTTCTTGGGGGAGCAGGGGGTTTTTCCTGAAGTTTTGCACCTACTTCGTCCTTTTCTGACACATGATGTCAACTAGCTGCTTTGTGTCAGGATGGCTTTGCCAGTCCGAGGAATCTGAATTGGTACATAAATTCATTCTTTAAGGAAACTCCATTCTTAAAGTCTGATCTTTTAAGGATTCATCTGACTTATTGTCTTTGTCTCTATGTTATGAGTGGAAATTGGGTTTGTAAACTGGAAATTAAAAGACCCAAGTTGGTGTTTTCGATCAGTTTCTTTGATTTGTCAATTCTAGACTATGAGCCAGTTTTTTCTTATCCTTCACACGTTCGAAACTGGTGGTTTAGATTCCGATCCAGTTTGTCTTAATCAGCTTCATTACAACTCGATAGACATCCTAACAAGACATTACGAGATTTTTACGGACTAAACTAATCTAGAGACACTCTAAATTGATAGTTTCTATACATTCTTTTAACACATTAAAACAACAAATAGGTAGGAATACTTCCTAACAGTATGTCACACAAGAGCCACAAATATTGTAGTAGGATTTTAACGTTGTCAGTGATGGAGGGGATATTTAAATAGAATAAGAAATCATGGTATAACTCAGTAATGGAGAAATATTAAGATATTTCTCATACTAACAGAATAAAATATTAAGATATATTTTAATGATAAAAAACAATATAATATTTTCATAATTGACAAATAGTAAAGTATTATTGATAGTCTTCCATTCAGTATATATATAGGGATGCATTATATGGTTACACATCTCTCCTGTGTTATATGAGGCCAAAATTCAGTCATTAGATTTAATTTTGGACGATCTTGATTTAATTTAAAAATAAAAAATTTTGGCGCATTATCTAATGAAACATGCTGCATTATTTGAGTATAATAGTAATTTTATATCGAGAGTTTCGTTATTGGCATGAAACATGTGGCACATCCCCATTTTCTCTCTCCTATTACATGTATTCCGAATGAGATAATCGCATTAAAACTAAATATTGTAATAGCTAAAACAAAATGGTGTACCATAATATAGAGAATAATGTAATGACATATTATATTTACCTTATTTTGATGTTGTTCGTATAAAAATTGGGAATAATCTTGATTTCACTGTTGCGGTTGTATTTTTTAGATAAAAAAGGTGTCTAAGTGGTACATTATGTGTCGCTTTTGTATTATATTATTCATGTCTGTAACAACAATGCAAAAATGGTTAACAAAAATGGATCACAACAAAAATAAAACGCAATGCATTATATCGATAAAATGGGGTCTTAGTGGTACATTATGTGTCGTTTAAGTGGTACATTATGTGTAACATGTGTATTACATTATCCATGTCTGTTTCTCTGCAATGGCATGATAAATAAAAAGAACACACTGCATTATATAGATAAAACATTATCGGAGTGGTACATTTTGTATCGCTTGAGTGATACATTATTTGTCTCATGTGTATTACTCCCTCTGTCCTGCCAGATTAGTCCATTTTTCCATTTTCGTTTGTCCCACCAGATAAGTTCCCTTTCCTAAAATGAAAAGAAATCTCTTCACATCAATAAAATATTGATTCAATTACACTCACAAACATTAATTACTGTGTCGAAACCAAAAGGGACTAATGTAATGGGACGAAGGGAGTACATTATTAATGTATGTAACAGCAATGAAAAATAAAAAATGGATCGCAACAAAAACAGAACACAATGCATTATATAGATAAAACGGGGTCTGAGTGATACATTATGTGACGCCTATGTATTACATTATTCATGCCGTAACAACAGTGCAAAAATGGGCAACAAAAATGGATTGCAACAAAAATAGAACATAATGCATTATATAGGTAAAACGTGGCCTGAGTGGTACTTTATGTGTCGCTTGAGTGGTACATTATGTGTCACATGTTTATTACATTATCCATGTCTGTAATAACTGTGAAGATAAAAAAAAATTGCTCTAGAAATTTTAAAAAATTGCACACTTCTCTAGATAACTAATTCGACAAACTATTGTGAACCTGTTAATGAACCACCGTGGATAATAACCAACGATTGCGACGCAGCGAGCCACCGTGAATGCAGACGAACAAACCGTAGATAACAACCAAAATTTGTGACGACGACGAACCACCGTTAATGTAGACGAACAAACCATGGACAATAACAGATGCAATAGACAACGACAAACAATAATGGATAATTTACGTGCAGGCGAAGCACCGCGATGAATCCAAACACGCAGGCGAAAAAAAATAGGGAAGATCGTGAATATTGAAATTCTGTTATGGAAAATATTAAAGTCGATTTTAATTAGATTGATAAAGGACCATATAACCCTTAATGAATTAAGAATAAGAAAATATAATTTTAAATTTTATAATTTGACAAAATATGAGGACCACAAGATAAAAAAAAATAAATGGTTGAGATTTGACCTCATATTATATTTGGGACGAATGTGACATATTATCACATCTGTATAGAGAGAGAGAGATGGGATATATCATTCTCAATTTTACTTGGGCAACTCATGTCATGAGTCGTGTCTAGAATTACGTCTACATGGAATGTCATGCATAAATTGATACAAATAATAATAAGATCCTAGTTTTTGTGAAAAATTATAGTGATTTTAATTTTATTTTATTCCATTATCACATTATCCGATTCTCGAGTAATCCCAAATTTCTAAAATTTGTAATTTGTGTTAGATTAGCAATATCTCTTGTAATTGCATACATTTTAAATGTTACCACTGTTGGAGTATACAGTAAAGCGAGCTTTGTCATGTACTTAATCTCCTATAAATAACTGAAACAAACGTTATCACATTGTTGCAATCTCATGATTGCATGTATATCCACTTATGTTATATTGTAGACAATGTGGTGGGTGCGTCGTCCCACTGAAGATCGCATTGTTGGTTTCCTTATAAGATATAAAACGTATTCACAACTGAGATAGTTCTGGATAAACTATCGTTTAAGGTTGTAGTATAAACTTGAGATAACTAGTCTTGATTATTAGTTTATGCTAGTACGTGGTGTCACATTGAATGGATCGCAGTGAGACGTGTTCTTCTGTTCTGACTCTATGAAGAACCAAGGTCTCGGTAACTTTGATAATTATTAACCCTAGATGTGATATTTAGATATATGCAAATGATTGTTTGTTACTTTGGCTTACCATGGGTGAGAATCAAAAGGATGATTCAATATGCTCCGTATCTTGGGTAACAACATTATTTGTATGTGTTTATATAGTCACATTAGGGCACCGTGTCCTGGACATCCAGGTTGATGACATCCCTTAAGGAGCTCATAAGTTTTATCATATTAAACCCTGCAGGTGGAATTTATTCCGATACAATAATAATATTGAGCGGGTACTACTTAAGGATTAAAATATTAATTAATTAATGATGTCAGAGCTTTTAATTAATTAATGGATGTGCGTTATCTTAAACACGGGGAATTAATTAAGTCAAATAGAAGCCCTGATTCACATCGGGATAGGATGGCAGTTGCAACATTAATTCTCTAGTAGAATGAATTAATGTTATAAGTTCAAATTATATTCTGGGCTGAATATATGTGTTTGGACTTATGGGAGGCCCAATCCTATACCTTCTAGAGATTCCTGGCCTGGCCCAACTAGAAACCCTAGAAGATGCTTATAAATAGGATCTTATGGTTGAGAGAAAAACCCTAGTTGTCATTTCATAAGCTCATGTGTTGAACAACGGCTAGTGTTTAGTTCTCTCAAACATCGTAGATCTAGTGTTTTAGGTTGGCATCTAACGATTCGGAGGATTGCTGTCCACCCGGCATCCGGTCGTGGTTCGTGGGACACAGGCTAGAAGATCTCCAGTGGAATCGATCTACAGATCTGTATATATCTATTGGTAATTCTTTGATCTTCTTGATTTAATTTTTTTAAACCATGTATGTGTACGTTTGGTATCCAACATCGATCGTGGGGACGATCCTCCTTCACCGGCGTGTTCTTTCAATTAGTATCAGAGCCTCGTTCGTGGTTGTTGGCTCTGCCTAAAACGTGCAGTTGGTTTATTGCATTTTAAATCTTTCAAGCATGTCGTCGATGTTATATATATATATTTTTTTTTTGTTCCTCGTGGCTCCCGATCTGTTTTTTGGTTTTGGCGCGATGGTTTATTCGCAGTTTGTAATCGTTTTTCACCACGAAAAAATCCATGGTTAGTGTAGGAAATAATGTAATTTTATTTCCTATAAATTTTTGTATCAATTTTGAAGTCATTAGATGCGAAAAACGAGACCAAGAATTGAAGAACACGAAGAACAAACATCGACGAAAAATTGCCAAATTACAGTCGCGCAGGGCCTGTTTGCGGCTCAGCCACGGCTCACCGGCTCGTTAGTGGTGGTGACCGGCCGGTGGGGATTGAAGCTGGGTCGGCGGAGGTCTCCACCGCACCACCGATGGCCATGGACGGCGACGGCAGGCGGTGCAGCAGAGGCCGCAAAACGCGCGCGCAAAGCGTGCACGATTTGGGGCTGTACAGCAGGCTGTCTTCGCGACGTTCCCGGCGCGCGGTGGGGCGACGATCGGCGATGGCGGTGGTTGGAAGTCGGAGCCTGGTGATAGGCGACCAAGATAACATCGGGGTTTTGCCTGGACGGTGGCAGAGTCGACGACGGCGAGGGCGTGAAGTCTGGTGGTCGCGCGACAATTCTGGGAATTTCCAGAATTTTTGTGCGACAGTTGTGCGTGCCCATTTTCTTCGCTCGATCGGCAGCTATCTCGGTGTGGATCGCCGGTGCCGGCGGCGGGAAATGGAAGATCTTGCTTCAGACTTCAATGCCCAATGGTTGATTGGCGTTGATGGCGGTGGAATTAGCGGCAATCGCCGCGTGAAAATGGTTGCACGCAAGAATCTCGCGATTCTATCTTCGTGTGGGCTGATTTTGTGCGTCGATTTGTGGCTATTTCGGATCGTATCCACAATTCCAACGACATGATCTGGCTTTCCATACTTAGGGCTTCAATGCCCAGTAGGTTTGGGAGGTTGATTTTTATCATGACGGCGCAATGGGCCGATGAAGTTGGCCCAGTGGCCATAAAACCCTAATTTTCTGGGTTGACAGCATGTAGGTGGACATTTTTTCGTGGTCATTCGGAGGCATTCCATTTATGGATTTCCAGTACCGATGACATGGAATTGTAGTCCAAACCTAGGGCTTTAAGGCCCAGTAGGTTACCGGCATGATTGTCGTTGGAATCGATGGGAACGGAGGCAAGAAAAGTGCCCTGTGCACTGTTTTTTCGCCCAGGCTGCTCAACTAGCCATTTTCTTCGGCCAATTGGCGGCAATTCGAGCATGAATCTCCGGTGCCGTTGGTTGGAGATGGAAGTCCAAACTTTGTTCTTCAAAGCCCATAAAGTTTCGGTCGTTGACTGTACGTCGTTTGGTAGCAACGGTGGCTCGAAAAAGGCCATTTGCAGTAAATTCAAATGCCCAAATTTAATTGTTCAAGGCCCGGATCCGATTCGAAGACCCATTTGAAGAGCTGTATATTCAATATTCTTGTAATAGAATAGGTAGATATGCAGGTACACATCTTGGGGCCCCGAGGACATTTTATTTGTTCTTGCATGATGTGTATTTATTTTCTAAGCATGTCGTATGTTTTACATGTTAGGAGCATGCTAGGATTTATTTAATTCTTTATTGCATGCTGTCAAAAACCTTCAACTTAAAATGACTAAGTGAATTAAAATAAATTTTAATTTATTTATTTAGGCCTCCAAAATTGGTCTTATAAGTGATTGTGTGTGTTGTTCGCGTGACCCTGGGCGTCACCCCCTAACGGATACAACATTCACTAGTTCACTTGATAAGACTTCTAATAAAGATGAATTTTATCTTTAAATGAAGTGTGTGTGTCACTCGCGTGACCCTGGGCGTCACCCCCCAACGGATGTGTCATTCACGGTTCATTGGTAAAGATTTAAATCAAGATAACTTTTAAGAAATTATTTGCAAGTGATGTAAAGTCCTAACGGTAAGGTCATCAATTGTAAAATGATTTTCTTTTTTGGTTAAATTGTGGTCATCACTTAGATGTGAATTTCTATATAACTCCCCACCGGAGTCGCTATTTTAATTCACATGGCCTGTGTATATCGTCCGACTATTAATTCCATTCATCATAAAGTAGAGGTTGACGTGATATTGGAATTAAAGATAGTTTGTTTGGTCAATGGATATGTGTGTAAACGTACACCCACCTGGCTTGCATATATATTTGTTGGGTTGTTGGAGGTTGCATTAAACATTGGTTTTGAAGGTTTCCATGTTTTATGCTTCAATTAATGTGATTTAAATGCTTACGTGTTTGCATTTAATTTATTTCAGTGATCATTATGGCGTTTAATCCGCTTATGACCATTCTCAATCAAAACAAACTTATTGGTCCAAACTATTTGGATTGGAAAAGAAATCTGGATATTGTACTGGTTGCTGATGAGTAAAAATTTGTACTCAACACACCTGCTCCAGGACCTCTGACTCTTACTTCTACTGAAGAGCAAAGGGAGGCTCACAAGAAGTGGAATAAGGCTAATGAGATGGCTCGTTGTTACATTTTGGCTTCTATGTCAAATGTGTTGCAGCAATAGCATCAGAATATGCCTAATGCTTCTGATATTATGTTGAACCTCCAGGAACTCTTCGGTGAGAAGGATAGGTCTGCTTGGTTTGAGGCAATGAGGAAGATTATGTCTACCTCTATGCCTGAGGGAGTGTCTGTTAGAGATCATGTTCTTAAGATGATGGAATATCTTCATGAGATTGATCTTCTAGGTGGAAATATCGATTATGATTCAAAAATTGATATGGTTCTACACTCACTTTCTAAATCCTTTGAGAACTTCCGCTTGAACGTGATCATGGGTAAGAAGGAGTACACTTTGGCTGAACTCCTTACTGAATTGGTTGCAGCGGAAGGTCTCATGGGCAAGAGATCACTGGTTTTTGGGTTCTTTTGAAGCATCATCTTCTTTGTGTAATGACAGTAAGAAGAAGAAGCCACAAAAGAAAAAAGAACAGTGGGAGCAGTGGGAGCAAATAAGTAATACTTTCTGGTAGTATGACACCTTTTGGTGGTGTCATGAAACTAAAGGGAAAGTGTTACTGATGCAACCAGTCTGGGCATTACGGATATAATTGTCCCCTCTTAATGAAGGGTATCTCGTGTACATCTTCTGTTTTAGTTGTTGAAACATGTCTTGTGGCTTGTTTTATTATCTCTTGGATAGTAGATATTTGTGCCATTGATCATGTTTGTTTTAGTCTGCATGGTTTCATGCAGACAAGACAACTAATGAAGGCGAGATTACCGTAAGCTTTGTAAATGCTACTAGAGTGGTGGTTGTTGCAGTGGGAGATATACACTTAATCTTTTTCGGATTGTGTTGTGGTATTAAAGGACATTTTAAACGTGCCTAGTTTTCGAAAGAATTTATTTTCAGCTTTGAAAACTGTTTCTGGATGGATATTCAGTTATTTTTAATAACGATGATGTTATTATGAGAAATAACTCTTTTATCTGTTCTGGCATGTTGGAAAACTCTTTATATACTATTACTTGTGTATATCGTTCTGCAACTGAAACTCATGCATATTCATCGTTTAAAAGGATAGTTTCTTCTATGTTGAATCAAATATATATTTGGCATCTAAAATCGGGTCATGCTAATCTGACTAGGATCCAAAGACTGATAAGTCGTAGATCATTAGAATCTCTCCAAGTTGAACCATTCTCAGTCTGTGAATCCTAATTGGAGAGTAAGATAACATTTAGGTCTTTTTAAGGCTATGGGTTTAAAGCCAATGATATGTTGAAAATGATTCAATCTGATTTGTGTGGGCCTATGTCTATTCAAGCAAGAGGTGGTCTTGAGTATTTCGTGACTTTCATGAATGATTACTCAAGGTTTGGATATATTTACTTGATCCACCACATGTCTGAATGCTTTGACAAGTTCAAATAATTTAAGACTGGAGTGGTAAATCAAAAAGGTAAATGTATCAAGTCACTACGATTTTATTGTAGTTTCTAATACCTTAGTGCTGAATTTAGGCGACACATATTGGTTAACGAGATTACATCTCAACTGTCTACGCCTGATTTTCCGCAACAAGGTGGCGTAGAAGCGAGAA
Source organism: Plectranthus barbatus (assembly GCA_026898455.1). Classification (NCBI taxonomy): domain Eukaryota; kingdom Viridiplantae; phylum Streptophyta; class Magnoliopsida; order Lamiales; family Lamiaceae; genus Plectranthus; species Plectranthus barbatus. The sequence goes on along the minus strand of JAPKLW010000821.1, from coordinate 228,496 downwards.
GAAACATAATTCTTTTTGGATATGGTGAGGTCGATGATGAGTTATGCCACTTTGCCTACTTTTGTTTTAGGGTTAGGCCTTGGAAACAACGGTGTATCTTTTGAAATTAGTACCTTCTAAATTGACTCTAAAGACACCAATAGAATTGTGTACTTGGCGAAACCCTTGGTTAAAACCATATTCTGGTTTGGGTTGCCCAACATATATGTTGGATAAGGAAGTCGATAAGTTGGTACCTAGAATGGAAGAACGGTTGTTTATAGGATATCCTAAAGGTACGAAAGACGGTAACTTTTATAGTCTTAAAAGAATCAGACGGTGATGGCTAATACTAACGCCCGATTCTTGGAGAAAGACTATATAAGCGAGCATAAATCCAAGAGTGTGTTCATTCTTAATAAGTTGAGAGGAGACAATTGTACACCGAGTGTACTAAATGTTATACCACAAGAGACTGCACAACGTGTTGACTCTGGTGTACCTACACAGGTACTGCCTTGTTGTAGTGGGAGAGTTTTTCAATCTAATCGTTTCATGGATGTAGGAGAGTCTTCGAACTTGGTCCACATTGTTGTACATAAAGCGAACGATCCCTGAACTTACAAAGAGGCAGTCCACGATGTAGATGCGATGTCTTGGCATAAGTCGATGGATTCTGAGATTGAATCTATAGATACTATGGATGGGTACGACCTTCAGACCTTCCTAAAGGCAATATAGTCGTTGGGTGTTAGTGAGTCTATAGGTGTAAGAGAGGATCTAATCTAAAGGTTATCGCCTTTAAAGCATGGTTGGTGGCGAAGGGATTCACTCAATTAATGAGAATCAGTTATGATGATAATTTCTCACCTGTAGTCGTGCTAAAGTCGATTTGTATTCTCTTATCCATAGTAAATTACATGGCCTTTAAGGTTTGGCAAATGGATGTTAGGATAGTTTTCCTTAATGGAAATCTGGATGAAGACATTTATATGCGGTAACCTGAAGGTTATGTAAGGAAATGCTAAGAGCATCTAGTCTGGAAGTTAAAGAAGTCTCTTTATGGACTTATACAAACTTCTAGATCTTGGAACATTCATTTTGACGAGGCAATCAAATCCTTGGATTTGAAAAATGTCAAGATGAAAGTTGTGTGTACAAAAATGAGCAATGGAAACATGGTGGTATTCGTAGTACTGTACGTAGACGATGTCTTCTTATTGGCAACAACTTGAGGGTGTATTGTTGGACGTACAGGTGTGGCTGTCGAAACAATAACAGATGAAGGATTTTGGAAATGCTATGTACATTCTTGGTATTTAGATCACTCACGATCAAAATAAGAGAATGTTGCATTTGTACCAAGCTTCCTACGTCAACACTGTTATTGTCCGGTTTAGCATACAAAACTCCAAGAAAGGATTTCTACCTTTGTGACATGGAGTTCCTCTATCTAAGGACACGTGTCCTAAAATGCCAGACAAGATAGAGGAGATTGCTAAGGTTCCTTAAGCTACGGCAGTAGGAAGTCTTATGTATGTTATGTTCTATACTAGACATGATATCTATTGTGCAGTTGGCATGGTGGCAAGATATCAATCTAACCCGGGTCTGGGGCACTGGACTGCGGTAAAATATGTTCTCAAGTATCTGAAAAGAACTCGAGATTATATGTTGGTTTACCTATTAGACAGTCTGACCCCTTTGGGTTAATCAGATTCAGATTTTTAAGCTGATCAAGATATGAGAAAGTTAACCTCGGGTTATGTATTTACCTTGGGAGGCGGAGCCTATTACGTGGCTGCCTCGGAGGTTGCCAAAGAAGTTATCTGGCTTAGAAGCTTCTTGTTGGACTTGGGGGTTATTACGAGTACGCCTAAGTGTATCACGACATATTGTGACAACACTGGTGCAGTAGCAAACTCGAAAGAACCTAGAGCCCATGTGGCAAGTAAACACAAAGAGAGATAGTACCACATTTTACGAGATATTGTAAAGAGAGGTAACGTGGTTGTGGAAAATTTGTGTCGTTGTATAACCTGGTTGATCCTTTCACGAATACTTTGGAAACTTAGATCTTCAGAAAACAAGTAAAGGATCTTGGTTAATGATACATTGCAGCTACACTTTAAGTCTAAGTGGGAGATTTGTAATGACATGGTGTATACTAAAAGTTTAGCTTTAGTATAAGTGGGAGATTGTTGGAGTATACAGTAAAGCGAGTTTTAAGCGAGCTTTGTCATGTACTTAATCTCCTATAAATAACTGAAACAAACGTTATCACATTGTTGCAATCTCATGATTGCATGTACATCCACTTATCTTATATTGTAGACAATGTGCTGGGTGCGCCGTCTCACTGAAGATCGCATTGTTGGGTTCCTTATAAGATATAAAACGTATTCACAACTAAGATAGTTCTGGATAAACTATCGTTTAAGGTTGTAGTATAAACTTGAGATAACTAGTCTTGGTTATTAGTTTATGCTAGTGCGTGGTGTCGCATTGAATGGATCGCGGTGAGACGTGTTCTTCTGTTCTGACTCTAAGAACCAAGGTCTCGGTGACTTTGATAATTCTTAACCCTAGATGTGATATTTAGATATATGCAAATGATTGTTTGTTACTTTGACTTACCATGGGTGAGAATCAAAAGGATGATTCAATATGCTCCGTATCTTGGATAACAACATTATTTGTATGTGTTTATATAGTCACATTAGGGCACCGTGTCCTGGACATCCAGGTTGATGACATCCCCTTAAGAAGCTCATAAGTTTTATCATATTAAACCCTGCAGGTGGAATTTATTCCGATACAATAATAATGTTGAGCGGGTACTACTTAAGGATTAAAATATTAATTAATTAATGATGTCAGAGCTTTTAATTAATTAATGGATGTGCGTTATCTTAAACACGGGGAATTAATTAAGTCAAATAGAAGCTCTAATTCACATCGGAATAGGATGACAGTTGTAACATTAATTCTCTAGTGGAATGAATTAATGTTATAAGTTCAAATTATATTCTGGGCTGAATATATGTGTTTGGACTTATGGGAGGCCCAATCCTATACCTTCTAGAGATCCCTGGCCTGGCCCAACTAGAAACCCTAGAAGATGCCTATAAATAGGATCTTATGGTTGAGAGAAAAACCCTAGTTGTCATTTCATAAGCTCATGTGTTGAGCGACTGCTAGTGTTTAGTTCTCTCAAACATCGTAGATCTAGTGTTTTGGGTTGGCATCTAACGATTCGGAGGATTGATGTCCACCCGGTATTCGATCGTGGTTCGCGGGACACAGGCTAGAAGATCTCCAGTGGAATCGATCTACAGATCTTTATAGATCTATTGGTAATTATTTGATCTTCTTGATTTAATTTTATTAAACCATGTATGTGTACGCTTGGTATCCAACATCGATCGTGGGGACGATCCGCCTTCACCGGCGTGTTCCTTCAACCACTACATGAAAAAACATTATAGACAATACGACATAGACCACACGAATATTTATTTATATTAATTATTGAAGTCTTATAAATATATGCTACAGTTACTAGCTTTTTTTAATTGTAATATAATTGTTAGAATCAGGAAGACATGTGTTAGAATTTGCATTTAGCTCTAATATTTTCTTTGTGGTCAGCTCTAGGTTTGCTGAGTCTGAACTATTTACTCCTCCTGTCCCATTTGAATTAGTCATTACCAAATTGGGCGTCTCAACTGAATTGACCAATTTCTAAAAATTATAACTTTTTCATACTTAACAATAAAATATTAATTTAATTTTCGTACCGAAAAGAAGAGGGTCAATTCTATAGGGACGGAGGGAGTATTATTTTAGATTAAGTTCTCTAATTGTTTAATCCTTTTAATAAATCTCGATTTATAAAAGGCTTATTCACAATTTATTAATGATCAACTCAAGACATAATTAAGAACGGGAAATTCAAATGGTCATTCATTTATGTTGGTCCCGAAATCAAAGTCTAAGTATATGCAATGGAAGTTAAAATATTTTGCACTTGTTCTGAAAATTGACTGAAACTCAGTTTTCAGTTTTGATAAAACTCAGTTTAGTCTCAAAGTAAGTTTATGTTCAGGTTTCAGATATACATTTCAATACTTAGTCAAGTATTGAAGGTTTCAAAGTAAGCACGAAATTTAATAAACATAAACTTAAGAAAGGTGTAAAAGACATAGGATATTATAGTGGTTCGGAATCAAAGTCCTACATCCACTCTTCCAAACATAATCGGGAATCCACTAAGTTATAGAGTTACAAGTCTTCTCACGATATATGGTTAGCCCGTTGAAAACTTTCGTCCTTCGGTCCGCTTCACTTGCCCAAAACTCCTAGTAAGTTTGCTTCTTCATGTTGAAGTGAGGAAGAACCCGCAGCCTTCAAATTTGGTGGTTGGATGTTTACTTGTTCTTCCCATAACTAAGGATGGTTGGCTACACCCATGATAATCAAATTCCCATAGTAGGAAACTGACTGCTATGAATATTACTTTTCAAGTAATATTCACCGAGAAATAGCTTCAGCTTGGATAGCTTCAGTCTCGTGCACTTAGGCAGATGCACAGAGAGAATAACTTAAGTTCGAAACTTAAGTCTCGTATTCAGACAATACGAAAGTTCAGAGAGCTTTTTAAGTAGAAAATTTTGTAGAGTGTCAGCTCGGTTTTGCATAAGATTTTCGATAATGATTCTGTTGAAGTGTCGAGCTATTCATAGGCTCTCGGTCGACAATTTGAATTTTTGTCCGTTAGACTCAGACTTCAAGTTGTTAGAGACAAAGATTGGATCGTCCAATCATTGCCATTCATCCTGTTCTGCTCTGCCGTCTGTTTTTCACCTTTTGCAGTGTACTTTCTACCTGCTCTTGTGAGACTAAGTTTCAATTCGAAGAATCTAAGTTCTAGTTCCTCGTACTAACTTTTCCATTAACACTTGAAGACATCTTAAGTCTGACTTTGGATTTCTTGTTTTTCACGTGCTCTTGGATTCTGAAACTGAAAACTGACATTTCCAAAATCAGTTTAAGTTTCCTCTCTTTAGAAAAACTCAATTTCCAGAAACTGACTTTTTTGGTCAATCTAAGTTTTTCAAGCACAGAAACTTTGATTTCTTGATCTTCATCTTAAGATCAGTTATCAGTCTATTACAACTCAAGGTTTATCCTATACAAAGATTACATTTAGATACTCTAGAAACTTAAAACTAAAATAAGTTTTGACACATCAAAATATCAAGGCAGAGGGATAAACTGAAAACTCAATTTCTAACAATTTTATTAGAGTATTAGAAAAACAAATGATAAATAGGGAATGCAAGTTGAGTTTACAAAATTTATTTGACTGATTGCTAGCTACTTAAAATTTTCTTTTAGAGTTGATTAGAAATATTAAATTGAATTAGGAAAGGGTTTCAACAACCTTGAGTCTTTCCAATTAAGGGTGAATCGTTAGACTATAATACTTATAATGTTAGATAATTAACTTTTTTAAATTAAGTCATAATATTAAATTGGAATTGTCGAGGATTCAACACTAAATATTTCACCCCGAATGAGGGTACCATTAAATTATAAACATCTTAACTTGAATTAGAATGATTTTACACCAACAAATATTTTGTTTGAGGGATAGTTATTTCGCTGCAAACAATAAAGATTAATTTCACCGAAGAATTGGATTAGTGAAGAGAAACTGGCGCTTAAATAGCCACCTTTTATTATTATTACTATTACTACCTAGTTCGAGCTCTTAGAGCTTTCAACATAATTTGATATCTTTGAGCTAATAATTGTATTCTTCGAAAATACAACATATTTGCTTATTTTAAGTATTTATTTATGTAAATGTGGATACAAAATTATAGCGAATCGAAAAGAAAGTCTAAAATCGAATTTTGTTACCTCATTGTAGTTGAAAATGTTATGTTATACGATGTTTTTTAGTTGAAAGTAAAGGGTAATCTGACCCCAGAAAACTGAATTTTTGTTCTCATTGTATGTTGAAACAAAATTGATAATTTGTCCTATATTTAAAAAGGACTGATAATTTTATATATATATATATATATATATATTAATAATATAAATACTTAGTAATATATTTTTGAAAACTTTATTCTGAAATTATAATAGGCGTATTTTCTTTTTCATGGATTTAATAATCAAATGTGCGTATGGCCCACTAATCAAATACTATTGGCCTACCAAGGTAGAGAAAGAACCTGGGCCCAAGTGGGCCGAATTAAATTTGTAAATTCGAATAAATACTCTCGACTGAACTAGTTTTACTTTTAGGAGTTGAGAGTTTCTTCTGTTGTTTCTAAATGGTTGATATTTTATTGAAGAAATCAATCACCAAAGTGAAGAATCTATTTATTAAAAAATGAATCAAAATGACGAATCTAAAAATTTTCGTAGGGATTATATTAAAGTTACATTTAAAAAAATAGTACTCCTTCAGTCCCACTTTAGTTGTCCCATTTAAATTGTCTCGTTACTTTAAAAGGCAATTTTTTCATATTTAATAATAAAATATTAATTTCACTCAACTTACTTTACACTCACACTTTTGATTATTGTGTCTGGTCAATCCGTGACAATTAAACCAGGATGAAGGGAGGAAGTTATACCGCAATTACTTCCACTCGTTACTATCCTAATTAGAGTACCTACTCATTTCTTCCTTTCAAGCACCTTTATAAGCCTCTCGTTGTTATGTTCACACAAGTGAAAGCTACATTTAATTTTATAATCTCTATTTTATCATTTAATATGTTGAAGAATGTACTTCTATTACTTAAATTAGTTCGCATATAAGGATTGATATTTTTTAAACTATGATTGACCAACCTTTTATCTACTTATCACTATTTTTTTGCGAAGATATTGTTGTCTGATGTCTTTTATTTATGTTGGTTCATCATTTTCATTTTTATTTTATTTTAGGGGTGGTTAAAATATTTTAAGAAAATCTTTACAAAAGTAAACTCGTAAATCTTGTCAACCCGACGGGTCGGCCCGAAAACCGGTGGGTTAGGGTTAGGTTCAAGAATTTTTAGCCCGAAAAAATTTCAGCCCAATTCAACCCGAACCAAATAACCCGCAACCCGATAGGGTTAGCCCGAAACCCGACGGGCCAGCCCGATTGATATCCCTAGAGATGAGAGACAAAATATAGAGAAATATTTAATTCACTAGTCTCAACTCATTTGATTACAAAGGATACATTGTATATTTATAGCAACTAATCCGACTAAAAATAATTAGGTGGAATGTACTAGTAGTTCCTCATTTTTCATGTCCCATTTAACCATTAAAATTATTAATTTTTATTTAATATATTTTATAATTCTAATTTATCATAGTTTAAATTGATTTTATAAGTATAACCGCATGATTCATCTCACCCAATTAAATTTTACCTAAGATTTGGTTATTAAAATTGATTTATTCATAATCATAATTTATGTGTTTATAAAATTTTAGATTTTGGTTTTAAAAATCAATTATATATTATATAATACTTATTGAGATTTGATTTCGTACGGATACGGGGCCCAAGGAACCAAGGAGGAATGACAAGAAATGATACGAAAATAACAAGTATAAAAATATAAATAAATTGTAGAATACAAATAAAGAAGGTAATTGACCGTTTATTAATCAAGAAAAGTAAGTGCACAAAACATAGTAGCAGGTTGAGGTACAAGAAGGAGCTGGAGTAGAGTACTGTAACAGGTCGAGAAGCTGCTACAATATAGTTCCGGCTAAACAAATGAGCGTTTGTGTGTGTAAAAGTGAATAATTATCGAAAAATGATGAGGTTCCCCCTATTTATAGACCATAGGGGACCCAAATACAAGTCCCCTAACGTTCTAAACCCTAACAACCATGTTCCCCATAATTTTAGGGGTGGTTGAATTTGCTTCCGTGAAGATAGGGGCTGGTGCAACTGTCCACGCCTTTTTAGGAACCGCCAGAGCTTATCCGCAAGTTGCTGTCTTGGAGACCTTGGCCGAGCACCTCCTTGGGTGACCTACTTGAGGTAAGTGCGTGAGGTGACGTGCTTAAGGAGGTGTTGAGGTGCGCAACTCCCTTTTGCGACCTACTAGCTTCAGTTGTGTCATCCTCCAGCCTGCGGTGGGCTGCACCTGCTCTGTCTGTCGTACTTGCCGGATGTACCTACTGCGTCAAGTATACATGCAAGCTGCACATGAACAGCTCTGAGGTGTTGCATCTGCGCAACTCTGAGGTGATGCACCTGCGCAACTCCGAGATGCTGCACAGTACTTTTGAGTTGCGTGTCCTGAGCTGGTCTAAGAACTTGGGCTAGAAATATGGACCTTCTTAATGGGACTGGGTAGGTCCGTTTATGCCTTCGCCCCAACAATAGCCCATTCGGCTTTGAGGTGTACCTGCAGTTAGGGGCGGCAATCTCTGACTCGACACGATAATCCAACTTAAACCTAACACAAAATTAATGGGTTAGGTCAACCCATTTTAAAGTTGGATCAGCTTTGGGTCGAACCCGCCAACCAAATTAAATTTTGGGTCGGGTTCGGGTCAGTTTCGGGTCGATCCGCGTAACCCGAATAACCTGCGAAATTAATTAATTTTAAATTTTAATGGTATACTAGCTTTACACCCGCGCGATGCGCGAATTAAATATATATTATTTTATTTTGTAATATTAAATATAATTAATAAAGTTCTATGTCCTAGCATTCTTAGTAATTCTTTTTAAATATGTTTGATTTTTATTCATCAATATTATATTTAATGTGTTATAATATAATTATTTTTAAAATTATAAGTTAAATTTAAAAATAAAAATGTATTCCTAACACAAATTCTATGAGGTCTGATTAAAAAATTGTTCTATTAAAGATAGTATAATTGTATTATTTAAGAAAAATTAAATATAATAAATTATTGGGATGTGATATTTTAAAAAAATAACAAAAGTAAATGTGTTATAACTTTTTATTATAAAGTATATCTTTATGTTATAATAGAATAAATAATAAATAAAATTAAATTAAAAATTGATATAATATATTTTGGCGGTAATAGTTTTTTCACTATTATCATTTAATATATATAGATAGATTATTTAATTATATTATAATATAATTATAAGGTTATAAACATATTATATATCAATAAATTTATAATATATTTTTTTTTATTATACATCCAACTCTTTATATAAATTTGATAAAACCAAAACAAGTAGATAAAACACAAAGTTTATAAAAATCAGAGTTAGTTTTACAAAATTAACCTATCAAAAATTACATTTGTATTAATTTTTTTATCATTATACTTGTATTATTTTTAAAAAAAAAAGATGAAATAGTGAAAAAGTAATGTTTTACTGAAAAATGACACATGATTTTTTTGGAATTGTGATTATTGTATATTGAAATATATGTATATGCTATAACAAAAAAAATATATCAAGTAAAACAAAATTAAAAATAAAATAAAATTGATGTGATGAGATGAGATTATTTTACAACTCGAATTAAATATGTGACGTCTTATCTGATAATATATTAAGATAAAATTAATAAAGTTTTATATATTAACATTTTTAACAATTCTTATTAAATATATTTAATTTTTAGTCATTAATATTACATCTATTATAATATAAGTTATTTTTTATATTATACGTCAAACTGTATATACATTTAATAAAAATAAAAAGAAGTATATCAAACACATAGTCTATGAGATTTGATTTAAATACCATCCTATAATAATATTATATTTTTATTTTTTTAAATAATAAATATAATATATTAATGAGATACAATATCTTAATAAAAAAGTGACAAATATAATTTTTTTTTATATTTTTTATAATTATTTATTGTATATATATGTTACAATCGAATAAATAAAATAAAAATAAAAAATTAATATTAATTTTTAATATAATTAGATTGGGTCATTTTCAGGTACCTGAAAATGAACAGATTGGGTTCGGGTTGACTTTTCTGATCCAAAAAAATAAATGGGTCGGGTTCGGGTTGGCATACAATGTGTTAATATTATGTCTCAACTCGGAACTCAACCCAATTGCCACCCCTACCTGCAGTAGACCACTACGTTGAAATAATTTCGTAAAATGCTAAGCTAGCTTCATAGAGCTCATTAAAGAAACTCGTAGATCAAGTGGTATGTGAGTCTCGATGGATCTACATGGTCTGTGCCAAGTGTCCATATGAAAGTTTCACGTATATAGGCTTTGGCTACCCACTGAAGGATAACTCGAGAGCGCAATTATATTTGAAGTGCTAGGCTTCGAGTTCCTGTTGAAGGAGCTCACATAGTATTTAGTCATGAGTCCCGAAGGATCCTAGTGGTCTTTGCCAGAGGTCCGTGTGTGAATCTCACAAGGGTAGGCTTCGGCCGCCCCCAAAAAGGATGGCTCGAGAGCACAGTTGTGGGTCCGGTAACCACGACATTCATCGGTGAGCGTCTCATAGGACGGTCATCGGTTGGAGTCTTTTCTCCATTAGCTAGCACTTCGGTACTCCGTAAAGTCATTTTTTCAGGCTCCACGCTTTCAAGAGCTGGTCATTTTTCCAAACTCCTCGCATTCGGGAGATGGTTATTTTTCAAACTCCTCACTTTTGGGAGTTGATTATTTTTCCAAGCTCCTCTCTATTGAGAATTGGTTTTTTTTTTAGCTCCTCGCTTTTGGGAGATGGTCTTTTTTCACACTCCTCTTGTATGGGAGCTGATCATTTGTCGGAGTAGGTCCAGAGGATGAAGAGCGGGAAATGACTCGACCGTGAGGAGGTTGTGCTCCACTAGGACTTCAAGGAGACCTTTGATGTATTCTTTATTCTTCTTTCTCTCTCGGCTTACTCCTATTGTATTTTGATGATTGACCCTTGTACATTATTGCAGCTAGTAGTCGAGCAGGAAATGGCGACAACTAAAGCTATGATCACTATCAGGACGGTCAAGATGTGAACAACCTCAGTAAGCTGAGAAGGTCGAGGAGCCCCAGTCTGCTGAGAATGACGAGGAGCCCCAGGCAAGTGCGCAAGTTGAAAAGCTCATTCGGGTGGATTCAGCGCTTGATTTGGACATTAGGAGGTCCTTTTTTTGTTGCAGCTCCTGTCCGGTGATGGCTTAATTTTTTTAATTTACCTGCTTATGTATGAGCTTCCTGCGATCACAATTCATGAAGCGTGAAGGTATGCGATGCCTTAGGCATCGCCCCTACGACGCTCAAGTCAGTAACAATGTACGAATTCGAATATAAATCAGCGAATGACAAAAAAATAGATAATAGAACAACGTACCTGGATGGAACGAATTTGATTCGACTCAATCAAATACGTGCAATCATATATCTTTTGCAACCATAACCGAATCATCTTCTCTCATGTTATCTCTTCCAGAGGTTTCTTTGAGGAGAGATCGGTGGGATCTTCTGTCAGGTTTATCCTCCTCCCTTTTGATGAAAGTCCAGGCCCTGCTGATCGCATCGTCCAAGTTGTTGCATGGGTAAATTGGCAACTCCATGTAGAGGTGTGAGTCGACATCTAGCCCCTTCTTAAAGGCTCGCAGGGCTATATCTGCGGGACAGTTAGGTACCGCAATGAGTTCTTTGTTGAATCTTGAGAGGTACGAGCGCAGGCTCTCATGTGGGCCTTGCACCACAGAGTAGAGGTTGTCTGGGTGCTTGTTGAGTTGTTTGTTGCTCGAGTATCGCATTCGAAATAGTTGGTGCAACTAAGCAAATGATCTTATCCTCCCACTTGGAAGGTTCACGAACTATTGAAGAGCTTGTCCGGTGAGACTTGAGCTGAAGTTCCTGCACATGCATGCCTCGCGGAGCGTGATTGGTATAAAGGTCGCGAATATCTTTTGCTTATAGAGTGCTATGTGGCTGTCCAGATCGGTGGTCCCATCTTACATAATAAAACTTGGTTGTGTGAATTGCTCTGGCATTTCCGTCTCCGCAATCTCCAAGGAGAAAGGTGACTCGAAAAAACTATCTCTAGGTATGATCCTCTCTGGAGCAGGCATGCTGGGGACTTGAGCCAGCAGCAAGTCATAGTACTCCATTTTATGCTCAAGCTTGTTCTCCAAAGTGCAAAGAGTGTTGGTTATCATCTCTGTCACTGCATCGAAGTTGGGATTAGCCCTGGTCCTCGATCATTTCCCTCGACCGTGCACTTCGATTGCACCTCCTATGGGTGCGCACAACGTCTCCTTTATACCTTGTTCGATGTCCTTAGTGAGGTCTCTTAGGTGGATTTGTAGTCTCTGCTCCGAGCTGCTGGATGCGATGACCTCTGGTCGAGGAGGTGGAAGTGGTAGCCACTCTTGCAGGCATCGGTTCTCTTCAAGGAGGCTCTGATTAGTTTTCAGCAAGGACTCCAATTGCTTGTTCGTTGCGGCTATCTCCTCTTGACTGGCCTTCAGCTACTCCATCATTCGCATGACTGTCGGGTCCGCCAAAGACGAAGGGTGTGGTGGTGGGAAGGTTGGGACCTGGTACATGTTATGTTTAATTATGTCTTGTGGCTGTGGAGCCTTGTTTTTCTCGTTTGGGGATTTATTTCCAGCCATTTTCGTGCAACACAAGGGTTATAGTTCCAAGGGCCCCACGGTGGGCATCAAATGTTGAGGATTGATTTCGTACGAATACGGGGCCCAAGGAACCAAGGAGGAATGACAGGAAATGATACAAAAATAACAAGTATAAAAATATAAATAAATTGTTAAACGCAAATAAAGAAGGTAATTGACCGTATATTAATCAAGAAAAGTAGGTGCACAAAACACTGTAGCAGGTCGAGGTACAAGAAGGAGTTGGAGCAGAGTACTGTAGCAGGTCGAGCAGCTGTTACAACAGAGTTTCAGCTAAGCAAATGAGCGTTTATGTTTGTAAAAGTGAATAATTATCGAAAAATGATGAGGTTCCCCCTATTTATAGACTATAAGGGGCCCAAATACAAGTCCCCTAACGTTCTAAACCCTAATAACCACGTTTCCCTTGATTTTAGGGGTGGTTGGAGCTGCTTCGGCGAAGATAGGGGCTGATGCAATTGTCCACGCCTTTCTAGGAACTGCCAGAGCTTATCCGCAAGTTGCTGTCTTGGAGACCTTGGCCGAGCACCTCCTTGGGTGACCTACTTGAGGTAGGTGCGTGAGGTGACGCGCTTAAGGAGGTGTTGAGGTGTGCGGTTCCCTTTTGCGACCTGCTGGCTTCAGCTGCGTCCTGCTCCAGCCTGCGGTGGGCTGCACCTGCTCTGTCTGCCGTACCTGTTGGATGTACCTGCTGCATCAAGTATACCTGCAAGCTGCACCTGTGCAACTCTGAGGTGTTGCACCTGCACAGCTATACTGCACAATACTTTTGAGCTGCATGTCCTGAGCTGATCTAAGAGCTTGGGCTAGAATTATTGACTTTCTTAATGGGCTTGGGCAGCTCCGTTTAAGCCTCGACTCCAATAATACTTAATTTATGTTTTCATAATAACAATTAATAATATTAATAATCTAGACAATAAAACACGAGTGGAACACCACATAAAATTTGATGTGGCTCATAACTTCATCTACTTAGCAGTGTTACAACTATTTATATGTCTTAACACCCTCATATTCACTCTTTCTTTATTTTTTATTCTTTTTTTTTTTCGTAACTGATTAGTCTAAAAACCCACTCATACAAATAGATCAACATTTAATAATAAAAAATGAAAAAAACATCTAGATTTGGGGGCTAGTGTGCCCCCTTAATTACATATAGATCAGCCCGTGATCATGATAAATTCAATATTCTATAACTTTTATTTATATAAAATATTTTTTATGTTGATTTATTTAATTTTTATAAATTTAATTTAAATAAACATATAAAAAAAGGAAGATCTCAGGTTAGGTACGCCTAAATAATTTAGGCGGGTTTTATCCATTAATCCAAGTCAAACTCATTTAATATACTCTAATTGGGGATTAATAAACCCTATTTGAAATGAGTGAACCCATTTGGGTATGAAAAAAATCCGCCTAAACCATTTAAGCGTGCCTAACACAAATTTTTGCCATAAAATAATTATAAAACCAATGGTGGTTATTGGAACGAAATATATACTGTGCAAGTGCAATATTAATTTTTTGAGTAAGGGGATAAATATTTTTTAATCTTAATATTTTAAAGATATATAATTATTAGAGTGAAAATCTATAATAACCAAAATAAAAGGTGTCAATGCAAAAAATAGCAAGCCTTAAGAACATCTCCAGAAAATAGCAAAAAGTACAGTTTGTCATTGTCAATTGATATTAATTTGCAAAATATTAAAACAATTTCTTGTTATTCGTGAATTGTCTAACTAAAACTGTCGGAGTTATATATCTTCATTATTTTAATAGATGAATTCTATTTCGTGAAATTGATTTAAATTGGTGAGTTTGAAATCGAAAACATTTAATAGAACAATTTCACGAAAGAAAATCAATTCGTGAAATCAGATTAAATTAATTCGTGAAATGAAATTCGAATTAGATATATTAATTGAAAAAAAATTATTGACTTTAATTTTACGAAATAATGTGGAATGTTCGTGAACCCTAAATTTCGAATTAAATTGTAATTTCACGAAACAATTTCACGAATGAAGATAATTAACTGTATTCGTGAAATTGAAATCGTCTTTTTAATTAATGAGTTTAATTTGAATTCTTCGTATTCGTGAATTAAATTAGAGTATTTTTTCTTTTTTAATAATTTATTCAAAATTATATTTAATTCATGAATTAAATTGAGGTTAGTTTAGGGTATAATACAATTAAATTTGTTAACTTTTTTTAATCGAATTCAACAAGTGAATTCCAATTCCATATCCTCAAGTGAATTCCAATTCCAACTCACAAAAATCTCTACTATTTCACAAATTAAGTGTAATTCGTGAAATTGAAATGAACCCATCCAATTCCAATTTCAACCCATAAAATCATTTCATTTTCATGAATTAAGTGTAATTCGTGAAATCGAGTTTATTAATAAATTCGATTTCACGAATTACACTAAATTCTTGAAATTGAATTCATTTTCGTGAAATTAAACTTATTTAAATTTGTGAATTTCACGAAAATCACTACGAATTCACGAATTTATACTAAATTCGTGAATTTGTAATGAACCTAATTCCAATTCCAACATCTTAAATTGAAATCGAATTAATACTCTGAATTTTTTATTCACTTATAAAAAAATTAATATTTTACAAAATTAGTTGTACTTATCACAAATATCTAGACTTTTGATTGCTTTGAAAAGACATTTTTTCTCGATTAACTCCACCAAATTTGCTATTTTCTGGATGTATTCATAAGCCTTGTTATTTAATGGATATGGTTATAATTTTTTGCTATTAAAAATTATTTTCTCTAATTATTATGAAATTAATTAATTAATTCAAAAAGAAAACGACTAATTAGTTTTTTGAATGCAATATGCTCATCTGGGAACTTTGCCCTTCTTCCAAGAAATCTCATTACACAGCCATATTAATCGAAAAATTTAAACATTTTTCTTCCCGGACTTATGAAAATCTCGTCTAAATCTATATACCCTAACCCCGAATCGCAATAGATCGACACCCTACAATGGCAGCGGCGGCGACGATGGTGAGCTCGGCTGGGGGGCTTCTGGCTATGCTGAATGAAACCCATCCGGCGCTCAAGTTGCACGCACTCTCCAATCTCAACTCCTTTGTCGACTACTTCTGGCCGGAGATCTCCACTTCTGTTCCGATCATGTAATCTCTTGTTTTAATTAGAATCTTCAAACTGGATTATTGTGCATTAGCATTATTGGGGGCTGTCTTTGGCGGATTGGGGAATCTTGGTGATGTGGATTTCGAGGGAATGACTTAGTTATTAGCTGCAATTGGCTTGAGATTTCGGTAGTTGGATATTTACGCAAAATTGAGTTCATTATCGCTCACGTTGTATACGTTTTGTTCTTTTCAACTATTGTTTCTCGTATGGTCTAGATATCCAATCTCCGGGTTCAGTTCCTGCCGGGTTTCTTGATCTCGGTCTGCCCTCTGGGCTTAAGGTGAAAAAAGCCCCAGTCTTTTGTCATTGATGCCCAAAAAGACCCCACGAGCGGTGAGGGACTGGGATTGTTTTATTAAACAGTTACGATTTATGGACTCAAACACTACAGAGAGTTTGGGGAATAGACCTAAAAGTTTTGTGTTGTATTGGACAATGGAATTGAATTTCATGCTAATGAAAGGGCTCCCGGTTTGAAGTTTCTTCTTTTGTTGAGGTGCAGAAGAAAAATAACGTTTTGGTTACTGGGTCCATGTTAAACACAAAGCTCAACTTCGATTATACTATAGATTTACCTGTTTCTGTAGATATAGCCATATAGTTTAATTAATGGTGTAGATCCGTGTCTTAGTAGTTTGGTTACTTTTAACTGGATGCTTCATGCATTGCCCTTATAATTTGGGAGAACTCCTTGCCCTTGGTTGGGCAATTGCTTGCCGGTTCTAACTTGTTTTAACTTTTAATAAATGTTTTAATTATACTTTCCAGTTCTCTATGCTTATTTGTGCTCTCTGTAATAGTATTCCACTGTACTAAGATCTTTTTGTGAAATATTTTCGTTGACTATACAGTGATAAGCTTGTTATAAATTGTCTAGCTTTTCATTAGGGACCTCATGTTCAATCATTTCTAAACTTGTTTTTTCACCTCAGTAAAAATATTCTCCTTCTTTTTTTTTGCTTTTGGTTGCAGAGAAAGTTTGTATGAAGATGAAGAGTTTGACCAGAGGCAGCTAGCTGCCTTATTGGTTTCAAAGGTAAACGTCCTTATTCTTCTTTTTCACGTATCCAGTTACTGTTCCAATATGGTTATTTGTTTATGTTCTGTGTGCTTTCTTTAGTTGATTGTATCCATAAAAATGTACCTATTGTGCCATGCAATTTGTCCAGTACTATGTCAGATGTTTCACAAAATATTTTCGATTTCTTGTTCTTCAAAAACTATAAGCAACTTGCTGTAAGCCTGCAAATGAAGTTATATTTCATCTCTTTGTTTTTTCTATTATTTTTAGATTACTTGCTTGTTTTATATGATATGAATCATGATTGATCAATATATATATATATATATATATATATTCTTTAGACATTTCTCTTTAAATTTACTTTGATATATTGTTAAATTTCCCTATCTCTGCTTTTCTATTTGAGTTTGTGTTTC
Source organism: Plectranthus barbatus (assembly GCA_026898455.1). Taxonomy (NCBI): domain Eukaryota; kingdom Viridiplantae; phylum Streptophyta; class Magnoliopsida; order Lamiales; family Lamiaceae; genus Plectranthus; species Plectranthus barbatus. The sequence goes on along the minus strand of JAPKLW010000821.1, from coordinate 211,228 downwards.
AGTAAATGAAAACAGTATTAGAGCTCACATTTTAGCATTCTGAGCTTTAGTTATGCATTTTCAACGAATTAAAATTTCTTGGTTTCATTTTCAACCATAAAGTTATCCCATGTCAATGATTTTTAGGATAATTAGTTAGCCGTAAGAGCTTTGGATGAACTGACTAAAAGCTGAAAATGTTACTCAAAAAAAATAAAAAAAATAAAGCAAACAATGACCTGTGATACTAACATGAATATTATGAACACAAAAATAATGATTTAATTTTGACTATATCCACATTACCATTGCTGCAAGTCAATCCTAGTTTTTAAGATTTAATTTTAACTATCTCTTACCAATTGCCTATATCACCAGGTTTTCTATTATTTGGGTGAACTGAATGATTCATTGTCGTATGCTCTGGGTGCTGGTTCGCTTTTTGATGTATCTGAGGATTCAGACTACCTTCATACCCTGCTAGGTGAGAAAGTTTTTCATATCTTCCCCTTCGAAACATTGGACAGGTATTCTTGAATTTTTCACTTTCTCATAAAGATGATAATGGTTTGATATTTATTATCATTAATAAGCATTGAGCCGTTGATGATGTTCTATTGTTTTGGTTTTAATGCTTTTCTGCTTCTAATAGCTTATGTCGTGTTCTTGTCTTACTCAGCTAAAGCAATTGATGAATATGCAAATCTGAAGACCAAGGCAGCCGAGACAAATGATGAATCCATAGTGATTGACCCTAGACTGGAAGCTATTGTTGAGAGAATGCTGGATAAGTATGTGTACTAACTTGCTGGTGGCAAACCTAGTAATGTGGTTTCTTGACTTATCTATTCTTGTTCTCATTTTGTATACAGATGCATCATAGATGGAAAATATCAACAAGCCATAGGGATGGCCATTGAATGCAGGCGATTGGATAAGCTTGAGGAAGCAGTTTTAAGGAGTGACAGTGTTCATTCTACAATCAATTATTGCATTGATGTTTCTCATTCCTTTGTCAATCGACGAGAGTATCGGCTTGAGGTGACCTCCTTAAGCATATTCCATAATTGTTTTTTCAGAACTGTCGTTGTCTTCTCGAACTTGGATCTTCAGAGTTTGATCAATGCTCACTTTCTCAGGAAGAGCACATAATATGTTTGTCATTTTGCTTTCTTAGTTTTTATGGCATATAAAGAGACTGGAATGACCACCCTTAATTGTGAATTGAATTTTGATCCGTAGTTTGTTGAATTATTTGCACTGATGACTTCACTAGTATTATTTATGCAGATTTTAATTTTGTTAATTGTGTATATTCTGACATGTTTTTTCTACAGGTTCTTCGTCTCCTGGTCAAGATATATCAGCGGCTACCATCTCCTGATTATTTGAGCATTTGCCAGCGTTTAATGTTTTTAGATGAGCCTGAGGGTGTTGCAATCATATTGGAGGACCTCTTACGATCAGGACAAGTTGATGATGCTCTATTGGCATTTCAAATTGCATTTGATCTTGTGGAGAATGAGCATCAAGCTTTCCTTTTGAAGGTAAGAGATCTGCTTCCCACTCCCAAGGTACAGCCTTCAGAGCCTGTACCGTTGTTAGAGCCAGCTCAGCCAGAAGCTGCACAAACTGAAATTGCCATCACATCGGAAGATGTTCAAATGACAGAGGTAACTCAAGCAGATAAAAGCACATGCAATCCACCTGAAGAAGTTTATGCTAAAAATTTGACAAAACTAAAAGGAATTCTGGATGGAGAGACTTCAATACAGTTGACACTGCAATTCTTGTACAGCCATAACAAGTGAGACTATACTTTTAATCTTTATCAACTGCAAATAAACTCAGTCTGCATATTGGACTAACTTTAAATAACGTGATGCATTTTTTTCTTTTCTTATCTGCTTATAGATCAGATCTCCTGATTCTTAAGACAATAAAGCAGTCTGTCGAGATGAGAAATAGTGTCTGCCATAGTGCAACTATATATGCTAATGCTATTATGCATGCTGGAACAACTGTTGATACATTTCTGAGGGAGAATCTGGTATGTACCCATTTCTATTTAATAGTTGTTTCATTAGACTAGGCTCCATCCATCTTGGTGTTGTATCAACCAACACTTCCATTAATTCTCAGGATTGGCTGAGTAGGGCTACAAATTGGGCAAAATTCAGTGCAACTGCAGGACTTGGTGTCATTCATAGAGGCCATCTGCAGCAAGGAAGATCCCTCATGGCACCTTACTTGCCACAGGGTGGGGCTGGTGGTGGTGGCAGTCCATACTCTGAAGGTGGAGCACTGTATGCACTTGGTTTGATTCATGCAAACCATGGGGAAGGCATTAAGCAATTTCTGCGTGAGAGCCTAAGGAGCACTAATGTCGAGGTTTGGTCATTCTTTATAGCTGGTTTCATCCTATCATCACTTTTGGTCTCAAAAAACAATAATTGGTAAGTGAGTGCTATGGATCACATGCTGCAGGTTATTCAGCATGGTGCCTGTCTTGGTCTGGGTTTAGCAGCATTGGGCACTGCTGATGAGGACATCTTTGAAGACATAAAAACTGTGTTGTATACTGACAGTGCTGTTGCTGGTGAGGCTGCTGGGATCAGTATGGGTTTACTGATGGTTGGAACAGCTAGTGAAAAGGCTGCTGAAATGCTTGCATATGCACATGAAACCCAACATGAGAAGATTATTAGGTAACTTGAGTCATGGATCTGAAGTTGAGAGATGTTTTAACCATGTTTAACTTGCTTTTGTATTTGATTGTGGTATGGCAACAGGGGTTTGGCCTTAGGAATAGCGCTAACTGTTTATGGCAGAGAAGAAGAAGCTGATACACTCATTGAGCAAATGACTAGGGATCAAGACCCCATATTGCGTTATGGTGGCATGTATGCCTTGGCCTTGGCATACAGAGGAACATCTAATAATAAGGCCATACGTCAGTTGCTGCATTTTGCCGTGTCAGATGTTAGCGATGATGTTAGACGGACTGCAGTTCTTGCCCTTGGATTTGTTTTGTACTCTGATCCCGAACAGGTTGTGTAATTTTTATCCTTTTTATCCCATTTTGATGCTGATTTGTTAAAGACTTTTGAGGAGTAATCTTGCATTTATGTAGAAAGATGAATGTACTTCTTTAACATGCAGACCCCTCGAATTGTTTCCCTGTTATCGGAGTCCTACAATCCACATGTGCGGTATGGTGCTGCACTAGCAGTTGGGATTTCTTGTGCGGGCACCGGGCTTAGTGAGGCCATATCATTGCTAGAGCCTTTGACCTTGGATGTTGTCGACTTTGTGCGTCAAGGTGCTCTAATTTCAATGGCAATGGTGATGGTCCAGATCAGTGAAGCTAGTGACTCTCGTGTTGGTGCTTTCCGGTATTGTATCTAATGTTGAGCTTGTCTTATCTATTGTTAATCTTTTTCGTCTTACTCTTTTGCTATGTACTCAGGCGACAATTGGAAAAGATTATCCTAGATAAGCATGAAGATACCATGAGCAAAATGGGTGCCATATTAGCTTCAGGGATTCTAGATGCTGGTGGCCGGAATGTGACCATCAAGTTACTTTCAAAGACAAAACATGATAAAATGACTGCAGTTATTGGTCTTGCTGTTTTCAGTCAGTTCTGGTACTGGTACCCACTCATATATTTCATCAGTTTGGCATTTTCACCGACTGCTTTGATTGGTCTGAATTATGACCTGAAAGTACCCAAGTTTGATTTCCTATCACATGCGAAGCCGTCGTTGTTTGAATACCCTAAGCCTACCACTGTGGCTACCACTACTTCTGCTGTTAAACTGCCTACCGCAATCTTATCAACATCAGTAAGAGCTAAATCCAGGGCTAGTAAGAAAGAAGCCGAGAAGCTGGCTGAGAAGGCAGAGACAAGTTCTGGAAAGGATAAATCAGGTGACAAGGATGGGGATTCCATGCAGGTATTATCTCTATGGATGCCATGTTTTATAATTTTGACTCTTATCTCTATCTGTTGCTATGGGTTGCACACACTGTACTTTGTTTACGATCTTTTTATGTTCCTTTTCCGGGTCTCTTTCACGATGTATTTCTTAAAGGATCCGAATTTGCATCTCATGTTCTTTGGAGAATAAAATTTTGCCCTGTGCTGAGCATTTAATTGCCTTCGCTGTTCAGTAAGTACTAACTGACAATTCGCTGACCTTCGGCTCTCCATGTTTCCTTCTTGCCAGGTTGATAGCATTACAGAGAAGAAAGCTGAACCCGAGCCATCATTCGAAATTTTAACCAATCCTGCAAGGGTGGTTCCTCCCCAAGAAAAATTTATCAAATTTCTTGAAGATAGCAGATATGTGCCAGTTAAGGCGGCAGCTTCAGGATTTGTGCTATTAAAAGATCTACGACCAAATGAGCCTGAAGAAATATCTCTCACTGATTCTCCCTCGTCAGCAGCCTCCAATGTTGGTGGACAGCAGGGATCATCTGCACCAGCAACAATGGCTGTTGATGAAGAGCCTGCACCCCCACAACCATTTGAATACAGCTCGTAGCAGTAGAGTTAACTATATATGTGTGCAAGATTTGATGGAGAAGGTTGCTGAATCAATCTTCAGTTTGCTGCGAAAATGATAGCATCAGTCACATCTTTGTCTGTTCAACTCTTCATCTGCCAATATTTGTCCTTTTCAAATGGGATTATGTAGTAAAAGAGGGGGTGTGGCGGCACTGTAATTTAAAATTCTATACAAGAGAAGTGAAAATAGGAGGTTTCTTGGGTTTTAATTCTATACAGCCTTGTGTTTTATGAATATAATTTGCCAAATTCTTCTTCTTTTGGATGCTTTGAAGATTGTGTTAATTTCTTAAATTGGGCATTTTTGCAAATGTGGATATGATTATTATCGATCCTACCCTACCTAAATGGAGAGTAGAGACGCCTTTGGTTGGTTTTGACGATTTCTCAACTGAATCCGGACTTGATAGTGATTTTTTCATAAGCTACCAAAGTTTGGAGAAATGGATCGTTCGCATTCAATTTGGGTTTTTTTATATATGAAGTGCGTTAGGAACTGAGTTTTTGTTCACCTTTTAATTTAATATTTTTATATATCAAAATTTACATTAATACTAAGTTTCTAGAGTCTTTAAATGCAATCTTTGTATATTATTATTCGAGTTGTAATTGACTATAAATTTAGATGTTGAAGATCGAGCGGAGCAATTAGAAATTGAGTTTCTGAAGATGACAGAGCTAGAGACATTCAGAGTTTCACCAAGTATGACAAAAGCATATACTAACTTTGGAATATCCTGAAACTTAGTCTGACAAGAGGAGGCGGAAAGTACACTGCCAAAAGCAAAAGCAGGCGGCATAGTAGAGCACAATAGACAAAAGTATGGGCGATGATTGGATGATCCAATCTCTATCTCTAACGATTTGATTTATGTGTCTAACGGGTGGAAATTCAAATTGTCCCCCTGAAGACTATAAATAGCTTGACACTTCAATCTAAAAAGGTTACGACTCTCACGAAAAGATACGTTGAAGCTCTGTCAAATTTCCAACCCAAAACTCTCTGAATTTCCGTGTACTTTATACACGAGACTTGAGTTTCTAACTCCAGTTATCACTATTGTGCTACCGTTTTAAAGCACGAGGCTAAAGCTTAAAGCTGAAGTTATTCCTTGGTGAATATAACTTTTCAAAGTTATATTCATAGCAATCAATATCCTATTCTGGGATATTGATACACGGGCGTTGCCAACATACTTGGTTCTGGGAAGAACAAGAAAGCATCCAACCGACCACGAAGAAGGTTGCGGGGTGCGTCCCCACTTCTACCTGAAGACTGAGTTATCTTACAAGGAGTTTCTAGACTAGTGACGACAACAGATCGAATGACGGAGGTTTCCAATGGGTTGTCCATAGATCGCAAAAAGACTTGTACTCTAATACTTAGTGCATTCCCGATTAAGTTCGAAAGAGTGAAGGTAGGATTTTAAGTCTGAACCACTATAAATATCCTAAGTATTGAAGTGTATTATCTGTGAAACTTACTTAATCACTTCTGAGCTAAACTTACTTTTCGATAACCTGAAACTGAGTTTTAGTCAGTTTCAAAGAACAAGTGCATATTAATTATGTTGCATATCATTACATTACTCTGATTTTCGAACCAACAAAGTGTTTTTAAGAAGAATATAATATACTAAAAAATTCTATTTTAAGTTAACGCTGATTACATGGAAAGGTGGTGACATATTTGATTTTACAGTATTATTTATAATATTAAAAATTAATAGTATTTATTATTTTTTAAAATTGATTGGATCTTAAAAGTACTAGTTTCTAATACTAGAAATTATTAAATCCTAACATACAAACATAATTGCTGAAAATAATTAATTCTGACCTGAATAAAAACTCAAACTTTAGCAGCAATGGTACTGAATGTGTTCATTTGTTATTTTAGGTGGACAGCTCTGAAGGCTGCATTATAAATATGGTATAAAATAAGTTAATAAATTAATAAAACTAATAAGTATAATATATAATAGTTGGTGTCACCTACAATTAAAAAAAAGATTTTATATATTTATGTGGGTACATCTTAGAATCAAAAACTGACATTTCCAAGATTCAAAGTTAAAAAAGAAGTATCGAGCGTTGGACAATTACAAGAGTCATGAAAAAGATGGTGGTGGACTGGAGACATGTGATTTGCATTAATTAAGGGTGAAAAAAGTGTAGCTCTTAATTTGTTAATATCTGCGAGGTGGAATTTAATCCCGAGGCTCCTCTCCCATCTCTCTCTCTCACACACACATGCATGCATGGATAGACATTCATCATCATATGCAACATTTTGAGATATATATATATATATATAGACGGATGAGGGCAGAAAAATTCTTGTATCTTGAAGAAGCCATATTTGGCCGAGAATTATTGGCAGAAACCCGAACTTATAAACTTTGGGGAAGAAAGATTCATAAGGACAAAATAAAACCAAGAATTTTGGAGTATGTTGAATACCCTTCTATCTCCAGATACCAAAATATGGATGAAGTTTTCAATATGGGATCCGATGATGGAATTGATGACATAGAAGATTGTTATGCTGATGAAAATATTCAAAATTATATGGAAGGAATATAATAAAGCTAAGGGATATCCTACAATGAGACGTGAAGAATAATTTGGCAGACAATAATGGACGATAATGGCAGACAATAATTTCTGCTTTTAGACTAAAAATAGTCTCTATTTTGTTCTTTTACTTTATTGCTTTGGCTTGTTGCGACGGATTCAAAATCCTCGTTGTATTGTAATTTTTTGTTTTTGAAGTCCGAGGCCTATAAATAGCAGCCTCTTTGTTCAAGGGAGAACACACTCGTATTGACGAGCTCCCTCTCTTGTAAGAACCCTCTCTCTAAACCCTTCTCTCTTGTAATAAATATTTCTTAAAAGTTTGGCCACAAAATTGTAAGTTATTTAAATTTCTGCAATTTAAATTTCCGTATTTAATTTCTGTATTTAATATTTTATATGTTCTAATGATTGGCCTTATAGGCTAAATCTATGTGTTAATCTATATCCGACTCTATCGGCAACATGGATTTTATATTTTTACATCCTTGCACATAATCCTATAAATGAATTAATTCTTGAAGGTTTAGGGTTTGTCACTGGCCTAAAATAAGGATAATCTGTGATGGCTATTCTCAACAAGTTGGCCTACAGGGCAGCTTGATGTAAGAACCGAAAATGGCTGTCCGTTGGTTGGTAGCCTGATCAGATAAACCTTAGAGTAAGCTGCCGGTTAACATCCCCTTGTAAAAATTCCTTTAGGATGTATTCTGATATAGGATGCCTGTGATCCTGGCTGTGAATGGTATCAGAGCCATGTGAATGATAGGGAAGGTTATAGATTAACACATCTCTTGCCTGTATGGAGAAAGAACATATTAAATTAATTGAAATTACTCAGAGGGAAATTGCCCCAGTTTTTACAGATAATTAGGATAGTGAAATCCAAGATACTATAGGATCTGATAATTGGAATCGTCTTTTTGAAAGAAAAATGTGGTTAGAAATATATCAGGTAAATATACCTAATATAATAAGAGGCAGATACTTACCCCGAAGAAATAGTAAAAACACTGTTCATAATAGTAAAACCACTATTTATAATAGTAAAAATAAAGGAAAAGTTTAATAATGTTAAGTAATATTATTAGAAAAAGAGAGACTATTAAAAATAGTCAGATAGAAGAATATGATATCCCTAAAAATTTAGACCAATTAAGCAAATGGACTATCCCTAGGATAGAACCACACCTAATTTATAAGTTAGGAGCTTTTGAAAAATTTGGACTTATGCAAGTAGTTAAAACTACAGAAGAATCAATTACTCTAGATAAAGATCATAGATTTATTCATATAGGATTAATCCAGGTTGCATTTAAACCTTTAACTTTAGATAATCTTCCAGAAAGCTTTATAGCAGTCTTAAGAGACGGAAGAAATTTAAATTATAAAAAATCTTTAATGGGTGTTGTTAGATCTACCCTGGCCAAAGGACCAGTTTATTTTGATGTTTATCCAAATTTACAGTTATCTTTATCTGATAAAAATATTTTAGATGCTATAACATTAAATGTTAAAACTAATGGTTATGATTATAAACCAGAAACAGAAGTAATAATCCAACTAAAGCTTGACCTTGCCAAATGAATTCTGAATATTTAGAATTATGTAAAAAAGAAATTAAATTTCTTTTAGACAAAAGACTTATTAGTCCTTCACAATCTGCTTGGTCTTGCACAGCTTTTTATGTTAATAAACATTCTGAAATAGAAAGAGGAAAACCAAGACTAGTAATAAACTATAAACCTTTAAATAAAGCTTTAAAATGGATTAGACATCCAATTCCCAATAAAAAGGATTTACTTGATCGATTATATGACAGAATCATATTTTCTAAATTTGATTTAAAATCAGGATATTGCCAAATTCAAATTGATAAAAATAATTTAATAAATTACTCTCACATTATTATAATTTTCTATGAATTCCTCCGATTTAAATGATTTGGTATGGGACCCCCCTATTCAATACCTTATATTGGAAGGTTTCAATCATAAGAAAATTATAAGAAGTAATATCTCTTTTATAAAAAAATATATTGCCTATCTTATTAAGTGTATTCATAATCCAGAAATACCTGACTATTTAAAAGAGATTCATTATCAGCCTGAATTAATAAGAGCAAAAATAAGCCTAAAGGCTTATTATTCACAGGCTTCTATTCTAGCAGCATAATACGCTCTTTCCTCAAATTACATTTCATAAGGAAACAATATATTTATCTACTCTGCGTAATCATTATTTATGATTTCAGGAATGAGTTTTCTAGGTTCAGGATCTTCCTCTAATAGGGGAAAAGGGAAAAATTCATATAAGTCCTTAAATAAGGCAACAGATTATTTAAGGGCAACAGATGCCATTCTGAGACACACTTCAGAATCAAATGATTCTCACAGAGTAATATCTCAAAATATAAGATTTGTACCAAATAGTCTGAATACTTATCCAATAGATAAAAAATTTCGACCAAAGGAAGGAAATATCCTTACCACAGATCAAAGAATAATTCTTGATAATTTGTGGAATTGTAATACAATATCCCATAAATTACAATGTCTCAATACACTCTCTTACTTTTTCTCTAAAGAAAATGAGAAGAGAAACCAGATAGTTAATATAAACTATCAAGCTTTTGTGGTCCTTATAGGACATGTTCTAGGAATATTCAGAACTCTTGCCTCTGCTGAACACGAAAACCAAAATCATCCAAATCCTTTGATATACAACTTCTCTACTTTTCAAGAGGCCTTTGCTTTTGCAAAAGAAAATTTAGGTCCACAATTCTATATTGAACCAAATACATATGTATCAAATCCCAAGCCTGTTTATCAATCTTCTAAGATACCCTTTACCTTCCCAGATCGCCTTGAAAAGGAGAATCTACAACTTAGAACCCAGATTAAAAATCTTCACAGAAAATTAAATCTATTCCACTTATCTACCGAAAATACTCAACCCCTTACAAGGACTTATGAAGCTTTAATGGTCAGACTCAAACTTCCAATTTTTTGTCACCAAACCCTTCAGCCTTTGTTTAATCAAGCACCTGATATACGACAAATTCTAGCAGAATATTGCGAACAGAGATTCATTCAGGATCAAATTGATCTTCAGCAAATTCTCTTACAAATACATGTGGGAGATTCCAATTTCAAAGGGATTTTAGTATCGCAAGAAATTAGATCTAGCTATATTGATTTTACTGGTCTTCTTAAAGCCACAATTGACTTGGCCAATACAAATGCATCCACAAGCTTTATCATCAAATTATGGGAGCAAGGAATGATTGATGAGCTTATTATTACAGATATTAATCAAATTGATGATTATCCTCAAGAAAAATTCAAAGAGATGACCAAAGTCTTTTGGAACAATAATAATATGTCAAAATTGATAGCAAAATTTGTGTCCCTTCCTCACAAGTGTTATGGTCTTTCCGAACAACTTGCCGAAAGCCATATTATCAGATCTAAAAAAATCAATGGTTGATATTGAATCAAGCAACAACTAAAATGCAATCAAGCAACAAAATAATCAAGCAACAACTAAAGCACAATCAAGCAACATTGCAATCAAGCAACGACCTGAATACAATCAAGCAATTACGTGAATGCAATCAAGCATCTTTCTCACTTTCTCACGTTAAGAGTTTTTTCACTGGATCCGCTCCATATATATATATATATATATATATATGATTTAGCTCTGATTTTCTGTACCAAAAATCACTTGTGGTTTTCCTAATCTCTTTCTTAAGGTTGAACTGTTGTCTCATCATGCTTAATTGTCGTTATTTCTTTTGTATTCTTGCATGTATAGTTATATTTTGTCCTCATATATGTGAAGCCAATCATTAATTCTATCCATGAGTTGAAACTTTTTGCTAGATTTTTGTTTTCTTTTGTGTTCTTCATATTTCATAAGAATCTTCTCAACCATTATATATGCCTCTAACTTGAACAGCCTTTTCGAGCTGGGAAAAAAAAGTCTCGAGCTCTTTTATTTACTTGATTTTTGCCCACCTACGGTGTCAGTTATCCATATATGGAGAAAGCAGGAAACTCTTTGGTATGAAAGTCGAAACACACATACATACATTTATAAAGATATGTAGACACGCACGTATAGACATAGTTGAGTTGATTAATTGTGTGATTACAATATAGATGTATCAATGATGTTTTACCTCGAGCCGAATTCTATTTTGCAGGGAAGTTTTCATGGACTTGAATATAATTCCTTAGAAGTTCACAATCATCAAAAAGAAGAAGAGGCAATTAATCAAGAAATCGGAGCAACGTCTGGTGATTACATGTTGCATAATCCAGATTCATTCGACATGTTGAGCCTTGCAGAAGTGATGCAGTTTGCAGACTCCGGCCCCAAGTTGAGTTTGTTGAATCAAGAGGAAGAAATCGGGATAGACCCCTTTTACTTCCTCAAGAACAATCATCACAACCCTATGGCCGGAGTTGCGGATACTACCGCACAAGGCAAAAGGAAGAGGAAAAGGCCTAGAATTCATGGGAAGACTGTTGAAGAAGTTGAGAGCCAAAGAATGACTCATATCGCAGTTGAAAGGAATCAAAGGAAGCAAATGAATGGGAATCTTGGCATCTTGCCCACCTCCTATGTCCAACGAGTAAACATTCTTTAACTCTAAGCTTTCCTTTCAACTGGGTGTTTGATTAATGTAATGGTTTGCATGATATTGATAAGGTGATCAATCATCCATAATTGGGGGAGCGATTGAGTTTGTGAGAGAACTGGAGGAGCTCCTCCAATGCTTGGACTGTACGGAGAAGTAGTGGAGAGAGATCCATCATCCATCAGCCATGGATGGAGAGAGAAGTAGTAACATCGAGTTTGGCAGATGTTGAGGTGAAGGTGTTGGGGTGATCAAGATTTTGTCGACCACAAGGCTGGGGCAGCTCAGCTGATCAAAACCATTGTTGCAATTCAAGATTTGCACCTCACTATTCTGCATACTAATGTTACTACTGTTCGCCAAACTGTTCTTTATTCTTTCAATGTCAGGGTAATTTATTCCCTCTCCTCTCATCATATGATTATATTTCATCAATTCATGAAAAATCTAAATCTGTTTTCCAGATAAGTGGAGAGGCAAGATTGACAGCTGAAGACCTGACAAACTCAGTTCAACAGATATTCAGTTTCATCCATGCAAACACCACCATATATAATCATACATCTATGTAATTTCTTAATATTCTTTGACATTTGAGAGCATGCTTCCAAGAATATTACATCAAATAGCATTGGGACTAGGATATTAATTCTTATTTCTTCCAATTATAATAATTACCTTCTTGTATTAATTTGTAGTAACAGTACTAGCATACAACAAGATATACATTTTTGGCCAATGATTGGATGGGTCAACACCCATGTTGTCTTATAAGTTGCTAGAGAAAACGTGTGGATATATATGATGTTGTAATAATTAAAGGTCAACTGGTGAATTGGTATGATGTGGGTTGACCTGAAAGAGGTTAAATATGAAGTTTGGAGGTATTAGGGATTGATTTCATTGCATGATGAATTGAAGGGTCATGTCTTGTATAGTTACAAGCCAACATATCAAATTTTGGATGAAATCTATTGAGTTGCGAGTTGATTAATTTGAATCTAAGTGAAATATTTTCCATCATCCATCCAATCTTTGAAGAATTTGGTCTTCCTACAAATCAATATATATATATATATATAGAGAGAGGAGGGATCATGTAAAAAAAAAAATTCCCTGTAAGAAAAAAGAATGAATTATGTCCATCAGATCTAAAAAAATCAATGGTTGATATGCAAACAAGCAATGACTAAAACACAATCAAGCAACAAAATAATCAAGCAACAACTTAAATACAATCAAGCAACATTGCAATCAAGCAACGACCTGAACACAATCAAGCAACGTAATAAACACAATCAAGCATCTTTCTCACTTTCTCACGTTAAGAATTTTCTCACTAGATCCGCTCCATATATATATATATATATATATATAAAAGGATTCCACAAGATCACATGGTGGTGGGGATTTGATTTATTTCCCCACATCACATATTTCAACAAGAAGGATTATATCTCTTTTGCTTTCCATAGAGTTGAGCATAATTGAATTACTACTTCAAAATTGAATCAAACATGTTAGTATTTATGCATACCTAGAGATTTTAAGATATTTTCATTGCTCAAGAACTGAATGAATGTGTTTACAAGTATTTACAAATACATGTGATTTGATCTCCCTCTCAACAACCTCTCGACTGTTCTCGAATAATCTTGAGCAGCTCTCCAACAAACTCATTCTAGAAGCTTAGCTGCTCAACTAACTTTTATAACTAACTTGCATGGCTAACCCTAATACACCCCATGAAAACCCTAACTTGGTGATGGGCACAGACTGAGCTTAGCAGCAAGAAACTCGAATCGAGTCTCAAGAAATGGTTTAGTGAGCAAGTCAGCAATCTTATCGTCGGACGGAACATAACGAACTTCCACCGCATGTGATAAGATTTTCTCGCAAACAAAGTGTACATCAGCTTCAATGTTCTTTGTACGAGCGTGAAAGACAGGGTTAGAAGCAAGCGAAATTGTACTTTGGTTATCACTCCATAATATAGACGGAGACGATAAAGAAATACAAACTCTTCAAAGACAAACTTGAGCTAAACCATTTTAGCTACGATGTCGGTATGAACATGGTACTCGAACTCCGCACTACTTTGCACCACCATGGTCTGCTTCTTGGAGGACCTGGATAAGAGGCTTTGGCCCAGTATTATGCAGTAGCCGCTGGTGGAACGACAATCAGTTGGGCTACTCACCCAGTCCGCATCGCAATAGCTGGTGAGGGTGAGGGATGACACCGGTTGAATAAGAAGACCATGAGTAAGAGTACCCTTCAGGAACCTTAACACACGTGTGCAGGTAGCTCAGTGTCCATCAGTGGGATCTTTAAGAAATTTGCTCATTTTATTTACAACCAGACTGATATCACATCTCGTGAGAGTAAGATATTGGAAAGCACCCACAATGCTGCGATACAACGAAGGTTGAGAGAAGGGAGTGCTGACCTCATATACACGTTTAGAACTTGAGCTTGGGCTCATAGGAGAACCACAAGGCTTGTGATCACTGTAATTTCTACAGATTAATTATAGAAATAGTGGCAAATAAATTTGTAAACCCTAAGGTTATCGATCCAGGGGAATGAAACAACGAAAAATCCTTAAGTACTAAATCAGGCGTTCTTGAAAATACTGGTTAGGAAAATCAGATAAAAAGTTTTGGTTGTTTTGGAAATTGCAATACTTGCTAATGAAAATTAAACAGGAATTTGAAAAGCTTTTGAAGTCAAATAAGAGAAGTATAGATTCCAGGGATATCTACCTATCAAGTATGACATGGATGAATGAATTGATTAATTCCCAATTTTAATTCCTCTTCGTAGTGAAACATCAGAAAAATATTATGAACTTCTTTGTTTGACAATTCATAAAGTAGATTAATTAATTACCTATCTCCGCTCGGTCTCAAGATAAATTAACTAACTCCAAAGATCTACAGATTTATTCCTACAATCAATCTCCTTCAGTTACGACAAGAAATCAGATTATATTGTGAAAATCTCTTTCCATTGAAAACTATCACAGTTACGTCTCAAGTAATCAACTAGATAATCCTAAGATGTGGCCAACAAACTCAAGATTATGAATAAACACAGATCTCACAAACTACGAAGGGAAAGGGAAAATAATTCAATTAATCACAACATGTATACATTGATAGTTCGAAACCCTAGAATCTGAGAAAGAGATTAGTTACACATATTCAGAGTAATATTCATCATAGAAAGATAAAACCTGAATTGCATAAAAACTTGGGTTGGAATGTCTTCCCACAAAACTATATCTTCAAACATAAACTCTAAAACTCTTTGAATCTCTCAAAATCTGGAATGAAACATGCTTAAAACTCGATTTTACAAGGTTATTTATAGAGGTGGAGGTGTATCATATCAAATCTAGGGCTAAAGATATGAAAAATCTCGAATTCAGCCAATTTCCCGCGCCAGGATGTCCGCGTCGATCGACGCAGCATCCCCGTCGATCTACGTGGAAATATTGACTCAGCCCTTCCTGCGCGGTCTCACGGTTTTGGCCATAACTTCCTCTCCTGAACTCCGATTGACCCGATTCCAGTTGCGTTGGAGAGCTAACTCAAAGCATCATCCATTACCATGCACCAATAGCCCGAATTCCTCTTGTGGAAAAACTCTTCACTGCTACTCTTACACGTCACTGCTTTCGGAACGGTTTTCTCATGAGTTTAGGCCTAAAAACCTGCATAAACATCAAAACACACCTAAAACCACCTAATATTGACATCATGCATAAAATATATATATAAACTCAATAAAACTACATAAAATAATATAAAAATAATATAGATAAGTGAGTGAAATAACGAGCTTATCACTTGCAATCAGTGAGATTCGTTTGATGTAACAAATCCCGAATATACTTTGGCTGATGAAGGAAGATACTACAGCTGGTGTGATGAACTTTGATGACCAGGAAATAGCTGACTTGCCCCAAAATTTTCAGTGAGAATTCTAAATCCAGATCATGAATGAGCTTAGATACACAGTTCATGTCTCCTCCAGTAACTAGAATGACATCCACATATACAGGAACAAATAAGGATGAGGTAGAGTCATGAAATAAGGAATGATCAAAGTTGAGCGAGTGAGGCCCCAGGATAAAAGATATGTCTTTAGCCTGTCAAACCACGCTCTAGGCGCTTGCCGAAGCCCATGGAGTGAGAGCTGAAGCTTACAAACATAATAAGGGTGTATATTATCCAAAAAATCAGCCGGTTGAGTCATATATATGGTTTCTTTGAGATGCCCAATAAGAAAGGCATTGTTGATATCAATATGCTACACCTCCCACTAAAAAGCCACACCAAGAGACAGGATCAAACATACCGTGGTGGTTTAATAACTGGACTGAAGGTGTCCAAGAAGTCCACCCCAGCATGTTGTTTAAAGCCACAAGCAACCAGTCGTGTTTTGTATCTAGTCACTGATCCATCCGGGTTGCTTTTAATGCAAAACAACCATTTATTGGATATAAGATTCATGGAAGAATCATAGAGAACGAAGCACCACGTCTGATTCCTCATAAGAGCATCAAACTCCGATTGCATAGCTTCTTTCCACTCAGGGTTGTTGCGAGCTTGATCAATACTTCAAAGCTCAACATGTTGCAGATTAGTTGCAATAAAACTCTTAGGTTTGAATATACCATTCTTGGATCGAGTCACCATGGGATGACACGGTGGAGGTGGTGCAGGAGAGTGAGAAGAATCGCTTTGGTTATCTGGAGAGGTAGGGGATGTAGGACTGTTATTAGAGAGGTATGGAGAGATGGACTTACTAGATCATTTAGGGGTAGTTGGTCGGTCATGTAATGTAGAAAATGAGGGTGAGGGAGATGAAGTATGAAAAGATGGGAAGTCAGGCATGGTGGGATTGAATGATATGAAACTTCAGTATTTATATGTGGTGATTGTGACTATGCAGCAAAAATAAAAGAATATGGAAATTCTAACTCATTGAACTTCACGGTGCTGGCAACATAGACTCTACCTGTAGGACTAAGACACTTGTAACCCTTGTGTATGGAGTTATAACCTAGAAAGACACGTTTCATGCTTTGAAACTGAAGTTTGGATGTGTTGTAGGCCTGCGTGTAAGGGAAGCAAGCACAACCAAAGGATTTGAGATAGTTATAATCAGACTTGGAGTTATAGAGCTTGATATAGGGAGATTTGAACTTAAGTATTTGTGATGGTAAGCGATTTATGATGAAGACAATTGTTTCAAATGCATTCCACCAAAACTGGAAGGGTAGCTGAGCATGAGCAAGTAATGATAGAGGCCCATGTCGACTATATGACGGTGTTTCCATTTAGTTGTGCCATTTTGAGGGTGAATATAAGGGCAGGAGTTATGAAGTAAGACACAATGAGACTAAAAGAATGACAGTAATGGTTTGTATTCTGACCCACGGTTCGTTTGAAAATCATTTATCGACACATCAAACTGAGATTTGACATAGTAAAGAGTTGAATACAAGTAGAGGCAACTTAGACTTAACACGCATAGGGAAGATCCATGTATATCTAGTAAAGTCATCTATGAAATGGATATAGTAAAGAAAACCCTCACTAGATGGGGTTGCCGTAAGACCCCAGACATCACCATGAATCAACTCAAATGGCTTAATGTCCGAGCGGGTCTAGTAGAGAATACAAATTGATGAAGTTTACCTAAGCAGCATGAATTACAAAAGAGTAGATAGGATTACTTGACAACTACATTCTCCAACTTCATAACAGACTTGAGAGTGTTTGAGCATGTGTGTCCTAACCTATGATGCCAGACCATTGTTGTGGTAGTTGGTTTAGTGGAGGTGAGATGACAGGTTGTGGACGATTTAGGAAGGTGGCGTAGATCTAGTTGGTTGAGTCCATCTCTCAATTGGCCTTGAAGAAAGATTCAGTTTGTCTGTTTGTCCTTGATTAAACAATAGGCACGATGAAATTCAAACGCAATATTATTGTCCTTGGTAAACTTAGAAATGCTGATGAGATTTTTGGTCATGTTAGGAACGTATAGTATGTGATTTAGAAGTAAAGGTTGATTTAGTTTAGAGCTAGGTAGGATGGTCTTATCAACATGTGTGATTGGAAGGGAAGCACCATTCCCCACAGTGACCAAATCCAGCCCATCATACTCATCTTTCACCTGGAGTTTGTTTAGATTTCCTGCAACATGAAATGTGGCACCTGTAGGAACTGAGTCTACAATAGGCGACATGAATCGCCATTTATTAAAACTCCGGATTCGATTTATGGATATCAAAATAAATGTCATGACAAACAGTGAATGCTCTATGCATGCTCCTATTTAATTTAATTCGTAGATTCAAAGGAATACCTGAAACTCCAAGGACTGATCTACAGATCTAGATCGATGATGGCAATGAAGATGGTGCAGATCTGGATCTGGAATCGATCAAACGATGGTGTTCCTACAAATCTGATCTTCTGATCTGTTCCCTTGCTCGATCCGGAAATCTGGTGAGGATACGCTACCGGATCTACAGCCGCCCACTCTCTCACAATCTCTCTAGGGTTTATGATTTGAAAATCAAACTTATTCTTATGTGGGCAAGTGAGAGATTCATCTATTTATATAGATCTGAGCAGTGTTGGGCCAGGCCAGGGATCAAATGCAAATAATAAAGTGGGCCTCCTATTAATTAATTCCATGTTCAACCCAGAACATAATTAATTAATAAACATTAATTCATGCCACCAGAGAATTAATGCTGACCTACCCCTTTATTACCACGTTATTAGGAACGGGTTGCATTGACTTGGTTAATCCCCATATTTAAGGTTTCAGACATTCATTAATTAATTCAGCGTATGACAATTAGCTGTAATTAATTAATCTCTTATTATTCCTGAGTAGTACCACTCAACCCTTATCGCTTATGCTTGAATCAATGATTCAGCCTGCAGGACTTAGCATAACGAACTTTGTGAGCTTCCCAGGGAATGTCACCATCCTGAAACGGATATGGTTATCTAAATCCAGCCTGAGGAAACCCCACACAAACTGCCATCACCCAAGATGCAGATATACGAGTACATGTAAGACTCTCCACCATAGCAAGTCAAAGTGACAGTCAACCCATGTGTGCCCCTCAGCTTTCAATAGACTTTAGATCCGACCAAGTTACCGAGATCTTTACTCATTCATATGTCAAGTAGAATGGTTCATCTCACTGTTGATCCTATCAATACATTGAGATGTACCGGTCACACAAAGCAGTCAAGATAAACCACTTATGGACTTGTGTGCCGCAACCTAAACCGACAGCCAAACCAGAAACTGTCTCAGCTGTGATAACTGTTTATATCTCGCTAGGTCAAACAATCTATACGATCTTCTGTGATCTCTTACACACCGTATGATCTCCCTATCGACGAGATAACTAGATGTGTTTGTTCGCATCGTATGATTGTTAATTCAGACAGGAGTTGTTTATTGCAAGTCATTAATGATTATCAGTATATCAAACATAATGTTTCCTAATATACCAATCATAATGCTTTTATGTATACAATTCCAACAGCACCACTGTCAATGAACCAATCGGTCGACTGTTCATCCTACATCACAGAGGAAGCAGTAAGAGCTTGAGGAGAAGGATCCTGACTAGTATCAGGTCCGAGAAAGGAGGAATCGAATCTACGATAGCACTTGTAAGCTACGTGATTCCCACGACCACATAGCAGACAAAAAACACGGGAACGATTATATCGTCCACCACCGTGGCCTCCACTATCACCGGGGCCACCACAACCACCTCTATAGGATGAATATTGTGTGGCAACATTCACCACCGGAGAAGAAATCTGTAGCGCAACATTGTAGTTCTGTAATTGAAGTTCATGTGTCTGAAGAGCAAAATGAACTTCTGGAACTGTAAACTTATCCCTGTGAGAAGTGAGATTCACCACCACCACATCAAACTCACTTCCAACACCTTCAAGTATGTGTAATATGAACTCATCCTCCGTGAGTTCATGACCAGCAATGGTTAGATCATCCAATATTTCTCTCATCTCTGCAATATACTTATCAATCGTCAACGAACATTTCTTCTGATTATGCAGTTGGCTACGAAGTTGTAGAACGCGTTCCTTCAACTGATTTTGGAATAGTTTCTCCAATACAGTCCAGGTCTCAGCAGTAGAAACACAACGGGCAATATGCCCTAACATTTGCTCATATACAGAAGAGAGTATCCAACTAACCAGTAGTTGATCTCTCTTTACCCAATCCAGATATACTGGATTCAGTTGTGCAGGAGAAACAGTCGACTCCTCACCATCCAATGACTCAGCCATAATATACTTCACTGGAGCTGGAATCTAACCAAGTAAGTAATCTTTGAGACCACAGGCTCGAGCAGTGGATAGGATTTGAGGCCCCAGTTAATTGTAGTTAGACCTATATAGATTGAGAAATGGAAGGAAGCGAGAATGCACTACAACAAAAAAGCTAATAGACAACGCGGAAATCGCGTAGTCTATTCAAAATTCCCGTGTTGTATATTTATGTGTAGTCTATTGGTGGACGCTAATAGACGACGCGGAGCTTCGCGTCGTCTATATGTTAATAGACAACACGGAGCTCCGCATCGTCTATGTGTTATAGACGATGCGGAGCTCCGCGTTGTCTATGTGTTATAGACGATGTGGAGCTCCGCGTCGTCTATATGTTAATAGAAAATGCGGATCTCACGTCGTCTCTGTGTTAATAGACGACGAGGAGCTCCGTAAAAAATAATTTTAATTTTGAAAATCCTGTAAAAAACAATAAAATAATTTATTTAAAGTACCCATGCACAAATAATAACAATAGAAAATGACATTTTAATAATTCTCACAATTAAATTAATTCTCAAAATTACATATGTTTTGTAATAATGTAGTGTTAAAACTAACTACAACTACAAAGTAATCTAAGTACATCATAAATCTTCTTTAGAAATGCCTCAAACCGATTTGTGGTCCAGAGCTTGCTGGTCAGACATTCCGAAAAGAGACATGAAATCAAGAAGTCATTACTAATATCACAACACATTGAAATTGGAATCCTAAACCAATAAGAACACGACAACCACGAACCACAAACATGAAATCAAGAATCCATTACTAATTCAACTAGTCACAAGTAGATATCATTAAAAAAAATCGGGCAGCATAACAACTTAAAATGGTTCAACCCAAAACCAACAAACCACATTTATATAATTCAAATATCTTAATGACAATCGAAAAGCATAATAACATCTTAAAATGATGAAACCAAAAAATCAACAAACAACATTGTCACATAATAACGATAACACAACCCCCATACCTCATTTGATTAATCAAGTTGACCAAAAAAATCAACAAATTAACCTATGAGTGTAGCAGTAGATTATAGTATACACAAGTTTGAAATATCATACAAATACAATACAACTATATATTAATGAAATCAATATTTACACAAGGGAATTAAATACTTTAATTCTCAATTTCAAAGATAAATCATCATTCATATTGTCATATCTGAGTAACAATAATATATCTTCACAATTAGTTTTTGTGAAGATAATGTTAAATTACAATCAAGTATCTTCTGTTAGGGTTTATAATTTATAATCATTCATTATTAATTATTAAAGTTGGATAACTTATAATTTTTTCTTACTTTAGTTTTTGTGTTAATGAATGTTGATTACAACATGTATATTAAATTTTTGTGTCCTGTGTTGTTGCGTTTGGGCTTTTTGAGTGGCGGAAGGCGCCATTTGATGGAATAGTTTAAGTCTAATTACCAAGCGATAATTGTCTATATATGGGGTTACCTGTATTTTGGGAAAAAAATATCACTAATTGTACACAAGCAAGCACTAATTTTAGACAAGTGATAATTGTCTGAATATGTAAAACTCAAGCTTCTCATTGTATTGTTTTGAGAAAAAACAACCAATATTTCTAGAATAAGAATTAGTAATTTCTACAATTACATAAATATTAAATGACGAATAAATAATTATCAAGATTTACAAGTCATCTTTATATGCTAACTATACTCTAATAAATATATATAAAGGCCTAGATCTCTTCTAAATCATGACGGAGCCATGAACAGAGAAATATGAGAACTCTAGCGCATATTATGAGATTATAAGTTATAGAATTCTAACATATAATCTAATACATTAACTCAATATAAATAATTTTGAAAAAATAATCAACAAATGAGAAATGACTATAATATTGAAAACTGAATTTTACTAATGCTTCATCTAATTATGCAATATGGATCTTGTATGAAAGATGGCAAAAATATCTTTAAATTGATACATAATATGCTTCAAGCAAATTTGAATTTAATAAATTATGTCGTCCAATTCAAATTTCCATATCATTAGTGGGAACAGAATAAAAAATTAGAAGTTAAATCTTATCTAAAATATTAAAAAATAAATTAATTAATTAAGACCATAGATTTTAAAATTATGCATATGCAGACTAAATAATTATATGTATGCATGCCTAAATTAGAAAGCCAAGTTTGAGTAAGCTATTTACTTCTCTACATTATTTGGTCTCTCACTTCATACTTCATTCTCCATCTTCAAACTACTCAGTTTCATTTAAATTATTAAAACACCGTCAATTTGAAGATTCCTTAATCCGTAAAATACTCCAACAATCATCTATCCTAATCTAACATTTTAATTAAAACATTAGTGTTTCTCTATTCCAATATAATAAAAAATTAAACACTATTCTAAATTCACAATTTTAATAATATTAATTATGGCAATATTAAACTCTATTAATAAATATTATTTTATGAATTTAGGTTTATTTTTTAAAATAATTATTTAAATTATATTTTTTAGCCAATTTTCTTTTATTTTTTGAATCATCTAAAGATGGCTACCAATTAGGAGCAGTGTTATGCCCTTATTTATTTATGCTCCTAAAATAAAGAGATTATCAATCAAAATTAACTTATATCTGATTTTATATTACGAGCCAAATTCAACTCCAATCACTTTTTGTATAATTGTGTACATATGAATAAAATCCAATCACTTAACTCATCTTAATGCCCCACATCAGTACTGCTATCTTAATCAATGTTATTTTTATATAGTCACCAAATTTCGATACAAATGCTTATGCAATCATAAATTAAAAACTCAAGTTTTAAAAAAAAACTAAATTAAAAATGATCATGCATCAATCAAATGCTATAAAAAAGATGACTACCTTTCAGAAAATACGAGTAAATATTGCACTTCACTTCACCAACTCTTCTTTTTTGCTCTCCTTTTTTTTTTGTTATTATTTTTGCTCCACTACATCATATCCTAAATTGAAAGAAATGTGTTAAGAATATAAAATAAGTTCAACTTCATAGGAAGAACTAATTTTTCTCAGCAATATCCAACTAAGTCATAACAACATAACTGAAATTGATGTATTCCTAAAAAATTAAACTACCAAAACGCATGATAGGAAATGTTCGAAAAGACAGGGAGCAACAGTATGACCGCACAATGCTAAACAGTCATATTCCTTTACCCAAAGCCAAGTTTTCCAGGTTCATAATAAGAATTCCGATAGTTGCAATTCAAATAAATATACAAAAAGATATCAGGAATCACCCAGAAATTTCCTGCTACCAGTCATTCCTAGTTCGAATGTGGGGAAGGTGACTACAAGGGTTATAGAAAAACAGCTATAAAGCCGAAGCAGAATTGTGTCTCTGGAAGAAGAATTACATGCCCACTGCTACCCATGGAACTATCACGAAATCGCAGCGCATCTCAACACATTCTAACATTCATCCATCTACAATACAGGAAAAGAAATGTTTCTCATAAAAGGCTCTGGAAATAAAACAACTATTTTAGCCACTTGGTTCTACAAATTCAAGCAAAAACCAATGTAGAGATTAATGCTATGGTTTAAAGGGCAATGTATTGTCTGAGGCTTATACATATTCAGCTTAAACATAACGAGAGAATCAGAAAAATCTTCATGCCTCAAATCAACCAATGAGCAGTAATCATAACCCTGAACGAGAAAAGTGAATGCCAAGTCAAAAGGTTAAGCTAGCACTTATTCCTTCACTATTCTTTTATTCATGCTCGCCACAAGGCCAGTCTCGAAGAAATGCAAGAATAGAATACATCAAACAAGTAGTTCACATAAGGGATCCAGGAAAAAGAAAAGACGATACTTGCTCAATTGACCTCATTACATATTAACAATGTAAAAACCTTTGTGAAAACTGGAGCCAAACTTACAAGCATCAAGAATGTGTTAGTTTCATTGCTTTACTGCATAACCTATTGCTTCGATTCATGTGGAGGAGTAATGCCCAAGTATTTATACATAGACTCTTTCTTATGCTCCGGATCAAGGCTGCATACAAAAAAAAATGCTACTGATACACCTCTATTAATGAACACCAATAAGCAAGTGAAATTGAAGCAATTAACACAAACGAATACCACAAATAATAGAGCATTCAAAAGATGTAGTAGCAGAACCTGTTCCTAAAGCCAAGGCATTCTGTGACAGGATACAACAACGTATACGACGGTATAACTGCACATTCCTATAATTGTATTCCCTAAGTTACAATTTCTTACCCAGTATCAATTTCTTACCGGCGGGGACACAACGGCGGGGCAGGGAGACTCAGCGGCGGGGCAGGGAGATTGGCCTGTGGAGAGGCGTCTTCACAGGGTAAGAGACTCAGCGGCTATGGCAGGGAGAAGCGACGCTAGGGCAGGGAGACTCGACGAGGCAAGGAGTCGACGGTGGTTCTTGTTATGCTCTTGATTGAGGAATAGGGTTTATTAAAAAAAAAAAGACGATGCGGGGTGTACGCGTCGTTTATATCAATATAGACAACGCGTACACCCCGCGTCGTCTATTAGCAAACACAATAAAAGAGACGATGCGGCCAACCGCGTCGTCTATGTTGATATAGACGACGCGAATATTCTGCGTCGTCTATATCCTCATAGACGGCGCAATTGGCCGCGTGTCTATTACCGCCCAAGAAATTAACAATGCGACTTTAATTTCGCGTTGTCTATTATGATATAGACAACACTAATATTTTTTTGCGTTGTCTGTTTAGTGTAGTCTATTAACCTTTTTGTTGTAGTGAGGAAACTACCATTGGTAACTAGAAGCGAAGAAGTTCGAAAATGGCTTCTATACCATGTTAATATTCAAGCATACTTAAAGTGTGGAGAGATTTTAAGATATTTTCATTGCTCAAGAACTGAATGAATGTGTTTACAAGTATTTATAGATACACGTGATTTGATCTCCCTCCCAACAACCTCTCGACTATTCTGAAACAATCTAGAGCAACTCTCCAACAAACTTATTCTAGAAGCTTAGATGCTCAACTAACTTGCATGGCTAACCCTAATAAAACCACACTTGTAAAGTTGGACATCGTAGTTTAATTGGAAATGATTTTGAGTTCAATTCAATAATAAAAAAATCCAAATTAAAACTCCAATTGAAATTAAACTGTTAATTATATATATGTATAACGGTTGAACAGTATAAATCCTAGCACTTATTTACTCAACCAACTTGGAATCAAGCGATTCAATCGAACAATCGAGTGAACATGGAAACGCCGTTCGACCGAGCAATCGAGCGAACATGGGAATGCCATCTCGGGTCGAAGATAAATCGAATCGAGTAACTCCATCCAGAATCAGGAAAGTTAAAAGGCCGGATGGCAAGTCAATAAATCAATGAGAAGTGAAAGGTGAAAATTACGGATGCAATATTCAAAAAGAAGATTTAGGTCATAATTAATTCCAATTCCTCCAAATTGTAATCCCTTTACGTAAAATAAGTTAGAATAAAGACATTTCCGAGAATGCAACACTAATCACTTATAAAAAGTGTAAAAAACAGTGTAAGAAAGGTGGAAAAATTATTCATTTGAGTATTCTTCTTTTTCTCTTCAATTTTACCCTCAACAATAACAATTTTTTAGTCATAAAAAAAAATTGCTGGCTATAAGAATAACTAAGATTCAGTCTTGAATAAGAAAAAAAAAAAATGACGAGAAAAAATCGACAAGATGTGAAAATTGAAATAGTAGTTACTTAAACATCAGACTACCTCTAACAGCAACCACCCCAACCATCCAACCATCCAACCACTTCATTATTTAATTAATTTCTCTTTCCTCCACATCATCAATATCATCCCAACCCAACCACAACAATTTTACATACTCTATCAGCAACCACCCAACCATCCAACCACAATATTATATATAATATTTATTTAATTTTATTATCAAAATTAAAATTAATAATTATAATTAAAATAATTAAAATTATAAATTATTGTAAGAAAATAAAATTAAAAATAATTGTTATAATTAAAATCAATCAATGATTTAGTATATATATTAATTTAAAATCAAAAAATAAATATATCAAAATTGGTCTCTATTTGTAGAGAAAAAAAAATTATGAATTTTGGTATATATATATATATATATATATATATATTTGATTTTATATAAAACATATATCAATTTTATTATTATTCATTACAAAAAACAAATATAATATATTTGTTGAATTTTGATTGGTTAGAAATAAAAAATAAATAAATAAAAGTGGTGGGGCCTACCTGGTTGGATTGGAGTGGGAGGAGACCGTCGGTCGGTCTATTTCTTCAAAATGGAAGCAATAAATTTTTTTTTTTAATTGATATATGGTGATGTGGCGGCAACCGACCGCTCAATCGGTTGCCGCTAGTAGTAGTCTCATAAACGTGGTCGGCATAGTAGTAAAACTTGCTCAGTTATTGGGCATTCAAGTAGGATTTAGGGTTTAGTGGTAGAGTTATTTTATTTTTAATATAAAAATATTATTAGATAAAATAAAATTATATAAATTTTAATTTTTTTAAAAAAATAATATTCGGAATTTGGGCATCTAACCTAGACACTAAATAATTTAAAAGTATTTATAATAGCTAATTTGTTTATGATTCAGATAAAGAGGGCCTAATCCCATTTTTACAATATTAGCTCTAGCTTAAGAAGAAAAAAAACATAAAAAGAAAAAGAGAAAAACTGAAAGCCCTAACAGACTGGGCCTAGAAAGCTCACAAGGCCCGAACCCAAAAAGGCTACTAATGAACCCATCAAATACAAAACTCATGTCTGCTCCAACAAAACCCTAATCTCCGACCTTCCCCATTCCTCCATAGTGACACAGTTTACAGAGGGAAAATGGTTTCGGGCTCGGGTATCTGCGCCAAAAGAGTGGTGGTGGACGCCAGGAACCACATGCTCGGCCGCCTGGCCTCCATTTTGGCCAAGGAGCTCTTGAATGGGCAGAAAGTCGTCGTCGTTCGCTGCGAGGAAATCTGCCTCTCCGGTGGTCTCGTCCGCCAAAAGATGAAGTACTTGCGCTTCCTCCGCAAGCGGATGAACACAAAGCCTTCTCATGGCCCCATTCACTTTCGCGCTCCTTCGAAGATTCTTTGGAGGACTATACGCGGGTTTGATTTTCTTTACTTTATTTTTTCCGATTTGATCTAGTTATGGCTTAGTTGTTTTGTAGTTTACTGCTTGTTGCTTTAACTGCATGAACTCGCATTGGATTTTTGTGTTGCACAGGCGACAATTTCTAGTTTAGCATATTAAAAAAATAATAATAAGCTGTGTCCATCTGGGGATTGTGCGTATGTTCTCGAGTCTAATAAATCTAACTTTGAAATTTGGGTTTCTATTTTTTTGGTACCCACATGACTTGCTGATCATAAATGTCTCCATCGTTTTTATTAAATTGAGGGGGCAAAAATGTGTTTTCTTGGTGTATGCACTTGGAATCACTTGATTTGTAATGTTGAGTTATTCTCACAGAATGATCCCTCACAAGACTAAGCGAGGTGAAGCTGCGCTTGCACGTCTTAAGGTGTATGAGGGTGTGCCTCCACCGTACGACAAGACGAAGAGGATGGTTATTCCAGACGCTCTCAAGTAAGTTTGCTTTTATTGTAATCCCGTTGCCTATGTTTGATTGATGTTTTAATCTGTTTTCCAATATCGATTTTTGCGAAAAAGGGTTTTGAGGCTTCAAGCTGGTCACAAGTATTGTTTACTCGGAAGGCTTTCATCAGAAGTCGGATGGAACCACTATGATACCATCAGGGTAAGTTAAATGCTTGTTTGCTTCTCTATTTTGACTATCTGCATTAACACGTAACTGCTGGTTTTCTATTGCTTTCATCCCATTATTACTGGCGAAATTCTCTCGTTCTTGAAGTCTCTTTCCTCTCCAATATTGTTGCGTAATAGTCCATTGCTTTTTCTTTGTTAAGTCGTACCTTGCTTCACTCATCATCAAGGTAAAAATAAATAATCTTATTTGAAAAGTACAAGCAAAGCTCAATTATGCCTTGCTGCATGTTGTGTAGGAGCTGGAGAAGAAGAGGAAAGACAGAGCTCAGGCAACATACGAGAGGAAGAAGCAGTTGACAAAATTGAGAGCAAGAGCTGTGAAGATCGCAGAAGAGAAGCTTGGTTCCCAACTCGATGTTATTGCTCCAATCAAGTATTGAGTTAGTGTTGGAGTTCATTGAAATGACAATTTTGGAGTCATTTCCATTAGAAGTTGAATGGTATTGAATTTCCCTTATTAGTTCTTGTTACTTAAATACATATTGAGCTGGCTTAGCTTGTTTTGTTTCACTGAGACTCTCAAGGCCCAAGCTAATTGTTTTTATTTCAAGCTTAAATCAAATTAGCTTTTATTTTAGATTTTTTTTTTATTTTTGTGACTTTAAATCAAAAGGGTTTTAAAGTTTAATATATTTGGTAATTGTCGTATTATGTGTTTTTGGCTTCGAGCTTAATAAACATAGTGACATGATTAAGGGTGTTTAGTTTTAGGCAAAATTTTATGATTAAATAGAACTACTTCGTGTATTTTTCATGTTTACTATATAAGACAATGCATTTAGGGTAAATTATGTAGAAAGGCTTAATAAAGGAAACTGAAAATAACGCAGAGACAAGGTGCTTTAGATAGAAACTGACCTTCAAGCAGAACTTACGAATTAAAAGGAATTATTTGAAAACAACTAAAAACCATTTTAAAGTGAAAAATTAGGCCAAATATATAAATTAGTTCAAAATATGCATTTTTTTAAAAAAAATAGTACAAATTATCAATATTTTTTATTGAATACTTAAATTATTCTAAACGATGTAAATATAGGATTAGTTTTTTTTTTTAATTTTTTTTTTACAAAAAGATGAGATTTCATATTATTAAATAAAATGAAACGTGTAATTTTAGATGATGTTGTTTTGTGAAAAAAGGATAAATAAACCGTGTCAAAAACCCTTTACAAATTGTTTGCGTAAGAAATTAAAAAAAAAATTGAGAAATATTGAAATTCTAAAATCTCAAACAACATAATTTACAAATGCATATGGCATTTTATTTATATTACGAGATTTTGGTGAAATTAGTAAAGTTTGATCCCACATTTTCATAATTTAGAATAATTTGGCTGTTTTATTGAAAAAATTACATAGTTTGTACTATATATTTTGCCGAAAAATCTATATTTATTTATATACTAAAAGAGTTTCAAGAAATTCCTACCAAAATATTTGAAAATTGTGTTCATGCAAAAAAAAATATTAAATAAATTTCCAATTTATAAAATTTTTATTTATTGTACTCATCCACAATATTCCACAATTTTAAAATAGTATGAGTTTTTGCCCGCATAGGAGATAACATAGATGAATTATATATATTTAAGCTAATATATCATAAATAATAATAATTAATATATGTAAAATGATGTCAAAATCAATCAATTAATATATACGGAATTCAATATATAGACATACTTATTTAAAAAATATCTTTGCATATTCATAAGATGAATACAATTTTTAAGTATTAAAATATTTATCTTAATATATGTAGAATAGATATAATATTAAGTTTATTTAGATCAAATATAAATTTAGAATAATTATGTTCCCTTATATTAAAATTTAAATATAAGTATAAAAAGTATTTTCGTGTTTACGCACGAATATAATTTTAGTTATAGCATAGAAATAAAAAAAAGGCTTAAATTCTTGTTTAACTTTTCTATACTACCATTTTTGGCCAAAGATTTAAAGTTTGTGTAAATTTCTCATGAAAAAAATATTTAATTTCATCATAATTAAATATTGTAGTATTAATTTACGCTGTGAGTAGATTATTGTTGTATATTTATTTTGTCAATTTTGAATTATGATGAATAATAAATCAATCGCCAAAGTTGACATGCGTTTTAATCAGTGGCGTATGCAGGCATGTTTTTGGGGGTACCATTGTACCCCCAAACTTTTTTTTTACTATGTATATGTGTATAGATTTTTATTATTATTTATATATTT
This sequence comes from Plectranthus barbatus, assembly GCA_026898455.1. Classification (NCBI taxonomy): domain Eukaryota; kingdom Viridiplantae; phylum Streptophyta; class Magnoliopsida; order Lamiales; family Lamiaceae; genus Plectranthus; species Plectranthus barbatus. The sequence goes on along the minus strand of JAPKLW010000821.1, from coordinate 180,938 downwards.
TTACATATATTTTTAAATAATGTATCCCCATTTTAATGTTATTTATATATTGTACCCCCAATTTTAAAATCCTGGATACGCCACTGGTTTTAATAATGGTGTGTGTATGAGATATTTATAACGTGTAATAAAAGTTATCCCACATTTATTTATGACACATGTTGTGATGTGTATTTAAGTCATTTCATTGATGTTGTGTTAATAGCTGAGTGTGCTACTAGAAATCGTATGAATGTGCCCACACAGGTAGTGTTGTTTCAAATGAGCCTTCGGCCTCATTGAAGCCGAGTGCCAGCGACCCGACCTTGATCCTTGGTTCATAACAATTGATCTTGGACTCAGGCCCAGTCCAATGTGTAGAGCACGTGGTTGATAACTAAACACACATGTTTAAATATTCGGAACCATTTTATTTTTTCGTTCAAATAACACTATCAAGCCTTCTGAAATTCTCACGTCGTAAGTATCATGTCATCATGTCGGGCCTATAACCGATGATCGTGTCATTTCACTGTCTGATCCCCAGATGGAAGTCACTTATACATAAACATCTCTAGAATCATGACGAAAATAGCCGCATAATATAATTTTTCAAAAAATATTGCATTATCTTTTAAGCTATCAGCTTGTTTAGTTTTCTTTTTTTCCAGTTTATAGGAGCTTCTGCGACTGCGGTATTGCCTTGTAAAAGATGTAGTCGTTTCATCTTTAGGATAGAATACCAAACAACAAGCACTATATCAACGTATTTGTATTGTGGTAAGGAATCTTCTCGACTCGATTACAATAAGTAACTCTGATTTCTATATTTTGTATGTATTTTGTTGTATTATTTGTACTCAAGCTCCGCAATTAACATATATTTTTTTAAGAATGTGATATTTATAAAAATATCATCTCCTTTTTCCCTCAAGATTCACACAATATAAAATATAAGTTAAATAGCTGAAATTAATATATACAAATATATTGTGACCCTCTTATTTTAGTTTGGGCGGTAGAGATTTCGTCATTTCTTTTTTGGTGGAGGTGTCCCTAGTTGACTTCAATGATTGAGGCTCTCAATAATGTAATTTGTTTTATAAATTGCTGGAATATGGAGATGCAATTTGATATATATATATAGAGAGAGAGAGAGAGGGAGGAGATATCATGTAAAAAAAATTTCACGTGTGAGAAAAAAGAATGAATCATGTCCATCAGATCTAAAAAAATCAATGGTTGATATTGAATCAAGCAACAACTAAAACGCGATGAAGCAACAAAATAATCAAGCAACAACTAAAGCACAATCAAGCAACATTGCAATCAAGCAACGACTTGAATACAATCAAGCAATGCCGTGAATGCAATCAAGCATCTTTCTCATTTTCTCACGTTAAGAGTTTTCTCACTGGATCCACTCCATATATATATATATATATATATATATAGGGATGTGATCCAGTGAGAACTGCTTTTACCATAAGAAATAAGAACCATTTTTGGCCTTAGATCTCGCTCAATCAACAATCCAGATTTAATAAAAAAACGCGGGCATTTTTTCCCCAAAAACCTGCATTATAGGGCAATTTAGTCTTTTAGCCTATTATTAAAATTCGCCCTTGAATAACCTTCTTAATACACATACAACTCACATGCATTATAGAGTTCACAAACTATCATTATATAGAGAAGATACTATCATTATATATTATCCCTCTAATTTCACACGAATACACAAATATTATTAACATGTGTAATAATTCAAAGCAGTGGGTTTCATCAAACAAAGCAGACCTGCATTAT